>CM060178.1:52283345-52678345 GCA_030549775.1 Tamarix chinensis
ACTTCTCCTTTCTTTTACAGTATCCCCTTTGTCCACACACTCCACTCTCCTTTCCACTTGACTCATCCTCTTTATAAGACACCCTCTTAGCTCAACCCTTACTCCAACCACTCACCATCAACTCTTTCCACACACTTCCCCACTTAGGGTTTTTCCTACAAACCCTAGTTAAGTCCCCCATGCACACTTCTACCAACCCACGTACTATTTTTGACCCAAGGACTCCAATCACCCAAAATACTCATCCCACACCATACTTAACCCTTAAACCACCTTTTTCCACATAAACTTTAACCCCATGTAAAGGCTAACAACCCCATACAAGCCTTACACTTCCCATGCGAGATTAACTCCAACCCTTCATTTTATTATTATTACCCCCTTATTTTGCCACCTATGGATCATAAGACACTTATGCTTTTCCTCACTTGACCCTAATCATCCCACCCTCTTTATTTATTTTAGCTTTCCACATCCGCATTACACAACCTAAGGCATTCTAGCATGTTTTTAATATTAGGGCAACTATAGATAAGGGAATATCATAAAAATATAAGTCATATGAACCATATCACACATATCATAACACCTACATAATTTACCTTAGCTCTATGCATAGCAATATACACTACGTATATTTTAGTCCATACTCACATATAATACAAGCTTATATAAAAGCACCCATGAACACATAAAACATGCAATTTAGCCTTAATATATATTGTTATATTTAAACAAGTGATACTAAGGTCATAAACCCTTATTCTATTATTTTATGTTCCTTATACCTTATTATGGAGGCATATTAAATCTACTACCATGTTATATACAACTTACTGATTTACCACTTCATACTTACAAAATTACTAAAATACCCCTCCTATTTGTAAAGTTACCAAGTTATCCATTTTTACTTACCAGATTACTAAATTGCCCTTCATACTTGTATAATTATAAAAATACCCTTTGTATTTGTTAAATTACCAAATTACTCTTCATACTTTTTAAATGACCAAATTGATCCTTAATACTTGTTAAATTACCAAACTACCCTACTACTTGTATAATTACCAAGTTAGTCCTCTTTTATACCAAATTACCAAAATACCCTTTTTACTTACTAAATGACCATTTTACCCCTTTTATGCCAAATTACCAAAAAACTCTTCTTACTTATAAATTTACCATATTACCTTTTTACTCATAAAATTACCAAGTTACCTCCTTTTCCACACAAAATTACTAAAGTTCCCTTCTCATTTAACATTTTACCAAATTGCCCTTTCTACTCATAATACTACCATGTTACCCCCTTTTCCATGCAAAAGTACCAAGTTAGCCTTCTTAGTTATTAAGTTACCATGTTACTCCTTTTATTCATATAAATTACCAATTTTTCCTTCTTATGCTAAACTTACTAAAATACCCTTAGCACATAAAATATTAATACCCATTGTCCATATGCATCATCTAACACTACCAACTATTATTATTTATTAATAATAGCCATCATCACCTACCATATATACTTATATAGGCCACACCTTTTGTACAATAAAATTTACTAAAATGGCCCAAGGACTCTGTAACACCCCCAAATTTACTACTGAAAAATTTCGTTTAAATCAAAGTTTTAGCGGAAGCAGGAAAATTAAAACCGTAAATCCGGGGGCATTACCGCCACACTTAGTACCAGATCGATCCATAACTACCGACCCGATACCAAGTGCTAAGGCTAGAAAGAAATAAAACCAGAACAACCATTCATAAACCACGAGTTCTACAAATCAGAGTGCGAAGGTAAAAGTTACATTCCGAAATACAATTTAAAAGGTCCATATATCAGAATACTTAAAATAACGGAATAGCAAGATACGATAAAACCCTTGAAAAGTTAAATACAACATTTGTATCCTCTAAAGACAAATACGATTAAACCACACGATTTTCGAAGGGTAATTATCCGGACCACTTACTCACTCAGATCTAGCCTTCCACCCAATTCAGTAAACGATCAAGACCTGCATCAAAGGTCTGCTCCCCACCATTGGTGGATCATCACAGGACCCATTCAACCAGTGTAGCATCAGTACGGGTCCAGTACTGAGTAAGGGCGTAGGTGCCAAGGCCACACACAAAAGATGCATAACATAGCAGACATAGCATAGATACATAGATCGAATGCAATAACACATATAAACCACACAGGTTACACACCAAACGTCACTTTTCTTTTATCAGGTCTCTGAATATAATCGATCATCATCTTGTCCAGACCCTGTGAGTGCGGGAACCCCACTATTATAGCCGGTGGAACGGTCGCGAGGGCCATGCCCTGCCACTATTATAGCCGGTGGAACGGTCGCGAGGGTAAGATACCCTGCCACTATTATAGCCGGTGGACCGGTCTGGCTCCGACTCACAAGGTATTCCACTGTAACCATTTATATCTTTCCCATGACTTATCACTTTTACGTTTAGTTTGTTGAGCACGAAATCCCCCACTATTATAGCCGGTGGAACGGTCGCGAGGGCTTATGCCCTGCCACTATTATAGCGGTTGGAACGGTCGCGAGGGTAAGATACCCTGCCACTATTATAGCCGGGGACCGGTCTGGGTTCGGCTCAACCTCTTTCTCTGTAAATCGTTAGTGTCTTAAAGTATCTTATTCGAGGACATATCTTTGTCATGCATGGCCAGAGTTCTCAAACATCACATCAAAACTGACGACATAATCGTACTATCACATGTTAATAAAATATAAGTACACGTCTTGTTTCCAAGCCACATTACCCACGAACAAGTAAGATAACGGCATTTAGAATACAACACAGCATTCATATAAGGCATCCACAGCACATAGGACACAGGTCACACATCCAATCTTATCTATATCCTCACTCGATTTAGGTCACCGAGCTGTCTCCTACGCTTATATTAAGCTACTAACACCCTGTGTATTTAACATACTTCTCGCATCGAAAACCCAAATCATGACCCTCAACTCAACTCCCCCACACACTTCACTCTTCCCCATAATTTCTTATTATTTCCCTTTTTTTTTTTCCACCTCCTCAAATTAGGGTTTCCATCCCAAACCCTAGTCGGTCCCTATTTACCCTTATTTTATCCCACGTACTATTTTTCACCTCGAGCCTCCAATACTCCCAAACAACTTTCCGTTACCTTCCCCACGGCCCAAAAGTAACTTTCCATACGTAAGGTTCGCCCCCATGCGGACCTTAACCACCCATGCAACCCTAACACTTCCACCATGCCAACTCTATCATTCCCATGCAAACCCTAGTGTTCTCCAAGTAACTTTACTTTCTTCTACTCTCCTATTTATTTTATCCCCCCTTTTCCCATTCATTCATTAATCCTAACCTGCCTAGGTCATTCTTACCTGCGTTAGCCAACATACTTCCCTTTGGTTTTCCTATTTGCTTATTTTTCTCTTTCAAAGCCCCACTCCACAACTCCTCATCAAAAAATTCTAACGTGCATGTCACATCACACCATATCATCCTTGTATCATGCCATACTAGTACATATAAGCCAGAGTACGGAAACGTACCTCGGTTCCATGTTGCGCTACACGGTAGAACAGATAACATACACGTAATATAGCATATAAAACACACGAGGCATCCAAGGCAAATAAAACATGTAATACACACAAGCGGCCTTAGTTACGTCCTTACCTAAATCGGCGCCGGGCTTGGAGCACACTCCTATACCTCCGGTGGTTTGACCCGGTTTACCTATAAGAGGGAAACTTAGGGTTAATCTCCCTCTACCGAAATTATCAAAATTCCTATCTTACCCCTATCATGGCCTAATACCAAGGCTACTATTAATAATGGGGTTTATAAATAAAAAGGGTTTGGTTATTACTACTCTTACGATAGCTTATACGGATTATCACTAATTAAGTAGGTTTTAGCAATCCAAATGCTAAGGTGAGGGTTTTCACAACATTAATAATAATTACCAATAATACCTACCATAATAAGAATACTATTTATAATAATAGTGCTCCTAATAAAAATAATAATAGCTATAATGGTAATAATGATAATAATGGTAATAATTGAAATCATATTAGCATCAGTAATAGTGCATTATCGATAATAATAATAATAATAATAATAATAATTATATATTAATAATAATAATAATAATAATAGAGTATTTGTACAACCATAGTCGCTTAGGTGACAAAATCAATGATAATGTTAATATTAATAATAGTGATAATAATTATAATGATAGGAGATGAAGACAATAATAGTACAAATAATAATAATAATAAATACAATGAAAATATTAGTAATAACATCAACGATTATAAAAATAATATTAATAAGGATAATAAGAATAAGAGTAATAATCGATAAAACAATAGATGCGATAAACACAATAACGATAAAGCAATGATAAGAATACTAATGATAATAATTATAACATTCTAATGATAGTAATGAAAGTAATAATAATAATATTACAATAATAATAGGGATATGGGTAATAATGGTAATGATCATAATGACAATATTAATATTACTAATAATTTAATAGTAATAATAATTTTAATAACAACAACAGCTTTAATAACGTTGATAAGAAAATAGTAAAGACAATAATAATTATAATAATGATATTAACAACATACTACTAACAATATAATAATAGTAATAGTGATAGCAATAATAATATTAATAACAATATAATGCTAACAATAATATAACTAAAAGTAAAATTTAATAATAATAATAATAATAATAGTAAAATAATGACCATGATAAAAATAATTGTAATAATAATAACAATAACACAACCCTAAGAATAATAGAAATAATAATAATAATTTCAACAATAACAATAATAACAATTATAGTACTAACAATAACAATAGAAAAATAACTATATAATATTAATAGTAACCAATCATCATAGTAATAATAATAATCATAACTAGTTATACTACTAATAGTAATACCATCATAATATTATATATTAATAACGATAATATACTAACCCTAATGGTACGTTAGTAATAATAACACTTGATAATAATATAATAAGGATAATAATAATAATAATACAATAATAACAACAATAATAATAATAATAATAAAGATAGTAACAATAATATATCAATATTATTCAGCAATAATAATAGTAATAATAATAAGGTTAAAAATATTAATAATAATATGATAATAATAGTAATAAATAATTATATTCATAATAGTAATAATAATGATAGCATTATTTATAATGATAACGATAATAATAATAATAACGATATTAATAATAACAATAATAATATTAATAATGATAATTGTATGGGTGGTAGTATAGTAGTATAATGGTATAGTAATAATAATAATTGTGTTAACTTTACTCATAATAATACGCATAATATTAGTTAATAATATTAACCATAATCACCTTTATTTATTTAATCCTTTAACCTTATTATTATTACTTATCTTATTCATTTATTTATTTTATTTTCTAGGACTTAGGGTTCAGGGGGGTTTGACAATAATGGGGTGGTGTGCGCTGCTAGCGGCGGCGGCGGCGGTGGTAATAATAATGTATAATAGCAGAGTTAGGATAGAAATCATGGGTGGTAGTAACAAGGAATAGTGATCAGAAAGTTGGGGTGGTACGTGTAATAATATCGGAGATTATCATTTGAATAATAGTTAGAGGTTGGTTGGTTTAGGCGCAATGGTATAGGCAATAGGAAGGCTGGCGGGACGGGCTATTTAGGATGCATAGAAGGACTGGTATAGGCGGTAGGGAGGTTGATTAATTGTTTTGACTTAAGGGGTTTGAGGGGGGTCGGGTTTAGGTTTTAGGCGGAGACGGTTTTGCAGTAAGGGCGGTAAGAAGGGTGGTTGGAGTGGATGCAGATAGGAGGTGCAGGGAGTGGATTGGAGGAGGACAGGAAATCGGACGGAAGGCGATGGGCGGTTGGGAAGGATAAGGGTAGGGACAAGTTATAGCTAATAATTGGCTGATTTAATGGGGTTGGTTGTGGTTTATATGTGGGGAATTACGAACTTTTTATGCTGTTAGGGCTAGCATAAGTGCTTATGACCGTTGAGAGGTTACCGGGGATCAAAGGGGTTGATAAAGTGAGGCTAGGGAATGGGAATACCAAGGGATAGGGAGGTGCGGGGTAGGGAAGGAGTTCATGGTCATTTTGGAGGGTGGTGGGATGCGCTGCAAGCTGGCGGCGCGTGCTGGCGGTGGCGGCGCGAAGGTGGCGCAGGCTGGATGGGTCGATTTCGGTGGGGATTTTCGCAACGGCCAAGGGGGGCACGTGCGGCCGAGTTAGGGTGGCCTAAGAAGGTTGGTTGCGATAGAGGGCGGTGCAGGGAGATTTGGTGGTAAGAGGCAGGCTTGCATCGGTGGCCGATGGGGTCGAGAGTTGGCACAAAGGGGAAGAACGAGGAAAAGGCGGTGAAAGTGGGCGGCGCGACGGGTTGGATATCTGGGTTCCAAAGATTCGAACCGATTCAGGCCATTTTCGGGGCTATCATATAGAGGATTTGGAACGGGAAAACGACAAGGAGGCGAGGGGAGTCAGAGGGTAGGTGGAGGCGTGTCGGCGAGGCTGACCGGAGTAGGTCTGCAATTTGCAGATCGTGCCGCCGGAGAGGACGATAGGGTGCGTGCGGGGAAAACGCTGCCCGATTGGTCACATCTCAAGTAAGGTCAAATCAGGGACGAAAAGACAGGAGAGAAGGACGGAGAAGGATGGGACGCTCGCCGCTGGTTTTCCGGTTCATACTGAGGTCGAGTTGCAGGCGGGGAGCACGGCGTCGCGAGAAGAAAAGAAGAAGAAGAAGAAAGGAGGGCTGGACCGGCGGTCCAGGGGAAGGGGAAAAGGAAGGGAGAAACCGGGCCGGGCGCGGCGGTTTATTTTTCCCATAAATGAAACGCGGAGTTTTGGTCTATTTTTGGGCAAGACGCGGCGTTTGAGTCGGTCTGGCAACGGTTGCTTACTTCCTTATCGCGACGCGGCGTTTTCGCGACTTCAGCGTCGAAACGCCGGTTTTGGGTCACAGACGGCCGGGCTCGCTGGGCCGCGGCGAGAAGAAGGAAAAAAGGGGAGGGTTTGGGCCAGCAGGCCGGCCCAGGTCGGGGGAGAATAGGGGAGAGAAGGGGAAGGAAGAAAAAAAAAGGAAAAAGGAGGGAGGAAAAAGGGAAAAGGAAAAAGGAAAAGGAGGGGAAAGTTAGGGGTTGGATTAATTAATATCATTTGGGTAATTTAGGGTATTTAATATAATTATCAAAACCATAATTAATTTCCACTTTAGGTAAATTTTGGGATTTATGGAAAAATCTTCCTAAATTTATTTTAATTAACAAAACCCCTAAATTTTCCTCTAATTAATTTACTCATATATTTTATATTAATTTGAAACTATTTTATCCTCCCTATTTTATATAATTTAAGGTACTTAATAAATTCCAAAAATGAAAACCTTAATTAACTTAAATACCATAATCTCCCCTATTTACACTCTTATAATTTCCTTCTTGATTTATCCTATTAATTCCTTTTTATCTCACTAAAAGTAGTTTATTTACTAAATTCCCTAATAATCTCCTATCCGATCATGATTTTCTAAATTAGGGATTTTGGGGTATTTCAGACTCATATTAATATTATCTCTACTACAAATGGCCATATTAGCTTATCATGAAATATACATACATCTAACATTATTATTAATAATAAGGCTCCTTTCTAAACCATCATTTCTACACATAGTACAATATAACATGCTTCTGATTCTAACTTCCAACATATGCTATAAATAATAATACACTTAACACCATATAATATGCACACAACATCTTCAAAAACTCTAGTGTGCTAGCATATGTATATTCACACATTTTAGTACGCTATAATAGTTACCTTATTTTTAGAAACAAATAAACTTTATTGGTACCCTGCTTAAGAGTTCAAGATTGGATTACTAGAAAATATTACCTAAAAATAATACAAAAACTAGCATATTAGTAAAAGAAAATTAAAAGAATGAATTTTTACCAAAAATATTATTAAATACATATTAACATTAACTACATTATACCTCAACGCTTGGTTAATTAAACCTATAAAGTGTAGAAAAACTCATGCTACATGGTAGTATGAGCTATATACATGAAATGAAGAGGGAAATAAAAAAAATCAAGGATGGGAGGTGGTAGATGAAGGGGAAGAAAGAAGGGCCTCATTGGTAGCTTGTGGAGGGGAGTGGGGGTAGTGGCTAGGTGCAGGAGGGATAGTAGCATGTAGGTGGTGGTTGGGGATTAAAGAGTGGTGGCTCAGGGCATCGGAGACTGTGGTGGTAGGGCTACATCAACCTTACCATCAATGTCGGGGAGATTAAGCTTAATGCCATAATCCTCCTTTTGATAATACTTAGGTTGATGGTCATGGAACTTCCTATTACTTCCACTTCCTATAGACTCTACTTCATAGTCTACTCTTAATTTCAAATTCCTTCCTTTAATTAAATTGTTTGACCTCATAGCACTTCCAAACGTATCCCGTTTGAATTCTCTATGTTCTTGGACATTTTGAACCAAATCTTGTTCAGCTAACCTAGACTCTAACCATTAGATTTGCATTTGTATAGCTAGTAATTTTCTAAGTTGAAAATTAGTGGCATCTAAGTTATTAGAAAGTTTTTGAATGGCTTGAAACATGGATTTGAAATTTTCTTCCCCCTCCATGATTGATTATTTCTATCACTCTCTGTAACACCCCCAAAATTCACTACTGAAAAATTTCATTTAATTAAAAGAAAATTAGGGGAACCAAAATAACAAATCGTGAATTCTAGGGATATTACCACCACACTTAGTACCAGACCGGTTCATTCATACCATTCTAGTACCGAGTGCTAAGGCTAAAGGAGAAAAATACAAATTACGAGAAAATAAACTAATAATTAAATAAGAGTAGTGCAAGTAAATATAATCCATCAAGCGGTGGTTACAAAACAACGATACATTGAAATTGTGAATTTAAAAGAAGATAGAGTAAAACCCTAACAGTTTTGGATAGTTCCATACTCTTTCCTGAGGCCCACTTGAATAGTGCCTAAAAATGACCTGCAAGGGACATTACCCATTGAATAGGTAGGGGGCCCACGAATGGAATCCTTTAGTACTACGATACCGAGTAACCCTTTAAAAACACACTTAAAAGTAGGCACGCAATGTAACACATGATATACTACTATATCCGTACATAACGGCAGGTGTAAACATAATATTTAGATCCATACATTCACACATCAACCAAGTCAATCAAATATTAATGGAGTATATGTAACATTCACTCTCATCTATTCACATACTTAACAAGTCAACCAAATATTAATAGGCCATAATGAATAGCCGATATTCTTAGGGCCTTAAGGCTATTAGTCCATCATTAATCACAAATTTACCATTTTACCCTTTAATCACGAATTTATCATTTTACCCATTCACTTCCAAAATTACCATATTATCCCTTAATTACATAATTACCAATTTACCCTTTTTTATTATAAAATTACCACAATACCCCTTTTAATTACAAATTACCATTTTGTCCTTTATTACACCATTCATTTTAAATTATCGTCACTAATTATAATATTAACAATAATATCTCATCCATAACTATTATATTTAATATAATACTTTTAGCACCCCACACATATTAAGCCATATTCTTGTACAAGATATATTACTAAAATACCCCTAAGGCTTACAAAATATTAATCATACATTAAGATCACAATAGCATAACACAACATGGATAATACTTAACATTTTCATTAATAACCAACTCATACCTTAAACAATATCTTCATACATAGCACATAATCTATCATGCTTCCTTTTCATCAATCAACATAAGAAACCACATATATCATATTAAACAACATATACCAAGAATAATAATATATTAAAAATCCTAATATGCTAACATACGTTAATCCATGCTTTTAAGTGGGATTTAATGGTTACCTTGATTTTCGCAAAAATGAACCTTACCGGTATCCCGGTTAAAGATTCGAGCTTTGATTATCAAAACCAATGCCTAAAAATAATATCAAGGTTTATTATGTTAGAAATAATAAAAATCAAAGTATAAAACTTTATAATGCTTAATTAATCAAATACTTGAATTAAAATATTATTATACCTTAAAAATTATTACCCAAATAAATCAAGAAAGGTAGGAGCTCATCCTGCTCATGCAGCATGAGCTGCATGCAAAGAAATGAGAAGGAGGGGGCTCGAAGGTGGTCAAAAGAGGAGGAATAGGCTATTTTTGGGTTAGTGGTTTAGGGCTAGGAAAGAAGGTGGTTGGGGGAGGATTTAGGGCAAGGGAAGGGTGCAGAGGTGGAGAGGGTGTAGGTGGTGGTCAGGGATGGATTGATGGCGCCTAAGGGTGGGGGCAGCGAGGCTGCGAAGAGGGGGGCCGAGGTGGGTCGAGATGGAGGGCTGAGAAGGAATGATAAGGGAGGGAGAAAATGGAGGCCTGCAGGTGGTGGTTTTGGCCAAAGGAGGCTTGGGGGTGGTAGAGGGGGTTGCAAGGATTAGCTTGGTGGCTTAGGCGGCGGTAGAGGCGACAAAATGATGGCGGATCGAGGCGGCGAAGGGTGGCTGCCGAGAAGGGAGGGAAAGAAGAGAAAAAGAAGAGGGGAGGAGGAAGGAGGCTACGGGGTGGCTCAATGGGTGTTGTGATGGTTCAGGGGTGAGGTAGAGGGTGGCCAGGGGTGGTGCAAGTGGCTATTGAGGCGGTGGTAGCGATAGAGCTAGGCGGCGAAGCAAAAATAGGGTGAGAGAGGGGAGGAGAAGAAAGGAAGAAAAGAGGTTGGGGAAGGCATGGAGAGGATCAAGAAAATGCAGAATGAGGTAGGAAGGAAGAAGAAAAGAAGAGGAAGAGAGAGAGGATGGGATAGGGTGCTTGAAGGGTGGCGGTAGGGTGGTAGGGAAATGGTCATGGCAGGGAGAGGGAGAAGAAGAGGGATGGCAAGGCATGGGGAAGGGAGAGATGGTGGGGTCGGGATGGGGTAGAGAAATGGCGGAAGAGAGAGAGAGATAGATAGGGAGATCAATAGGGGAAGGGGTTACATGTAGGGTGGCAATGATGGCAGGATGGTCGGGATTCTCGCTGGGGATAGAGGAAGAAGAAGAAGGGAAGAAGAAAGGGGAGGGGGGAGCTGGCGCGACGGGCGGCCAAAGGGAAAGAAGGAGTGGGTCGGCCCGGTCGAGGAAGAAAGAAAAGAAAGAGGAGGGGGAAGGCCGGGCTCGCGTGGGAGAAGGAAGGAAAGAAAAGGGGAGTCAGGACGGGGAAAGGAAAAAGGAAAGGAGGGAGGAGGGGGAGAGACAGGCCGGTGGCCCAAGCGTAGGGGAATGGGCAGGCCAGGCTAGCCGGCGGCCTAAAGAAAAAGAAGAAAAAGGAGAAGGAAAAGGGGAAAAAGGAAAAAAGGAAAAATGATATTACATAAAATAATTTAATTTATAAAATAATATAATATAATATTTTTGGGAATAAATGTATTTAATAATTTTATTTAATATAATTAAAATATAAGGGTTTAAAAAGGATAATTTTAGTAAAATAATGGTTTAGGAAATTATTTAAATAAAAAGGGTATGATAAAATAACAAAATATTTATTTTAATTTATTAAATATTTATATATAATATTATATATTCAAAAATCCATAAAATAATTAAATTAAATAGATTAAGGCTAATTTATCCCAAATAAAATTAATATATTAAAGTATAGGCTTTGTAAAAAAATTCAAGGGATTACACTATCACTCGAGTTCTACTTAGTTTTAATTGTTTAAAACCAAATTCTATCACTTCACATTAGGTTTCTTATTCGATTCTTATGTAACACCCCAAAATTCACTACTTTTTTTAAAAAGAAAAAAGAAAAGTGGAAGTAATTAAATAAAAACTCTTAAATTAAAACTCGTGAATTCTAGAGATGTTACCACCACACTTAGTACCAGACTGGTTCACTCCGACCATTCCACTACCAAGTGCTAAGGATAGAGAAAAGATTAACATTTAAACTCAAACTAATAGTTCATAAAGAATTAGAAAGGATCATACAACAAAATCAGAGTACGCATAAAAGTTATAAGCAATAATAAGATAGAAATTAGAGTGCGAAATTAAAATTCCTCAGAGGGAATAATCTTGCAATCAATAAAAGCTTTATTTGAAATACTTAATACAAGTACTATATTAAAAAGGATGAATCCGATACGGAAGAAATAACAAAAGAAAATAGAATCACATAAAGACTGAAATATGGCCACAACTCTCTCGAACTTTGAGCCAAAACATGCTCAACACTCAACCTCACCAGATGTCTCACTAACCTGCACAAAGCAGAAGGGCATACTACTCATGGAAATGAGCAGCATCCATGAAAAGGGTAACCAGTACGCTACGTACTGAGTAAGGTAACCGAGCATTAAGGCTAACACATAAAATCACATAAACCATGCATAAGAATAAAAGATCATAAAGACCATCATGATATCATAATATCGATCAATCATCCGGGTACATACATAAAGGCCCATTTATAATCCGGATTCATTACTTAATTTATCTCTAATCAGGAATCGTTTCATACCATGCTTTTTATCAAATCCATGTGAGTACGGAAGCTCATACTATTATAGCCAGTGGATCGGAGGCACATAGGATATCATACCTTAACCACTATTATAGTCGGTGGATCGGAGACACATAGGACTACACGTCCTAACCACTATTCCTAACCAGTGGATCGGTTGGCCCCAACTCACATGGTGTTCCACTGTAAGTAATTAGTATCTTTTGGGTACTTTAGCAAAACTCTAGTTTGTGTTTATTGAGCTCGGGAACCCCCACTATTATAACCGGTAGGCCGGTCACACATAGGACATCATGTCCTAACCACTATAATAATCGGTGGATCGGTCGCTCATAGGGTAAAAACCCTAACCACTATTCCTAACTGGTGGATCGGCTGGTCCCATCTCAATATATTCTACTTTAAGTGATTAATGTCTTAAGTATCTTATTCAGAAGCTTTTACCCTAGACATGCATGAATCATTTTCTTTACACTGCACACATCACAGATCATAAATTCCAACCTCATAATTATACTTTAATCACCAAAGACACATGATACCACAAAAATCCTAAGCAGCCACACCAAACCCTAATTAACCACAACAAACCATAGTTAATCACTCCAAACCCTATTTAACCATAACAACCATAATTAGCCATCCCAAACCTTAGTTAACCACAACAACCCACAATTAGCCACTCCAACCCTAATTCATCACAACAACCTATAGTTAATCACTCCAAACCCTAATTTAGTCTCCTCCATACCCTTATAATGCTCCACATAATATTTTCCATCCAAAGTGTTCAACCACCGAAACAACGCTTACATTACCATCCTCACATCCCAAATCAACTTTTCATACGTAAATTTCACTCCCATGTAGACTTTACACACCCCATGCAACCTTTCAAATTTTTTATGTAGGATCCTAAGTCCATCCATAAAAAACCCCAAATTCTTTAATGCAAAGCCCAAGATTCCGTCATACAAAACCGTAAATTCAATCCACACAAAACCAAAGATTCATCCATACCAAATCCTAGATTCAAACCATATAAAACCCAAAGATTCATCCATACCAAACCCTAAATTCAATCTATACCAAACCAAAGATTCATCCTTACCAAACCCTAAATTCAAACCATATACAACCAAAGATTCATCCTTACAAAACCCTAAATTCAACCATAAATTAGATTCTCCCATATAACACCATTAATTAGTTTCTCCCATACAGAACAATAAATTAGATTCTCCCTATAACACCATAAACTAGATTTTCCCTTACAAAACCATAAATTAGATTCTCCCATATAAAACCATAAATTATATTCTCCCACACAAACCACATCAACACCCTCATATGCATGTCTTATAGGGTCACAACACATATCATCACATATATATAATACACATGCCATATAACAACACAAGAGTATGCTTGAACTCCACGTTATACCATATACGAAGTAATTACAATAATAACATAGGATGCATAACATACATAGCATACAATGCACATTAACACATAAAAGGCCTTAGTAACACCCTTACCTAAAACGACACCGGTCTTGGAGTACGTTCCTACGCCTCCTTAAGGCTTTGACTGGTCTCACTTATTATGAGGGAAAAACTAGAATTAGATTCTCTCCTACCAAAAATACTATTAATCACTAATTAATTCTAAGACTAGGCATTTGATAAAATACTAGAATAATAATAGCAAAAATACCAAAAATAATATCAATATTAATGTTAACAAGAATAATAAAAATAGTAACAACAATAATAAAAAGGGCATTACTCAAAAACATAGTGAAATAAGGCTTCGACCCCTTTACCAAAATAATACTAATAATAATATTAGTAAAATAAATAACAAAGTTTAGTAATAATAATGATGAAATAATAATAATAATAATAATAATGATAAAAACCATAATAATATTACAAAATAATAATAAGCATAATGATAATAATAGTAAGGATAATATTTGAAGATAAAAAGAAGTAGGGTTTCCACCCTACATTGAAAAATAATAAACTTATTAAATAATAATAATAATAATAATAATAATAATAATAATAATAATAATAATAAATAATAATAATAACGCTAATAAGAATAATAAATGCTATTGATAAAAATAATGATAATATTACTAATAATAAGACTTGATATTTATAATACCACTACTATAATTCAAAATAGGCACAATAGGGTTTCAGCCCTATATAAGATAACAATACTAACACTTAATAATAATAATAATAATAATAATAATAATAATAATAATAATAACAAGAACAATAATAACATTATTAACAACACTAATGGTAAAATAGTTGTATTAATAATATTGGATTAAGAATAATAGAAATTTGAAATAGGAAATAATAATAATAATATTTATACTTATAACATATTAATATTAATAATAGTAATAATAGAAATAATAAGGGTAATAAGGCTAAAATCGAATTAAAAATTACAATAGGGCTTCAGCCCTCCACAGAAATGAAAATAAAAAACATTAATACTAATAATAATAATAATACATATTAATAATGGAAATAATAATAATAATAATAATAATAGTATTTATATTCAAATAAATGAAATAAAATAAATCAAGGCTTATAAAAATAGGGAGAAGGGTTTAGAGGGTCAAGGGTTCAACCTTAGGCTAGTGGGGATAGGCGGCACCGGTAGTGGTGCCTAGCGGCAACGGTGGTGGCCTGATGGAGAAGAAGGAGAGAGAGAGAGAATGAGAGGGAGGAAGAGGAAAAGAAGGGTAGGGGAAGGTAGAGGGTGGTCTGCAGAATAATTTGAGAGGTAAAAGAAGTGGCGAAAGCAGCGGAGGAGGTGGCTAATGGTGGTTTGAAGGGCGACGGTGGTAGAAGAAAGGGCTGTTTGGGAAGACTACTTCACACAGCCGGGGTGGCTTTTGTGGGAAGAATCGAGGGGAACGGGTGGTTTGGTTAACTAGAGAGTGGTGCAAGGAAGAGTTTGGTAGATTGAGTGGGTGTCAGTGTTGGCCGACAGCGGAAGAAATGGTGTTTAAAGGGGAGGCGGTGGCATGGTCGGGAAAAGTTGGGTTTCAGGGGAAAGCTCGATTGTAGATTGGTTAAGGGGTATTTATAGAAAAAAAAGGGTGGCTTAGGCCAAAGGGAAGAACGGGAGGATTGGCAAGTCAGTTGGGCTTGCCGACGGAGACGGTTGCTGGCAAAATGAAAAAAAAAACGTGGTAGGCAGTTGGCTGGGAAAAGGGAAATGTGCTAGGAGAGGGGAATGGAAAGGTAGGTGTGGTCGATGAGTTAACGTCGAAGTGAGGGAGAGGTGGGCAACGATCATGCATAGTCGCAGCCAAAATCTTCAGCTGACCGAAAGAAGTTGCAGGTGCTCAACAGGGTTGGGCAGGTGCAAAGGAAGAAGAAGAAGAAAGAAAGGTGGGTTTGAACGACGATTCGAGGGAAAGAAAAGAAGGAAAAGAAAGACAGACCGGCCGACGACGCTGGTTACAATGTTTTAAAACAAAGCGATGTGTTTCAGGGAGGAAAAGAGAGAAAATGTAGTGCGGCAAGGGCAGAAGGATGGAGTTGGTCGCACGGGCTGGGCCGCGTTGAAGGAAAGGAAGAAGAGGAGAGGGGAACTGGGCCACGAGTTGGCCCAGGTCGGGGAGGAAAAGTAAAAGAAAAAGAAAAGAAGAAGAAAGAAAAAGGAATAAAGAAAGGGAAAAAGGAAAAAAAGGAGAAGAGAAAAAATAATGGGTCAGGTTAATTAAATTAATTGGGATATTTAAAAATAATAATATATAAAAACAAAGTGAAATAAGGCCTTTGACCCCCCTTTACCAAAATAATACTAATAATAATATTATTAAAATAAAAAACCAAATTTAGTAATAATAACAATGATGAAATAATAATAATAATAATAATAATAATAATAATAGCAAAAATAATAGTAAAGTAGTTGTGATATTAATAATGGAATAATAATAGTAGTAATTTGAAATAGTAAAAATAAAAATAATTATAATTATAATTATAATTATAATTATAACAACATATTAATATTAATAATAGAAATAATAAGATGAATAATAATAATAATAATAAAATCAAATTAAAAATACAATAGGGCTTCAGCCCTCAACAAAAATAATAAAAACATTAATACTAATAATAATAATACAAATAAAAAAATAATAGTAGTATTTATGTTCAAATAAATGAAATAAATTAAATTAAGGCTTGTAAAAATAGAAAAAAGGGTTGAGAGGGTCTAGGGTTCAACCTTAGGATGGTGGGGGTAGGCGGACCGGTGGTGGTGCATGGCGGCGGTGGCCAGAAAAAGGAAAGAAAAGGGTAAAAGTTTAATGCTGGGACAAGGATAGGGAGAATAGAGGTGGGAGTTGGGGTGTTTAGGGTTGCTCAAAAGGAGGGGGACATAATAAAGGGGGTAGCGTAGCTAAAGGTGGCGGCGCACTGCGGCGGTGGCGGTGGCCGAAAGAGGAAGAAGAAGAGAAAGGGAGGAGGAGAGGGAGGAAGAGGAAAAGAAAGGTAGGGGAAGGTAGAAGGTGATTTGTAGAACATTTTGGAAGGTGAAAGAAGCGGCGGCAGCGGCAGAAGAGGTGGTTAAAGGTGGGTTGAAGGGCAACGGAGACAGAAAATAGGGTTGATTGGGAAGATAACTTTGCATTGCCGAGGTGGCTCTTGCAGGAAGAATCGAGGGATATGGAACGTTTGTTTAGATAGAGGTTGGTGCAAGGAAGATTTGGTCAGGCTGAGTGGGTGGCGGCGTTGGTCGATGGCAGTAGGTTGGGCGTCTCAAGGGTGGCGGCGAAAAGGGTCATTTTTCTGGGTTCAAAAACAGAACTCAATTCTAGGGTTGGTTTATGGATATTTATAGGCTTAAGGAGGAGATAAGGTCAAAGGAAATATAGAGGAATCAGGGCAGATCAATTACGGCTCACCGGAGGCGTCATTTTGGCTGGCGAAATTCAACAGTAGGGATGGTTGCGTGGGCCTAGAAAAGGGGAAAAATCATGCAAGAAAAAGGGGTGAGTTGGTTGGGTCAATGGGTTGCGAGTCAGAAGGGGAGAGGGAAAAGAGTATTAGCCGGTCAATGGCGCGATCAATAGCGAAAAAACAAGGATGGGGCGGCGATTGCAGGTGCTCGATGGGAATGGTAGGTGCGATCGGGATGGGGAAGAAGAAGAAGTGGGGGGCTGGACCGAGCAGCAGAGGAGAAAAGAAAAGAAAGGAAAAGAAGGTGAAAAACTGGGTGGCGATTAAAAGCAGGAGCCGAAACACTGTGTTTCGGGGGAAACACGGAAAAAGTTCGGCGCAGGGTCCTGAGCCGACGAAAGAAGAAGGAAAAAGGAAGAGAAGGATTAGCCGCGGAAAGCAGGCTCAATCGGGGAGAAGGTGAGAAAAAAAAAGGAAGAAGAAAGAAAAAGAAAGAAAAAGGAAGAAATAAAAAGGATAAAAAGAAAAAAGAAAAAGAGAAAAATTGTAACACCCCCAAATTTCACTCCTGAAAAATTTCGTTTAAGACAAAGGTTTTAGCGGAAGCGAAAGAATTAAAACCATAAACTTGGGGGTATTACCGCCACACTTAGTACCAGACCGGTTCACTCCTACCGTTCCGATACTAAGTGCTAAGGCTAAACCAAACAATCATTAATTAAGAGTCATCAAAACATAGGTCCGTAGTTAACATAGACCATTCATGAAAACCACGAGTCAACAACAGTTAAAATATCATTTAGGAATACAACTTAGAGTACGGTTTCAAAGCGAGGAGCGTGGTACAAAATATAGCAAATAAAACAGAATCCCAAGGGACCAATCTCCGGATCGCCTACTCACTCAAGCCAAGCCTTCCACCCCACAATTGTAACCGATCAAACCTGCATAGGAGGTCTGCTCCCCACCATTGGTGGATCATCACAGGACCCAATCAATCAGTGTAGTATCAGTACGGGTCCAATACTGAGTAAGGGCGCTGGTGCGCTAAGGCCAAGCATACAATCATACCACATAGCACACATAGCACACAAGACCCACATTCAACACATAAATAACATACGATGACATGCATGAATAGATCTAATCACTTTCTGATGTCTTATTCTGTATTCTCATTAATGAAATAAGTCCATTTCACGCATTCTTCAATAATCCATGTGAGCACGGGGACCCCACTATTATAGCCGGTGGACCGGAAATAAAAACACAGGGCAGAACGCCTCTGACCACTATTCTAACCGGTGGACCGGACTAGCCCCGCCTCAACATGGTGTTCCACTATAAGTACGTAGTATTTTTCCCATGGTTTAACTTATTTACTTTGGGTCTATCGAACCGAGGCCCCCACTATTATAGCCGGTGGACTGGAATAAACGCACAGGGCAAAACGCCTCTGACCACTATTATAGCCGGTGGACCGGCACAAAACGCACAGGGCAGAACGCCTCTGACCACTATTATAGCCGGTGGACCGGCACGAAACGCACAGGGCAGAACGCCTCTGACCACTATTATAGCCGGTGGACCGGCACGAAACGCACAGGGCAGAACGCCTCTGACCACTATTATAGCCGGTGGACCAGAATGAAACGCACAGGGCAGAACGCCTCTGACCACTATTTTAGCCGGTGGACCGGAACGAAACGCACAATCTCGACTCAATAGGGCAGACGCGGCGGCCGAAGGAGGAGGAAGGTGGTGGAAATGGTGGAGGCCGGTGGAGAAGGAAGCAGGGGGTAAGGAGGGTATGGGCAGGTAGGGGAGGACCTGCTGGTCACTTTGGGAGGTGGAGCGGGGGCTAATTACGGCGGAGGTGGCGGCAGAGGGCGGCGCAAGGTGACGGTGGTGTTTTTCGGGGTGGCACCTTCGCACGATTGTGGTGGCTCGTGCGGGGTAGGAACGGAGGCAGCGACGGTTTGGTTGCGTGGAGGGTGGTGCAAGGGTTGGTTCTGGGGGGTTTGGATCATCGGCGTTAGGCAGCGGTGGCGGACGGCTTGTCTAACGGGGCGGCGGCAAGAATAGAGGGTTTCTGGGTTTCGAAATCAAAACCCAGATTAAGGAGGCTCTTTAGGTATTTATAGGCCGATTGAGGTGGGCAATGACAAGGGGAAGAAGACAAGCGGTGGCAGGTACCAGGCATGCCGCCCGGTGGCGGCATTCGAGGCGGTTCTGCCATGGCAGGGGCGTCGGGGTCGAGGGAAGAGGAAAAGGGAAAGGGGCAGGTCGCTCAGGAGAGGGGAAAAGGCCGGTTGGGGTCGAATTGGTGTAAGAAAACGACGGGAGAGGGAAAGTCAGCGTGGCCGGCCGTTGCAGGCGGCTGCCGGCAGGTGCAGCGGTTGCAGGTCGGGGTACGGTCACGCAGGAGGAAGAAGAAAAGGGAAAGGGGTGGACCGGTGGTCCAGGGAAGAAGAAAGGAGAGGGAGAACCGGCCGGTTGGCAACGGTTACTTCCTGCTAATTGAAACGCGGAGTTTAAGAGGATATCGGGACAAAACTTTACGTCGCTCCTGGCGATGCGGGCTGGGCGCGCTGTGCCACGGGGGAAGGAGAAGGGAGGGAAAAAGGAAAGCTGGGCAGGGCGAGGCCCAGCCGACGGGTGAGAAGAAAGGAAAAAGAAAAGGAAGAAAAGGAAAAGGAAGAAAAAGGGAAATGGTTTTCTTTTTTGGGTTTTGGATTTTTCATAAATTATTTAGAATATTTTTGGGTTATTGAATAAAAATATTTAGAAAATAATAATTAATTCCTTTTTGACTTTAATAAAAATAATATATTTAATTAATTTTCATAATAAAACCTCATTTAAATATAATATTTAAAATTAGAAAATTTTGAGGCATTTCAAATTTTGAGTTCAATGACTTATAAAACACAATCATCAACCGAACTGCAAATCACTACACATAAAAAAGAAAAAAAGACATGAAATCAAACTTGCAAAACACTTATCACAAAACAATGCAGATTTGTTCAAAAACCCTAACCAATTGTTCTAAACATCATCATTTGTATTGGAATAGCTTATGTCACATTTCATGTAGAAAAAAAAATGATTCAATCTGCATTAATACCACATGATAATATCACCTCATGCTTGAGTATTCTTACACAAATACACATGATTTATTTTCAAATACACACACACAATCGGTTCTATATAACATAAAAACATTAACACATTTCACTGTTTATCATTAGTAACTTTCACTACAATATAGGACCACCAATTGTGTCCCATTAGTAGAAAACATAACCTAAACATGCAAGATTCTAGACAAAAAAATAATAATTGAAGAACACATGTTCAACTCTTTATATGCTTGAAAAAATATTACACATAAATTCAACCAAAGATTTCTATCAAACGTAAAAAAAATCATGATATCAATCTAAGAATCATGCAAGAACCTTGCAAGATTCTTCAAGATCCACATGTAACATACATATTTTACATGAAACAACTAAAACTCATCAAGATTCATAAGACTCTACCAAGATCATTCACAATACTTACTTGAACTCCAAGTATGGAGATGAAGATGGTCGAACCTTGGTTGTGTTTTTGCACTTCTTGTAACTTTGACTTCAAATAAGCTTTGATACCACTTTTCATGTAGAATATTATCACCAAATATTATAAAAACACTTTAGGACCTTGTTTTAAGGATAAAAAAATGAAAAATGGAAATCAAACGCTCAACTTCACTTGATTAGTCTTTAGTTGCTCGAATTTGTGATGGAACATGATTAGATTTATTTCAAGATCTAACTCTTCTAATGAGAAAATTCTATTTATCACTAGATTGCCCTTGCTACTTCTCAATACACACTTGAGATAGGAGAAGAGAAGAAGAAGAAAAAGAAGAAGAAGAAACACCCTTGTTTAACTCCCTCCAAAAAGTCTTGAATGAACTTTTCATAAACCATGACAATTGTATCAAATTCCTTTGAGTACAAGTGTCATATAGGCATGGAACCTTGTAGGCCTTTTCATTAATAAGCCCATTAGAAGCCTTATTAATGATTCAACCTTCCTAATGCAAGGTTCATGGCTTACAAACAAATTTACAATGACAAATTTATAAAAATTACAAAGTAGACAACAAAAATAACAAAGCTACACAACTTAATAATTCTATACATACATATAATCATATGTGATTAAACATTGTAGTCTTGTAGCCTTTTCATTCCTTGAATTTTGTAGTCTTATAATCCATTATCATTTCCTTGTACCTCAAACATCTTCAACCATCATTAACTTCATGAGTTTCTTGCAAACATGTACAATACCTGTGAGAAGAATGACTTGATAAAACATTAGAAGTATAAGAATTTTCAAGAGTAATTGGTTCTATCTCCAAGTATGTTGTTTCCTCTTGATCTCCATCATTATAGGATCATTGATACTTTTCAAGAGATGCTCTTGCATCAAGGTGATCATAAAATTATTTACCCCAAGTTGTTGAGTAATAGTTGATCACATGATTATGTACTCCTAGTTATTAAGAAATAAGTGGGATTATTCCCCATGATATCTCTGTATGATGGAAATTGAACATAATAAATGGGCATAAAGTCCCAAATCATACCAAAGTAACCTATTGCACATAAGTCCTAGCTTATGCCAAATAATAATCCAATGGTAACCCAACCTTATATTATCAATACCCCCTAGTATATCATTAGTGTACAAAGTAGGAAAGGCACCAGGATCAATGACGATCTTAGGGTCAACTAAGGTCCTACCCAAAGGCACCCAAATTTAAAATACCCAAAGGTAGGCTAATACTTAAATTCTAAGTGAGGATTGAATAATCCCCACCTATCATTATTCTTGTTTTATTTTAATTGATTTAATATCGCATTGGATTAGGATTTAATATCACATCACATAAAGATCAAAAAGAAAATATCACACCATGTAACAAGCCATTTTATACAATGCACCCATATAAAGTTCTCACATCATTAAGTGTTCCCATTTAAGGAATCTTTAAGTGATTATTCCATTACATGATCAATTATACTAAGGGGTTGAATTATATAATATTCATATAATTCATAAGTATTAGATCCAACATTTGATTTTCATTTATTCCCATAATTCAAATCTAGGTCAAATCTTAGGATTAGGGTCAAAGACATTGTTTATTTCTTAGTCACAATGTTACCATTCATTAAAGGATATTCCCATTTAATCCTTTAGTCCAAAGATAAAGATCTAATTAGAGGTCAACTAGATTCTATAAATAACTCATAAATATTGATCCATTTATATCAATAGATAAGTGAAAGTTAATGTTTATAGATAAGGTTAACTAAAGGCAACCATATATGTCCATGATGTTTTCTTATATTCTTTCTAAGTTATTTAACTTAAAAGGTTTCACATTTTAGGCCATGATATAATTCATTAGAGGTCTATTATCCATTATTTTGACTCATTACATAAATAATAACCATATGATGAGTCCACTTTTATCCATCTAATCATCTACTCTTGTTATGGTCAAGAGAAAGGCCTAATTGTTAAATTAAGGTCTTATTGGCTAATTAGGGTAAAATTTCTCTTTAATAAATTTTATTCCTTATTTAAAATTCATCAATCCTAGAAAATTCAACGATATGCATCTTAGGTAAATATCCATGCATGAGAAAACTCAAAACATCATATTCAGGAACAAATAGGCATGAAAAAAATCTAGTTGAGACTAGTCGTTTGATTTCATGTACGAGCTAATCGTTAAGGGTACTGCCAAACTTCAAAGTGGAGGTGAATTAGTTAATTAGTCAACCTCATTAGTCAATTGTTATGAGAACCAATCGACTAGTTTGGTTAAATGAGTCGAAGTGCCTAAGTTAAGGCTTATACCACTAGGTTACAAACCAACCAATTGATCGGTTGACCAAACCAATTGGCTATTTAAGGAACCAATTAATGGGTTTGGTCAAACCAAACAATGGGTTTAATCTGACTCCAACATAACTAATGTCATAGGCCAACCAATAAATGGCTCTACCATACAAGTTGATCAGTTTTGAGGACCAATAGATTGATTATGGAGACTAGTCGATCATTTAGGGCAAAATACAATCCCAACGAATGCACATACACACCATTAAATGCCATAATCTTTACTCAATCAATCCAAACATCAATCTCAGGACATTCAAGGTTTGTAACAAGAAGTATCCATGAATGAACATGTGAAATAAAAAAATCATGCTAGGAATCTCAATAGAATTATGCTTGCACTCTATATACTTAATAAGAATTAGAAAAAACTTGTATCATAATATCTTTTGCCTAAAACTTCATGAAAAAAATCTATGAATCATATTACACACGCTATATAACTAAGATGTTTAGAATACCATAGATAGTATGAAGCTAAAACCATATTTACAAGGCTTATAAACACAAAACTACGAGTTAGTCATGCTACCAACTCCTACGTTATTTCAACAACTACCTTCTCCACACATTCTTATTATGAGGAAATATATTTCCTACTAAAACATAGAATATAATTTTACTTGCTCATACCATTTCCCACAAAATAGGTAAGATAATGGTTTACCTCAAAAGTGCTAAGTAAGACCCCATAGAGAGAAAAAGTCTTTGAAAATCCAAACCCCTTTCCTATGCAAAAATGCCTTTCAAGAAAGCTAAATTAAAACTCTATAAAACCTTTGAAATAATGTAATAAAAATTTATTAAAATCAGAGATAGGAAATAAGAGAAACCCCACCTTGCAAAGGAGAAGATAGTGAACACCAAAGATGAAAGCTGAACCCACACTCATTTCCTAAATATAACCCTATGTTACTTAAGATTAAAACAAAAAGGAGCTAGAGAAAGGAGGAGAAGAGGAAAGGAAGATCAAAAATGAATTCCAAAGAGAGGAAATGTGGCAAGGCATATGTGAAGAAAAAGAGGATAGTTGTGAGGATAAGGAAGAAGGAAGAAAATGAAACATTTGGGTTCAAACTAATGGGAGTTTGTGCTAAAAAATAAAGGTAAGTGAGTGTCCAAATCAATACCCCAAACCCTAGCCTAAATCCAAGATTCAAAGTGTAAGTTTCAAAGGTTCAATACTGGCATTTATGCCTTTGAAGTAAATTGGTGAAACATCATTGATCTAGGTAATGTGCCTTAGAAATTTCTAACACAAGATAAGAATAATAACAATAAGGGAAGGGAATAAAAGCTCAATAATCTATAGAAGTTTCATAAGCAAGTAATGTGCTTGGGAATCTCAAAGAAGAGAGAGGAAATATGGAAGAATAAGATAAATGAGCTAAAGTCATGAAAATGACTTCTAATGAATTAATTCTTCATGAATTTTTTATAAATCAATAAAATAAGTTGAGCATGCTCCAAAAATTTGTAAAAATCATAAATAAGCCGCTCAAAACAAAATCACGATGCTAGAAAAGTTTTGAGGAAAGATTTATAGGGAAATTTAATTCAGAAGAATAACTAGTTCAATTGAACTAGTCAACATGTACCCGAAACTAGTCGATTAGTTCATCAAATTTTAAAATATAAATTTAATGAACAAGCCAATCTATTGGTACCTCCAGCTAGTCGACTCGTGTTGAATAAAACTAATTATATTCTAAAATCCAAACTAAGCTCAACTAAATCTGCACCAATCCTAAACACAACTCTAAAAAAATATCTAAGACACTTAGATCACCATCATGTGCATATATCAACACAGATTATAGACCATAAAAAGTGAGGTATTATAGGACTACCCCCTTAAAAGACTCTTTGTCCCTGAATCCTTATAAAAGTCTTAGACCTTAAACATTAATAATATGAAATGCATTCGTGAAGATCCTTAAATAAGAGAATGTTACAATTTTCTTTAGGAATGAGGCATGTGGCGGTTGCATCACTTGATGAAGATAGAAACTAGTATGGTGGTAACGAGGTGGAAGTGACAACAACCACTAGAGTCAAGAGCTTAGGTCTAAAACAATTGGTTGGAGAGCATTTAAGATTAATAGTGATGAAACAAGGAGTACAAGTATCAATAAATTTTTACTTCATTCAATAGGAAGTGACACTCGCATGAATATCGTGGTTAGCAAGATAAGGAGATATAGATCATTCCTTGTGAAAGGAAATGACATTAACACGTAAGAATTCATTAATTA
Source organism: Tamarix chinensis (assembly GCA_030549775.1). Lineage (NCBI taxonomy): Eukaryota > Viridiplantae > Streptophyta > Magnoliopsida > Caryophyllales > Tamaricaceae > Tamarix > Tamarix chinensis. The sequence continues at coordinate 52,309,248 of CM060178.1, forward strand.
GAGGTCAATTTTAAGAAGAACCCTATAGTTCAAAATGGTATGATATCTTTGGAAAAACCTTACTGATGGAAAAAAAATGACCAAGGGTGTAATGAATTAATAAGATGGTAAGATGGTTATTAAACAACTAAGAAACCATTTTAATATAAGTAACGACAAAGGTTATAATACAATGTAATAGCGTTAAACAAGAGGTGTTGTTAGGAAATGGATAGTAGTGAAGATTAATGTACAAGAAGATCTTGAGGATGATAAAGTACGATAATTAATAAAAAAAGGGGCACTGATTTAGTCATAAAAAGGATGATGATGATAAGGGTAATCCATTAAGGATGTTCCACATCAACACACATAAGAAAAGGTTCAATTGAGAATACATAAAAATGAAGGAGATACCGTTAATAATAACAAGAAGGATGGGGTTACTACCCCCTTAAAAGAAATTCATTACAAATAATAAGTAAGGCTACACTTAGTTGTCAACAAAACATTGAATGAACATGAACAAGAACTGGCAAGTGTGAATAGACATTAAGCAGACATGGAAGGTTAAGAATCATGAGGATCCTAGAGGTTTGCCTCAAGTTTGCTTTCCTAGACACCATTCTTCATGTAGTGATACTCAAATTACCTACTTCCCCATATCCCACAACCATAACACCGAACCTAATCTCCCTAACAATCTCTTCCTAGGTGGTCCTTCATAAATTGCTTGTAGAAGTAGTGCCTCCTTAGATGGCTCAATTCATATAAAAATGTAGATGCTCCCTACTGGTTGTCACAGGACTCAAGCCTCTTACTTACATTAGGATGTAGATTATCCTCCTCTACTTGCTTCTTTCCTTTTACTCGCCTCGATGTTGAAGCCCACATGCTCCTAGAAGCACTTTCTCATATATAGAGTTTAGGTCTTGTGGTGTGACTCCCATCAATAGCTCTCGTAATCTAGTCTAAAGACCTAAATAAAAAGTATGAATCTTCAACTTTTCACTTGATTCCACCTCAGGTGCAAAATAGGCCAAGTTGTGAAACGTGTTGTAGTACTCTTGTACAGACAAGCTAACCTAGTGAAGAGCCTTAAACTCTTAGTATCTCATGACACATAAGTGTGTATGGTAGATGTAATACCCCAAAACTCTAATTTAGAAAATTATAATAAAATAGAGATTCAGGTGTGAGATTAATTAAATATAATAGTTTTAATAAAATAATGAGAGTAATTAAGACAAAAAGAGGAAATAACATAGGATTTACTTAGGGAATATTAGGGTAATTTGCTAACTAAAATAAAATTAGGAAGATATACCCCAAAACTGCTAAATTAATATAAAAAGGAATTTAATTATTTATTTTTACTAGCTTTATTATTTCCAAATATTTTAAAAACACCAAAAATATCCTAAATACCCTATTTTTCTTTTTTCTTTTTTCTCTTTTTTCCCTTTTTTTCCTTTTTCTTACTTTTTCCTTTTTCTTTTCTCATTTTATTTTTCTCTTCCTTTTTCCCCCTTGTTGGTCGTTGCCCATGCGGCCCAACCTCTCATCTCCTATCTTCTCTCCCCTACGTGGAGCTCAACCCATCTCTCTTTTCTTTTTCTTTTTTCTCATTTGCCCGCTCGATTCTTCCCCTCTTTTCTTTCTTTTCTTTTACCCTAACCAATTCTCCTCTCTCATCGTGCTGTAGGTCATGTCTACAACTTGCCACCATCCTCCCTCCCCCTGCTATTGTACACCCCGATCTACTCCCTACTCTCTCCCTCGTCCCTTTCCTTTCCAACTCAAGCCAAACCTACCCTGTACCTTCCTACCCCGCATGCCTCTACCCCTTCCTTTTTCCCCATCTCCCACCTACACACTACACCTTTATAGTTTTGTACCAGCCTGCCACCACCTATGAGGAAGCTCCTACCATTCCTACCCCTTGTCCTCTTCCCTTTTTGTCCTCTTCTCCCTCCCTCAGCCTATATATATCACTTTACCATCCCCCATTTCCCCTCCTTTGTTCTACTAGAAAATTTTGACCCTTCCCACTGCCACCCTTGTCGCCATCGTGTAATACCACTACTCGAAACACCACCTAACCCATTCCCTACATCACCCTCCACCAAATCATGCCAATCCCCTACACAACCTACCCCAATCGTGCAAAGTGCACAGCTCAAGCTACCCTTTGCAACCCATTGACACCTCTATCGCCGTTGTGCACTGCCTCCAACCCCACAATCACCACCTCCTTTGCCACCCACTCAACCTAGTAGGACCTCCCCTACCTTATCCTACCCATCCTTTCCCCTTTCTTCCTCTCCTTTCCCCTTTCTCCCTCTCCTTTCCCCTTACTCCTTCTCCACCACTCTTAGCCACCACAACTACAACCACCTGTGCTACCACCGTGCTACGCCACCACCACCAACACTACAACCCTCTTAGGCTAGGGATTCCATCACCTCACAATTGCCACCTCCCTCTCTCTTTCAGCCCCAAAAGACTAACCTTTCCTAAAACCACCATCACTTCCACTGCCTCTACTGCTGTCTCTGCCTCCGTTGCTACTGCCACCCTAGCTGCTACCTTTACTTAGGTCGTGCCCTAACCCTTGATATAACTTAAATATGAATTATCTTAGGTATAATTATTATTTTAAGCCTTATTATTGTTATTATTATTGTTATTGTTATTATTATTATTACTATTATTAATATTAAAGTTATTACCATTATTATCATTGTTATTGTTATTATTATTCTATCATGATTCTTATGACTACCTAATCCTATTTTTGTACTAATATTACCCGTAATAGTGTTGTTAACTACTTTAATAATAATAAACTTATTTATACTCTTAAGACTACTATTATGATCATCATTAATACTAGTTTTTTCTAACGGTAAAGTAAATAATAATGAAAGTAAGAAGAGGGAAGTTAAACCTAGTGTTTCCCTCTTATAGGTGAATTTAGTTGGACCCCTAAGGTGACATAGGAGCGTGCTCTAAGCCTGGTGTCGTTTTAGGTAAGGATGTGGTTATTGCCTAATATGTGTATTATGTGTTAAGTATGTTGGTTATATGTGTGTACTTTATATGGTTATAAACTATGCACTTATATTGCAGCTTATTAAGCATGGAGCTAAGGTAAGTGTATGTGCTTTTATGGCATATGTAATATGGTTATATGACTTGTGCTTGTATTTTGTGCTTATGAAATATTATCCTATATGACATGCATGCTAAGAGGCTTTAAGTAGTATGATGTGGTTGTGAGAAGATAAAAGGAATAAGAGAAGTGAGTTAACTAGAGGACAGTAAGAATGGCCCAAAGATCTCATGACTTAGGGGTGGAAAAATAAAGGAATAATGTGAACAAATGAAGAAGATGGACAAGAATATGCCCAACGAGTGTAAGGTTTTCATGGGGTAGTTAATCTCTACATGGGGATGACTTTTATATGGGAAACATTTACTTGAGGGTTAAGTAAGGTGAGGGAAGAGTAGTTGTGGTGATGGGAGCCCATATGTAAAAAATTAGTACATAAATTAGTGTAAAGGCGCATGTGTGACTTGGCTAGGGTTCAGGAGGAGAAACCAAAGTGGGGAAGTTGTGGAAGGGAGAAATAATAGAAGAGGTTAGAGTATGGGGTGAGAGGGGAAGAGTGTCACATAGAGAGTAAATGTGTGTCATAAGGAAAAGGAAATGGTAAGGGAGGGTGACGAAGGGGCAACATGTAAGAAATGAGAGGCGCTAGGGTTTGGGGTAGCAACTAGGGTTTCGTGGCAACACGTTCAAAATGGGAAATAAAGTTGGGATGTTGGGTGTGGATTGAACGAGATGATGAGTCGAGAGTAAAGGGAGTATGGGTCATGTGTAGAGCTGGCAAAAGTTGACCCGACCCGAAAAATCTGACGAATACCGATTCGATCCGTCCGAAATCCGATCCGATTTTATCCGAGTAATTAAAAGCCCGAAATATATCCGACCTGATCCGATACATATCCGATATTCGATATAACCCGAGAAATTATAAGCCCGAAATGAACCCGACCCGACCTGCTACTCACCCGAAATCCGATATAACCCAAAAAACTATAAATCTGAAATGACCCGACCCGATCCATTATTTATCCAAAATCCGATATTATCTAAAAAATTATAAATCTATAAAGATTCAACTTGGTACTATCCAAAAATTAATAGTAACCCATAACTCAAAATTTTCAAAACTTTATAAAGCATGAAATAATATAGATGTGCAACTAATCCATACTAGCACTTACATCAAAATCTAGAAATCATAAAATTTATATCACTTATGTATATACAAATAAAATATCCATTGATACCAATATAAAAGTATAGAAATAAAAGTAGAGAAAAAAAAAGAAAAACTCTACTATGCCATCTAAATATTAGTTCACTTCTATGATTCCATCTAGTACCATAAGATAATAATAGTGCAGCCTTGAACACTATATGTTAGTATCTATATGGCCATACCTTGCAATATAGCACCTATAATATCATAGGAAAGTAGGAAAAATCTAGAGTGAGAATATTAGTCATTCATTATGAAAATTGAAGATTAATATTTTTTATTACATCTACAGTGTTAAATAGTAATAAGTCAATATTAGTTGGTCTTTTGTCAATAATAGTCATTATTACTTACTTTATCTAATTTTTATCTTATTTTTCTTGGTATAATATAATCAAAATATATAATAAAAAAACTAATGTGTTGTTACTATTATTTTTGCCATAATTGATATTCATTAATTACTATTATAATTGTTATCATTATTTTTGTATTATTATTATAAAATTATGTTGATATGATGTGATCAATTTTTTATAAAAATAATATGAGAAACACAACCTTAGAAGCCTTCATTTGTTCCTACATTGTACTGTGACAGGAAAGGTATGGTACGAGATCTGCGAATGGATAGGGTATTATTGGGTGATACCCGAGTCAGTGGTGGACAATGCTAGAGCTTGGCTCGGAACATCATGCAAAGGATTGAGAGGAGAGATTTGGCAAGCGGCATTCTTTGCAATTTTGGGCACGATTTGGAAATCCAAAATTAGAAAAGTTTTTGAAAAGGTCGAAATGAGTAGAGGATGGATGATCATGCTTATAAAGATGCGAATCGGGTTCTGGATAAAAAATGGTGGACAAGACTTTCCATATCGAGCGGAGGAGGTGACCCATAATATTCAAGAGCTGATACCATAGGAGTTTCTCGACATCATAGGAGGTTTTCTAATGTCTTTTATTCCTGTGCTTAATAGGAGTTTCTTGACATCACAGGAATTTCGTTAGGTCTTGTGTTTATCTGGTGTAACATCAATTATCAAAAAAAATAATACTCGAACTCAATATGACCAAGCTAATAATGGAGTTGAATTATAAGCTACACCTTAACATAAAAAGAAAAGTGATACGATTTGAAAACTTTTAAATTTAAAATGTCAAATACATCTCCAAAGATGAAATAATGATAAAAAAATTCTAAGGCCCCAAAACAATTAATATAATAATTCTTTTTTAATTGAATAAGATAAATTAAAATAAATGATCTCAAAATAATTATCTTTTAATAATATCTTGGAATAAAAAAAATGACACAAGCATGACTTAAATATGAAATAACCTAAATGTAATCTAAATTTGACCCGAAAATATAATAATTCAAATTCACCTAAGCCCGATCCGAATCCGAACCGAAATTAGAACAACCGAAATTTATCCGAATCTGAGTCCATCCGATCTCAACCAGACCTGATCCGAGACCTTAGAATGACCCGAGATTATCCGATACTGAGTTGATTCGAATCAAGCCCGACCCAGCCCGACCCGAAAAAATGATCCGAAATTATCCGAAACCGATATGATCCGATTATCATGTAACCTGATCTGATAGTGATCCGACCCACCCGATTGCCATCTCTAGTCATGTGTGATAGAGTGAGGGTAGGCCATATAGTCCAGATTAGAATTCTAATGGAAACCCTAAAGGGTGAAGGTGAGTTAACCTGGATATATGAGAAAGTGGGCCCAACCACACACATAAGAGTTTGGGGATTTATGGTAAGTAAGTAAAAGGGGGAAATGATGTCTAGATGTACTAGGAGGCATAGAAGTCCCAAGATATGGACAGGGCTTCTCAGGAGAGTAGGTGGACAGGGTGTGTGAGCAGGAAGTCCAAGGGGAAGACATATCTAGGGTAAAAGTATTTAATGAATAAGATATGGATAAAAGACTAACAATTAAAGTGGAAGATTATTGAGCCGGGCCTAGAGTGATCCACTCGTATAATAGTGGCCAGGTGCAGGATGCCCTCGAGACCAATCCACCGGTGAATAATAGTGGCTAGGTACTTGTTACCCTTGATGCTCCCGATCCACCAACTATATTAGTGGGGGATCCTGATCTTAATAAACCGAACCGTAATTGATGATAAGCCATGGAAAATGAACTAACTACTTACAGTGGAACACAATGGGAGTTGGAGCTAGACCAATCCACCAGCATAATAGTGGCTAGGAGTACTTTTACCTAGAGACCGATCCACTGAAAAATATTATACCATGGATGTTTTTGATTCACTGACTAGAGTAGTGGGGTCTCCGTACTCGCATGGAATTAAATTGAGAATGGTGTGAAACGGGAATAATAACCAGAGATCTAATGATTATGTCTAATCGTACTGAATCACTACTCGTACTATCTGTCTTTCATATATGGTTTTAGCTTCTTGGTTACCTACCTATATTATCTATTTTTCATTTATGGACTTAGCCACATTGTTAACTTGTTCAGTACGTAGCTTACTAATCACCTATTTTAAGGATGTTGCTCAATTCTATGAGCATACAATACAAAATGATTCACTTGTACCAACACAACATTATCTGTTAGCAAAAGCCATTTTTCTATTGGCAAAAGGTTTACCAATAGATATTTTTCTATGACAAAACAGTGGGCCAAAACTCTGTGCTTAAAATTTTTTCCCATAGATAAATATGATCTGTTAGGAATAATTAATAATGCTTAGATATATTTATCTATTGGTAAAACTTATACCTATAATTATTTCTGTAAGTACAAATATTAACCACAAAATGATATATGTGACTAAAATTATTGTCCACAAAAAGATATTGTAACTAAAAGTATTATCCAAAAAATAATATATACTGCTAAAATTATTACCAACAAATATATATTATTGGTTATATATATATATATGTATATATATTATCTATTTGTAAAACGATAATGATGTCCATAATACATGTTGTTGTAATATTTACCTGTAATAACAACTTATCCTTATATACAATGAAGTACACCATATATAATCATTAGTTTTTAGTTTATTTGTCAAAGTCATAATATATTCTTCTAGGTACAATACTATAAATATAACTTGTAACATATGCTGACATATAAGACATCTTCATTAACACATCAAACACCTTCCTCTTCATTCTTATCCTGTTCAGCACCTTCATTAACTTTAGTGCCTTCAACATTCTCTTTGATAATCATCAAAATTTATTACCTAAGAAAATATGTAAGCAAATTAACTAGATTAATATAAATTCATACCCAAAAGCTAAAAAAAGGGAGTTTTAAAATTCTCAAAAATAACAAGAGTCCTTAATTAAGAGGGAGAGCAGGTGCGAGCAAAATTAAGTATTTGGAAGAAAACTTAAAATGGCTCTCTAATTAGTATTATTCTGGAAAATCATTCTTAATAGTTTTAGAACTTTATTGCAAAATGGTAAAATAGAAAGGAAAACTAAAAATTGAATGGAGTTTGAGTTTTTATTTACATGTAATAATGTAGGAGCCCATGCAACTTGCAACCTTGATAAGATAATCAGAGTTCACATGGCATGCATATTTTAATCATCAATTGATTTTAATGTTTGCGAATTATACTCTTGGAAACATAAATCAGAAGTTTGAATCCCCAATATTCTATTTGGAAGTAGTCTGCTACAATTGTATATGAGGGTTGTGATGGTGTGTACATCTAGACCTATACCTAGACTATATCATTGACAAGATTCATATTCAGTTGTTACTTTAGTCTTGGAAATATTAATTATAAAATAATATCTTCTAGGGTGAGCAACAATGAATAACTTCAAGCCTTATAATTTAAGACTTCTGGTTTTTTACATGGTAGAGTCAATCTATTCCACAAGTTCAAATCTTTAGAGCTCCCATTTATACTATTCCAAGATGTGTGGTTTCTAGACCTTGTATAAGCAAGCCCATGTCTTCCACCCAAACAAAGTATACGCGTAAAAAAGAATGTTGAAAGTATAAAATCATTAATCAAGTTAAACCCAACAACATATGTTTTTAGGTTCATTAGTTCAAATATATAGTCTAAGAAAGGAAGCATGTGACTACTTATCACCTAAAAAGAGAAACATCCGGAATGAATTCTCCCTTTAGGTGTACTCTAGTTAAACTTAAATATAGTTGATATAATAGTTTGTCTAACAATTTCCCTTAGGAACTTTTCAAGACTTTAATTTCTTTTCCTTAATGATGTAATTAGATAACTAATTGTACATAGATGCACTAGTTGGCATTATTAAATGTCAATTTTCTTTCTATTTTTAATGTCTTAACATGGCCACCTATTAGACTTTATGTCATTCAATGAACAAAAATATAAAAGTAGGTCGAATGATATCATAGTAATAATCAATCATAATAGTACATATGAAAATAACAAAATGGATGTGGCATGGATAGGTCAAAAGAAAACTAGAGATGAAGCAACAAAGTGTAAGGCGCTGGTTGCTTCTAGTGCCAAAAGAGGTCAAGGAGCTAAAATAATGTAAAAAAATGCTCAAGATTTTGCTCATATGGAGTTAAAAGTGAAGAAGGATTTAGATGAAGCAAAATGGCACATCCACCTAGCCAACACACTAGTGGTATGACACTAAGCAATGCAGGACAGATTAGGGAAAAGGGAAATTCTTAAAAAGATGAAATAAAGGGAAAGAAGGAATAACAAATAACAAAAGGCTTGAATCTTTCTAAGTTTTATCAATTTATTTACTTCATAATTGCAATTACACCCTGGTACTTGAACACCATCAGTCTAAGCCACAAAGAAAAAGGTTGGACTACTACAACAACAACGGCTATTATCAGTACCAGGAGGCTTAAATATTTACCTTACTAAAGATAACTTGAAAAATATAATTTTTCGTATGACAAGACTTGCATCAATCTTCACATTATATTAAAACAACTTAAGGTGTAGAGGCATAGATGAAGTGAATGTGGATATACTTGCCTTAAGCTTTGAATAACCAAATTGCCACCAGATTGGTTCAACGAATTGAAATGCTCCTTAGAGGTTTAGTAACTCTGGAAACACAACACCAAGAGCTGCAATCATAGCCCAGAAAACATGCAATATCTCAAATCTACATAAAAGCTCACAAAATGATGTCATTAATAAAGGAACTCTTATAGTCACCAAAATTATCTCAGCAATCCCAACAAGCAGAGTCCATGCAGGATCTTATAATCATAGTATAAAGATAATTATGACAACAATGTTGGAATTGCTTTAAGAATGGAACCTCGATGGCCATTTAATCAATTAAATGATTATGATCATCCACATGATTAAGACACTTATAGTTAATTAATAATAATTATAATACTGATAGTAATGATAACAATAGTAATAGTAGTAATAAAAAAACTATCAATTATGACACTAACACTAGTAAAAGAATAATAATAGCACATTGATTTTTTTTTCAAATCAAATCAAATAAAAAAAAATGAGACAAAGAGAACATAACCATAGGAAGTAATGATGAGTAGATAAAGCGCGCAAAAGTATTGCCTATGAGCTAGCCTCTTTGATTATGAGCATTAACTAGTTTCCACATAGGTCTTTAATTTTCCGATAATGCATGATCATACTAAAAAAATCTTTAATGGCTTTTATGTAGGTCCAAGTGAAAATAGAGTATAATAACTTATAAGCTCCACTGGACTTTCATCCTAAAACCACACACTAATGACAAAGTCATATATTTTTTCCCATATAGGACAAATTACATGTAGGTTTCAACTTCTCAACAATCCGACTCACATGTGAGTCCCTGTTATGATTGGCAATTCATTAAAGACCATAACCTCTTCAAAATGACTAGATCAAGGTTCCTCATAAACAATTTTTAAAGATCAAGGCCATAACCTCTTCTAAAAAAGTCCAAACTATCAATTTTAGCAAAAAGAATCACAATGTTGACCAATTCTAGAAAATTACTTTTGAAACTAGGGTTTTAGTTCCAAATAATAATTTGTTCAAATCTTATAAATTTCTTCAAATTGAAACTAGGGTTTTAGACATATTGTATAATCAATTTAAAAAAAATAAGCCAATGATCAATCAAATTTCAAAACCGCAAGAGTTTTAACCAAGAAATTTGATTTCGATCGATTCTGGATAAATTTCTCAAATTGATACTTTCAACCTACAATTAAATACATTTCAAATAATCTTATAGAATCAATTGGTAAAAATTTCTTAAAATTGGATGAAGCTGAGCTACACCGATAAATCCTAGTTATAAATCCAAATTTCATAAATCAACCATATACAGCATAATTAACCCATCCAAATTAATCATCTAACTCATATATACATAATCTAACAACCAATTTAACTTATCATAAGCTAATTTTAACAACTTGAATGATTGTAAAATGAATTAACATAAAAAATAATCTAAGGATATAAAAAAATTATACAACAATATAAGATAATAAAGAAAACCTTTAGCACCACCATCCATCAAAGCCCTTCCTAATATTTTACTTTCAAGATAACATATATTTGAAATGCCCCAAATATACTAGTTTTGAGAATTGTGGTTGAATAAGGATTTAATATGGAAATTAATTAAATTAATTATTTTTATTAGAATAGGAAGAAATAATTTAGGGCAAATTAAGAGGAAATTTATAAATATTTTTATACGGGAAAATTTAGGTGTTTTACTAATTAAAAAGAAATTTAGGAAAAAATCTTTTAAAAATCCCAAATTAGCCTAAAAAGAAAATTTAATATTATTTAATTAAAATATTGTTATTTTTAATACCCAAAATATTCATATTAATTTAATTAACCCCAACCCATATATTTTTCTTTTTCCTTTTTTCTTTTTCTTTCTTGCTTTTCCTTTCCTTTTCCTTTCTTTTCTTTCTTTTCTTCCATTTTGTTTTTCTTTTCTTCTTCTCCGTTCGTTTAGGCTTGTTCCGTGGCCCGTTCCCATCTCCACCAGCATTAATTCTATCTTCGGTGCGGCCGAGGAGCGAAATGTCGCTTTTTCTCCTCTTTTTCCCTGGTATGGTGCGTTTGATTGAAAGATTTTTATAACTGTCGCTAGCCTAGTTTTCCCTTTTCTTTTCTTTTCATTATTTTCCCCAGCCAGCCGGTCCACCTCCTCTTTCTTCCTTCATCCTTTCCTATTGTCGACCGGCAATTCTGTCCACACCAAAAATGGCACCACCAACTATGCTCATATTGACCTACTATTTCTTCTCTCTTTCACTTCCCCATGAATCTTCGGTCAACATGAACCAACCCACCTCCCTTTTCTTCTACGCAAATTTCCCCTTTTTCTATGCGAGCGGGCTAACATTATTTGAATTTTATGCCGACCAATTGGCACTACGGGTGACCCAAACCCTACCTACATTACCCTCCTACTGACCCATAGAACCCTAACCTCTCCTCCAAACTCTATAAATACCCCCATTTGATTGATCTCAAAACTTTCAGACACCCTTTCCTCTACTATAAGCCAACTACACCGCCTGCTCTACCGACCGAAGTCTTCCCTACACTGCCTTTTAACTAACTATTCCATCCTTTCTCCTTGATTCTTCCTGCACGAGCCACCACAACCATGCAAAGTTCCTTACAAAACCAGCCAAATGTTTACACTTGGCGCCCTTCGCACCACCGTCCGCCACCACATCCACCTCTATCACTGCCTTTTACACCACCCAAAAAAAGCTACCAACCCTCCTCCACCTCTCCCTACCCTTTTTTTCTCCTTCCTCCTTCTCCTTTTCTCTTTTCCTTCATCTCTTCATTTCGGCTGCCACCAGTGCCATCTTGCGCCACCGCCATTTGTTGCGCCACACCCTCACTTTACTCCCCCTCATTCTAGACTACCACCAACACCTCAACCTCCACCCTTATTCTCCATCTCTTCTTCTCAAACCTCAACTCTTTCCATTTCTTTGCTCTTTTCCAACCACCGCCGCCATGGTCGTGCACCACCGCCAGTGCCACCTATCTTCGCTGGCCTAAGGTGGAAGCCTAAACCCTCTCAACCCTTCTCCCCTATTTATTTTGTTTTATTTTATTTTATTTTAATTTTTAACTAGTATTCGATTATTATTATTAGGTTCAATATTACTGTTATTATTTCTTATTAGGCTTGAGATTTTATTTAAATTATTTAGATTATTATTTTTGTATTATTAATATTATTAGTATTATTATGAGTCTTATCATCATCATCATCATCACCATCATCATCATCATCATCATCATCATCATCATCATCATTGAAATACCCCGAAAATTTCTAATTTTAAAGATTATATTTAAATAAGGTTTTATTTGAAAATTTAATTTAGTAAATTATTTTTACTAAAATAAAAGGAAATTTAGTAGGGAAAATTAATAAGAGATTTTATAAATATGTTAAGTAAAGGAAATTTTGGTATAATATCTAATTAAGGATTTTAATTTGGGAAATTATTTAAATAAATTATTTTATTCAAATTAAGAAAGATAAAATAGTTTCAAATTTATTTTAATTTTATAAATAATTAAATTAAATAAAATTTGAGGGATTTATTAGTTTAAAATGAAAATTTTGGAAATATACTTTAAAAATACTATTTAGCCTAAAAATGAATTTAAAAATTATTTTATTTAAATATTATTAATTTTAAATATCCTAAATATTTGTATTAAATTAAATAGACCCAAATTAATTATTTAATTTTCTTTTTTCTTCCCTTTTAAATTTTTTCTTCTCTCTTTCTTTTTCTTTCTCTTCCTTTCTTTTGTCTCGCCGGAATTGGGCCGTTGCACGGCCCAATCCATTCTTTTTCCTTTGGCGCGGCCCAGCCCGCACCGCTGCCTGCCTCGTCCCTCCCCACGCTGCATTTCATGTCGTGTTTCCAACTAAACGCCGCATTTCACTTTAAATTTTATAACTGTTACTAGCTAACCCAAGACGCCGTGATTCAGCCTTTTGTTTCTTCAAAGCTCGTCGTTTCATTAAACGACGTTTTACGTCACACGAACCGCCCGGCCTGCCCTCCCTTTTTCCTTCTTTTCTTCCCCGCGAACCGGCCGGCCAACCCCCCATCTTCTTCTTCCTCCTCCCGCTCGACACCATAACCGCCAGCTTCCTTCTCTCCCCCGAAAATGGCGCCGCCGGCCACACGTGGCGTGACCGGCTCTTCTCCCACTCGTTTTCTTCCTCTCGACATTCCCGTTCATTTGAATTGTTCCAAACTCCATTTCTTCCCCACGTTTGTCCCCATTTCCCTCTCGAAGGTCGGGAAAAATTTTAAAATTTTGCCGCCCGACCAACAGCGAAACTAACCCATCTTATCACCGTAATTGATCTTCTGGTAACCTCCACAACTTGAGCCTACCCTCCACTATTATAAATACCCCTCGTATGGCTCGAAATCGAGCTTTCTTTTCCCGAAAACCCTAAATACCATCGGTGCGCCACCGCAACTTTAGACGATTATTTCTCCTCCTCCGGCCAACTTCAACGCTTCTTCTTGCTCTCAATATCTTCCCTAAAACACCCTCTAATTAACTAAACCATCCATGACCTTCGATTCATCTTGTACAAGCTTCCATAATCGTGCAAAGTTAGCTAGTGGTCTCGCCAGAAAATTTCACCCCGAGACTTGAAACACCATCCACCGCCACATCCGCCGCTTCGACCACCTCCCAAGCCAACCAATAACTCCTTCTAAGGCTCCTCCACCGACCCATAAAATTATTTTATTTTTCTCCTCCAATCTCACCCCTTTTTCTTCATTTTTACCCCTCTTAGATTCATTTTCCGGCCACCTCCGGGAACCACCGCCGGTTCCACCTACATCCTCCGACTCAAGGTCAAACCCTAGACATTTTAAACACTTATTTTTGAATTATTGATAATTATTCTATTTTTAGCCTAAATTTTAGTGTTAATTCAACTTTAATTATTATTATTATAATTATTCTTATTATTGTTATCAACTATATTCTAATTTCTAAATTTTTTTGACAGGTCTGGGAGTATTATTGAGTAAGATAAATTATTATTCTTGAATTTTTATTATTTAATGGGATTATTACATGTTTACTATTGTTATTAATAATATTAATAATATTATTATGTTTAAGGTAATTATTTAATTAATGTTGTAATTATTTCAGGAAGGACATAAACCAAAATTTTTAATTATGCCTCGCACTTTTACTTTTCATTAATATTATTAACATTTTTAACATTATTTCTAATTATATTATTATTATTATCTTTATTAAATTGATATTATAAGTATATATAATGTTAATATTATTATTACAATTTCTAATGGTAATATTATTATTAAATTAGGGTGGTTCAAAATCCGCCTTTTAATTTTAAGAATTTTGGTATTAATAATATTAATATCCTACTAATGAAAGTATCATTAATAATATTATACCTTATTATTATTATTATTATTATCATTATTACACTATCATTATATTTTGGTGAAGGATAGAAACCCTTAGATCACCACCCTCTTCTAATGAAAATAATAATTCATTTGTATTTTTAAGTATTAGTTCCTATAGTTAATTATTAAATAGTAAAATGTCATCCTAAAACCAAACCTCGAAATAAGTTAGAATTATATAAGAAGGTCTAATCATAGTATGTTTTGATATAATAGGCGAACCCAATCAAATCCCTCAAGTGGAATAGGAGCGTGCACCAAGACCGGTGACGTTTTAGGTAAGGGTCTACTAAGTCCATTTATGTGTTTGCATGCACTATGTGTTTGATATGCCATGTAATTTATGTTCGTTATTATTAATTATTGCGCATGTGGCATGATTGTGGAATGGAAGTATGTTGTTGTGAATATACTATGGCATGGGAATTATGCATATGTTTATGTCATTAATGTATAATATGACTTGAGACATGTGTTAGGGTTTTGCATAAAATGGTGTGGTGCTAGGGTTTGCATGGAATGATAGGGAGTTAGGGTTTGCAAAGGATGGCAAGGAGTTGGGGTTTGCATGAAATGGTATAATGTTAGGGTTTGCATGAAATGGCATGATGTTAGGGTTGCATGAAATGACATGGTGTTGGGTTGCATGAATTGGTATGATGTTAGGGTTTGCATATGAATTGGGACTGCATGAGGGTATGGTACGTGGAGTTAGGGTTTGTATGTGGATTAGGGTTGTATGGAAGTATGTCTACGTGGAACTAGGGTTTGCAGTTGTATTAGGGTTTGCATGGGAGTGTGGTACGTGGAGATTGGGTTTGCATGGGAGATAGGGTTTGCATGGAAGCGTGGGTCATGTGTAGTTAGGATTTGCATGGGAACTAAGATTTGCATGGAAATGTGGTTTATGTGAAGATAGGGTTTGCATGGAGTAGGGTTGCATGGGAGTTGAGGTTTTCATGGATATAGTCACGCATGTATGGGCAAATGTTTGTGAATGTCAAATGTTTTTGAATAAAATATTTAAGACACTAATATCTTAAAGTGGAAGATATTGAGACGGGACCAGCCGATCCACCGGTTAGGAATAGTGGTTAGGGTTTTACCCTATGTGTGACCAATCCACCGGTAATAATAGTGGTTAGGACATGAGGTCCTATGTGTATCCGACCCACCGGTTATAATAGTGGGGGATCCCGAGCTCAATAAAGACAAACGAGATTGTTAATGCTATTAAAAGATACTAATTACTTACAGTGGAACACCATGCGGACAGGAACCAAGCCGATCCACCGGTTAGGAATAGTGGTTAGGGTTTTACCCTATGTGTGTCCGGCCCACTGGTTATAATAGTGGGGTGTTCCTGTTTTCACATGGATCTGATGCGGACAGGAACCAAGCCGATCCACCGGTTAGGAATAGTGGTTAGGGTTTTTACCCTATGTATGACCGGCCCACCGGTTACAATAGTAGGGTGTTCCTATACTCGCATGGATTGATAAAGAACATGGTGTGTATCACGTTTGATAAAAATGATTAATCTGGATCTTTTTGGGCCTTATGTGTGGACTTGTTGATTATAAGTTATGGATTTTACTTTATGCTTATGTGTATTATATGTATGAGTTGTAATTCTATGTGATCATTATCCTACATAAATTATTATGTTATATGTCGGCCTTAGTATTCGGTTACCTTACTCGGTACGTAGCGTACTGATCACCCGTTTTATGGGTGCTGCTCATTCCCACGAGCAGAAGGCCCGTCTAATTTGTTGCAGGTAGGAGATACTTACTGTGATGCTATCGATGTCTACGGGACATTAGGAGGGGCAGAGTGATAGCTGGGCTGGATCAATCTTTAGAGTGACGTGGCCATTGTCCTTTTTAAATTTATGATTCATGTTATCTTTTATTATGTTTAAATTGTCGAAACAATTTTAATAAGGTTGTTTAGTTATTATCTAGAAAAACAATAGCCGGTATTTCGAATTATGTAAGACTTACACATATTCTGATTTCGGTTTATATAAATTTGAAATTGTATGGTATTATTGATAATGTTTTCCTAGCCTTAGCACTTGGTATCGGAACGGTAGAAGTAAAATAGTCTGGTACTAAGTGTAGCGGTAACATCCCCATAATTTATGGTTTTAATTTATGAGTATTGCTTTTAAAAAAAAATGTGTAAATTTTGGGGTGTTACAATCATCATCATCATCATCATCATCATCATCATCATCATCATCATCATCATCATCATCATCATCATCATCAATATTATTATTAATTATTTTATTATCTATTTAGAGGGTCGAAGCCCTACCCTATTTATATAGTGTGAATACTATTACTTGTATTATTATTATTATTATTATTATTATTAAATTTTTATTATCTATTTAGAGGGTCGAAGCCCTACCCTATTTATATAGTGTGAATACTATTACTTGTATTATTATTATTATTATTATTATTATTATAAGTAATATGTGTTAGTATTATTATTATTATTACTACTACTACTACTACTACTACTACTAATGGTACTGTTACTATTTTGAAGTAGGGTTTAAAACCCTACCTTATATTATTTTCAGTTTAAGATATTTTTTTTTGCATTTTTTATTATTATTTCATTACTATTATTATTACTATTTTATTAATAATGTCCCAATGATATTATTAGCATTATTTTTGTGAAGGGTGGAAGCCCTTATCTCACCATCCGTTTTGAATCATATTAATAATATTATTAGTATTTTTAGTATTATTTCTTATCCTTATTATTAGTATAGTACTATTTTATTTAAAAACCTAGTCTTAGAATAAGTTAGTAAATAATAGTATTTTTGGTAGGAGAAAATCTAATTCTAGGTTTTCCCTCATATAGGTGAGACCAGTCAAAGCTATAAAGAGGAATAGGAGCATGCTCCAAGACCGGTGACATTTTAGGTAAGGGTGTAACTAAGGCCTTGTGTATGTTTTTGTGCCCTTTATGCTTTGATGCCTTGTATAATGTTTTATTGTGTATCATGTGCTTTTAGTTGACTATTTTATGTATGGAGCAGCGTGAGATTATGGTATGCTTACGTTCCTTTTATTATATATGTATTGACATGAATTTATGAAGAAATGTTGTGAAATGCGAGGTATGAGTTCTGTTGTTATTCTAATATGGTATAGCCCATAAGTCATGCATGTTAGGTTGTGTAACATGATGTTATAGAGTGAAATGATGGGGAGTTGATTTGAGTGATATATGACCATACATGGGGGAATCTAGGGTTTGTATGGGAATCTAGGGTTTCACGTGGAAGCGCAGGGTTTTGCATGAAATAGTACGAAGGGTTGCATGGGGGATATAAAGTTTGCATGCGAGTAAATTTTATGTATGAATAGTTAATTTGAGGTGTGATGAAAGTGATAAAAGTGTTTTTTGAGTGTTTGAATGTGTTGAATGAAAAATAGTACGTGGGATAGTATACGGGCACCTAGGAGACCAATCTAGGGTTTTGTGGGGTGGCTAGGGTTTGGTATGGCTACTTAGGGTTTTTGTGTTTATATCTGTATTTGGTGGTTAAGGGTGAAGGTGAAAGTGGAATCATATAGGTTGTGATGAGAAGTGTGTTAAAATAATTCAAATTGTGTAAGGTAGAGTAGGATGGACCATTTAGGTTTAAACTAGGGTTTCTAGGTAAAAACCCTAAAGAAAGGAAGTGAGTGCAAAGGTGGTGAAAAATTATTAGGCCTTGGTCCACATGTGGGGGGAATGGACTCTAATGTAAGTTTAGGTAGAGGAAAGGATAATGGGCTAAATTGGGAGGTTCATGAGACCATAAGTGACACGAGTTCTACTGGGGGAATAAGCGAGGAGGAAGTTAGCCATGCATGTCTAGTGTAAAAATGTTTTTAATAAGACATTTAAGATATTAATCATGTAAACTGGAAGAATATTGAGCCATGTCTCATCGATCCACCAGTTAGAAATAGTGGTTAGGTCACTTTGTCTTATGCGTGTCCGATCCACCGACTAATAATAGTGGGCAGGTGCATTGTGCTCTGTTTGTCTCCAATCCACCAGCTATAATAGTGGCAGATTTAGAACTCAATAAACCAAACTTTAAAGTTTTCTAAGTTACATAAAAGACATTAAGTACTTACAGTGGAACACCATACGAGCCGAGGCCAACCAATCCACTAGTAAGAAATAGTGGTTAGGGTATGATACCTTATGCGTGACCAACCCACTGGCTAATAATAGTGGGCAGTTGTATTGTGCCCTGTTCATCTCTGGTCCACCGGCTATAATAGTGGGGGCTTCCATACTTGCATGGATTTGATAAAGAGCATGGTGTGGAATGAGTATCTATAAGAGACTAATTAAGTATTACTCTGGACTTAAAAATGGACCTTTGTATATTTAGCTGATTGATCATATGCCTTTATATTATCATGTTGGATTTCATGCTATTTTATTATTCTGCATGTTTATGTGATTTTATGTATTGGCCTTAGTGCACCAGTTACCTTGCTCAGTACGTAGCGTACTGACCACCCTTTTATGGGTACTCCTTATTCCCACGAGTAGGAGGCCCATATGATATGTTGCAGGGGCGAGTGTTGATCATGGGCTGGTTCGATCTTCGGAGTGGCGTGGCTGGTTTTTCTCTCAGATGATATTGTTATTCCTTTTACCCTTGTCAGCTATGTTTTGAATTCTAGAAAACGATTTTAATATTGTAGACATCTTTCCATCTTAAGGGACTCTACTCTAGTACTTCGGATTATGTAATCATTTGTGCATACTCTGATTTGCGTATTTATGATCTTTGGTTTATGTATTGATATGAGTTGATGAAAATCTTTTCTTATCCTTAGCACTTGGTACTAGAACGGTAGGAGTGAACTGGTCTGGTACTAAGTGTGGCGGTAACATCCCTAGAATTTACGAGTTTTAAATTTAGAGTTTTTTGTAAAAAAAAATATAGCAGATTTTGGGGTTTTAAAATATTGTATAGTCAATTGATTAAAAGAATAAATGAAATATCCAATTTAACATAATTAGGGTTTTTTAGCCCGAACCGCAAATTCAGTTAAATCCTGCTAAAATACTTAAATTGACATGTTGAAAATGAAATTATACATAATCTAATACAAATGATATAATCAATTGAATAAAATAACTCTATTACATAATCCAATTTATATCCACAAGAATTTTGATCTAAGAATTCAATTTTGATTAATTTCACACCAAATTTTCAAATTGATAGTTCTAACATGAAATTAGATACATTTTAAAGCATAATGTAAATTCAATTTATCTAAAATAGTTAAATCGGATAAAACCAACAAATTCGAATATAATTGGGTCACAATTCCAATGTTTACAAATCAATCATAATCAATACAATTAACCATTCCAAATCACTCAGACAACACACACACACACATATAATTAAACAACTAAATTATCTTATTATTAGCTAATTCACTTAAAATTGATCAAAACAGAAGTTAGGGTTTGAGTATTTATATCAAATGAATTGGTGCTAAATTAGAGGGAGTGGGGGGTGCTGGAGCTTTGCCGGTTGTTAAGGGCCACTCGCCGGTGACGAGTGGCGCTAGAGGTGGACGAACGGTGGCGCACCGCGACTATCCTTGTATGTTGCTAGTGGCTGCTATTGCTCCGTTGCTCCTGCGCTAGAGGATGACAAAAACGCGTTAGAGCAAGTGTGGTGGTGTGCTCAAGCGATGGTGGATGGTGTGGTGGGATGGGGGTCAAGCCAATGATGTGCATATTGGCTAAAAATTAGAACGATATAAGGGTGGGGATGGTAGGTGCCAGGGAGAGAACTTTTGGGTTTTTTTTTTATAGAAATTTTAAGGAGTAGAGGGGTTTAAGAGTTTTTTTATTATATTTTTTTTAGATTTAAGAGATTTGAAAAAAAAATATTATAAAACATATATATATATATATATATGTATGTATGTATATATGTATGTATGTATGTATGTATGGAACTTAAACATTTTTAGTGACCAATAAATTAATGATTAATGACCAAAAATTATATTAGTCATAGTAGATATACCAGTAATGACGACTTTTGATAGTGGTTGTTAATAACATATCAATAATGACAAAAAAAATGGTCGTTAAATTAGTCGTTAATGCACCAGTTTGTTGTAGTGTAAAATAAATAAATTCAAAGAAGGAAATATTTGTTACAAATACATCGTTATAATGATTTTACTATTTTAAAGAGATTTTATAATAAAAAATAATTTATTTTTGCTAATAAAATATAACTCTCGAACAATGTTATAATCATACAATGAAGTTACAATTGGAAACAAATTTAAAATATTAAAATAAAAATACACAATGAAAATGGAAATATATTTTAAATAAAAATCATATGGCTTATGGAAAAGGAAATAAAATATCAAAATAATACTTAAAAAATTACAAAATATATAAATAAAATTATAAAAAATTGTAAAGAATTTAAATAATTTCCATAAATGGAAATATATTTTTCAATAGAAACGAGGAATCATATGAATTTAATAAAAGTCATAATTGTGAATGAATTTTTCTAGAATAATCAACAGCAACATGAATTTGAAATTGTCAATAAAACTATAAAACCAATCACAAATAAAATAATTAAACATTTTAATCAAATTTCATAAATAAAATCATTAAGTTTAAGGAAATTAAATTTAAAAAATACGAGGTATTACAATAATTATAAAAATAAATATAATAATATTAGGCCTAAGAAGATCTAACAACCACTAGTACACAGCCACCTAAACCCTCATCACATTGATCAAGTACCGAGACCCCCATCATATAGGTCATTTGAAGTCTGACTTGACTAATTATTACCTTTATTATAATATTTATTATTATAATCCATATAATAATGAGAGTTACTATAATTATTAATTATTATTATAATTATAACTTTTGTTATTTTAAGAATAATAATTATTATTTTAATTATCATAGTTATGTTATAATAATATTAACAATAATTATAATGATAATTATAAATATGGTTATATATTATATTATTAGTATTCCATATAAAAATTAGCAGTTATCATAATAAGAGAAGTATATCATGTGTAAGAGGAATGAATCTATCGTGCCATGAGATATAATAATAGTTGAAACATTTATCTTTCTTATATACTAATACCAACTGATATATGAGTGGATATTAGTTGTGTTGGTATAATGTTACTAATATCCACAGATATAAAAGTAGGTAAAAGACATGTTGGCATAACATACTATTACCAATAGATAAATATTAAACAAGGAAAACTTTCTTCATTGCCCACAAAAAAAAAATCTATTGGTATTAATAAGTTTTACCAACTAAAAAAAATATGTGACTAAATTTCTGTTGGCACAATTCATAAATTTTGTAGTTAGAGGTCCCCTATGTGTTTGTGTAGGTAGGAGATGTTGTGCTTTGTGCCAATGACGCATTTGATGCATCAGGTGGGGTTGAGTGATAACCTATTAGACTTGGTATGGGGCTTAAGAGCGAGTTCCATTTGAACTCTTTTTTTTCATTGTTTATCTTATCTTATTATTTATATTGTTTTTTTCCTCTGGGACTTTGGAGCTATAACTGTTTTCCATTCTATACTGACTCTTTAATCACACACTCTGATTTTCTTTTGATTTATGAATCTTTCATATCATTATGGTTCTATTTCCTAATTGGTTTAATGTATTGTGAGTTTTTATAGCCTGTGCTTGCTGTGAGACTAGCCGGGGGCCAGGCTTGTGCTAATCACTATAGTAGCACCACCTGTCCTTGTGTATGGTTTTAAGTATACAAAAATTTTCAACTGTGATTTTTGGGAGTATTACATATTGGTATCAAAGCATTGGTTATGGTAACCATGCCTTATTTTCAAAGAAAATTTTATATTAACAAGTTTTTCTAGATTTTGAATTGTTTTCGTACCCTAAAAAGGTATTTTAATTAAGAACTCTGATTCTAGATCACAGTGAGGAATGAAGGGTAGATTAGGAATTTCCTAGAAAGGGAAATAGCCAAACTAGTAGGTTTGCTTCTAGCGCTCCTTTTCCCTTGTAATTACCTTTCATGATGAATAAATGAGTAGGGCACCTTGAGGAGGCCATCGAGGCTTTTATGGAGCTCATCTAGTGTCTTCCCTTGGTGTGACCCTACACCCCCACCACTCTAAACACACTAGAGAGGATTGGCTCTAGAGGGTCACTAGGGATCAACCTATATTTTTCTTTGGTGAGGAGGATCCAATGATGCTCAAAGGGTGAATCCGAGACATGGATTACACCTTCGAAGCGGTGGACAACTCTCTAGCCTACAGCCTAGTATAGTAGTGTTCTTCTTGAGAGGCGTAGCAAACATTTGGTGGATGGAGTATCATGCTCAAGATGGTCCTCTGATGACTAGGGAGGCATTCAAGACTATTGTGCATTCCATGTACCATCCTAAGAGTCTTAAGAGGGAAACGTTCCTAGAGTTCATACACCTAACTTAGGGCAACATGATGGTCAAACAGTATCATGCTCACTTCACCGAGCTAATCCAATTTGCCTTAGGGATCACGGCTAATGAGGTAATAATGGTGCTCTAGTTTGAGAAGGGGTTGAGCATTAGTATTCGCTGCATGATGGGAGCAAACCTTCACCGATCTTGCCACCCTTTATAAGTGTGCCTATATCGTTGCCACTCTAGTCCTAGAGTACACCACTATCCTCTAGAAGAGGAAACTAGAAGGCAAGAGTTTTGGGAGTAGGACCCACCCATGAGTGGGAGGACCCCCAAGAAATTAGAAGGGGGATAGTGGCAAAGGTCAGGGATCATAGAGGGGGTCCTCGTGTAAACAAGGTGGCCAGAGCCACCTAGGTAGGGAATATAGAGGTAGACTTGTGACTTGCCTGAACTATGGAAATTTAGGCCACCGAGCATTCAAGTGTTTGAAACTGTCGCGTTCCTAGCAATACTAGAGCTAACAACACCATTAGAGGGGACCCTTGAATCCCTAACAGTAAGCCTACCAACAACACCTCCAGACCATACTCCTATAGCTCTAGCAGTAAGCACATATTCCAATTGGTGCCCTAGTTGGGGATGATAAGGGAAGGCCTCAGGAATCTCAACCCTTCCCTTCAAGAGGAGGTTATTCAAGTGGGTTCCTTAATGTGATTAGTCAAGCGGAGGCTGACCGTCAACTAGATGTCATTATGGGTATGTTCAATATATTATCCTTAATAATTTTTGTTCACTTTGAGTTGGGTGCTTCTTTGTCTTTTGTGTCCTCTACATTTATTGCTAAGGCTGAGCTATCACCATCTGCTAGCGTAGCATTATCATTGATTCTCCCTTTGGGTGATAGAATGGACTATACCAAGTTATTTTCAGATGTGGCCTTAGTCATAGGCTGGGTAAACTTCTCATTAGATCTAGTTGGGATGGACTTACGAGAATTTGACGTGATCCTAGGGATATATATGTTAGGAAGGTATCGGATAGTGATCTATTACACATAGGAGAATATAATATATGCTGGGTTTCATATAGGAATATGTATCCTAAGCCAAATACTAAGGTGGATTCTGTCGTTACCCTGCACTCCTTAGTTTAAAAAGGGGTACCTTTTGTACTTTTATAGTGTGCAAGAGCAGAATAAGGGCTTAGAAGCTCTAGAAAGCATCTCGGTGGTTAGAGAATTTCTAGATGTGTTCCCAAAGGAAATACCGGGTATTCCCCCAGTTTAGGAAATTAACTTCATGATCGAGCTAGTGATTGGAGCTAAGCCCAAAACAAAGGCACCTTACCGAATGGTGCATGGTGAGGAAGTAACGGATTGTTTGTTGCATGTAGCTCACACACACACCTAAATCCCATCTCCTACATTGGGGAAGACTCAGCAAAAGAAGACCAAATAGGCTGGCAGTTCATCTACTAAGAGTGTGTGATTACCGGTGAAGGAACAATTGATGCCTAGTGATTGTAATGACGATCAGAGTAGTGGTTGGAGCATTACCTTTGAATTTCCCAAAGCAATTACCTCTATTCCTTCAAATGGAGAGAAGAAGAAAAGCCTATTGGGGATTTTGTTGATCCGTTGCTGAAGGAGGGTAAGGCTGCAAAGGCTATTGATTCAAATCCAATTGCTTTTCACCCTAGCATGGATGATTTGAATCACAACGGTAATAACAAATCTATGACTATGCCTTCTAAGAGTTGGAAGGATATACTGATTAAGAATAGTAGAGAAGAAGGTGATCTCAATTTAACATACTCCCTTCTTGTGATCATCAATGGTGAAGTATAAGCACAACTAGTGGAGGAGAAAATTGAGGCTAAGGAGAAAAGATGGGCTTATATGCTTGTGGGAATGGTTGCAGGATTTCAGCTATCTCATCCACAAATGGTGAAACATGTGAAGGATAACTGGACAAAATTTTTTACTATTCCTCAACTCTTCTTGCATTATTAGGGATATTTCCTATTCAAATTTGATAATGAATTTGATTTTCTTTCACTCTTGAGAATGCCATATTGGTGCTTTGGAGTTAGGCCCTTACTTATCAAGAAGTGGAATCTAAATGAATGCTTTGATAATGCTTAATAGAGAAAAATGCCTTTATGGATTACATCACCTGGATTACTTGTAACTCAGTGGTCTCCAGATTCTCTTAGCAGAATTGGTAGTTGCATTGGAGTTCCTATCTATGCATATATGGTTACAGCTACAAAGTTTCGGGTATCCTTCCCTAGACTACTGATGGAGGTGGATGTTAGTCTCCCTATCATTGAACAAATACAAATTGCCCTACCAAATGGAGTTGTGAGAAGACAATCTGTTCATTATGACTGGAGACCAAAATTCTGTCTAAAATGTGATAGAATAGGCCATTATTTGGATGCCCATTTACCTAAGCTTGTGCTAGAGAAGGAGAAGCCTATTCAAAAAGTATGGCAAGTGAAAAATCCAACTCCACCAGAAAGGCAGAAGGTAATACTAAAAGAGGGAAGGAGACATGATCAGTGTTAGATTGTAACATCATCCATGCAAACCAGGGAAATAAAACTAGGATAAAATTCAACTTGCAATGAAGATAACATCTTAGCCATGTGTGATCCTATAAATGCTAAATAATCCCTAAACAAAATAGAAAAAGAAATGGCAAGGATATTTATATCAAGCATAGAGGGGATATTGTTTAGAGTAGTAGTATATCACTACTTCCAATTCAATGAAATATGTAGGGTGTGTTAAAGAGGGTTGGTAACTAGTACTCTTTAATTCACAATTATTATGCTCACTATAATGGCAGGATTTAGATTCTTTAGAGAGCTTATTTTCTTAAAATTCAAGTTATTGGCACCGTTGATCAAGTTATTCATTGTTATGTTAAATTACCTAATGGTAATCATTTTCTTTTCTAAGTTGTGTATGCTCAAAATGATAGGGGTGCTAGAAGATACTTGTGGACACGGCTGTTGGATTTCCATTATGCAAATAAATGAAGCTTAGTTATTATATATTTAAATGTTGTTCTTACAAAATAATAGAAGGCTGGTGGTGGCAATCTTCATACAGCAGATATGGAAGAATTTGCTGACTGCCTGGGTACCTATTGTTTAGGGGGAATTCGATCAACTGCCCTCTGTTTACTTGGTCTAATAATCAACTAGGCTTTGCTAGAGTCTATTGTAAGCTCGATAAGGCTCTTGGGATAAGGAATGGTTTGAAAATTTTAATCATGTTTGGGTTGAGGTTATAAAAGACTACCTTTTCGATTATTGTAGGTTGCACATAAAAAGGAATCAACATGATAGAACTAGGGGTAAACTGTTCAAGTTCTTTTACTTCTGGACTTCTTCACCTGATTTCATGCATTGCATTGCTCAAATTTGGAACCAAGAAATCTAGGGATCTATGAAATAAAAATTGGTAGCCAACTTAAATGCTTAAAAACTCCCTAAAGCATTTTAATTCTGTGCATTTTGAGAACCTAAGTAGAAGAGTAAATCAAGAAAAAGAATATTGGATTAAGTGTGACCAAGCCATCTAATCTACACCTAGAGACAAAGACTTGGAAATCCAAGAGGGTATTTTGAGAAATAAGTTCTGGAAAAATGTTAAATTAGAAGAGGGTTTCTCCAACAAAAAGCCAAGATTCAGCATATCAAGTTGGGGGATGGAAACAATGGTTTTTTCCCATGCAAAGCTCAATGAAAGAAGAAGATATAGCACTATAATTGAGAAACAATGGTTTTTTTCCATATCAAGTTGGTGGATGGTTTTTTTCCATGCAAAGCTTAGGTGGATATTAACAATGAAATACATAAGTTCTACACTCACCTACTAGGTTCTTTAGAAATAGTTCTTGAGATGGTGTATCAAAATATTGTAAAGCAAGGCCTTATTCTTTAAAATTATTAAAGATCCCATTTGATAAGGCTTGTCACTGATGCTAAGATAAGGGAAGATGTATTTAAGATAGGAGACAACAAGGCTCTTGGTCTTGATGGATTTAATGCTCACTTTTATAAGTCTACCTGGTCCATTATGGGGCAGGACATCATTGAGGCAATAAAGAATTTTTGGGAAAGTGGGTACCTTTTAAAATCTTTTAACAATATATCTTTGCACTTAATTCCCAAATAATCCTCCACTAGAACTATGACTAACTATAGACCAATATCTTGTTGCAATGTTACACACAAAATTATTTCCACAATTCTCACAAAACTATTGTAGAAAATTTTGCCAGCTATAGTTCATAGATCTCAAAATGCTTTTTTGGAAGGGATATGGAAAGGATAAAGTGTATTATTGGCTCAAGAACTACTAAGGAGATATAGCAGGAAGGACAACAACCCTCTTATGATGTTAAATGACGATTTAAAGAAAGCCTATGATACTATTGAATGGAGTTTCATCAAACACCTCTTAGAAGGTATTGATTTTCCCTATCATTGTATTGAAGCGGTTATGCAATGTGTCTCAACAACTCAGTTTTCCATTATTTTAAATGGTACTCTATGTAAACCTTTTAAGGATGGTAGAAGGTTAAGAAAAGGTGATCCTGTACCTCCTCATCTCTTTGTGTTGACTATGGACTATCTATCTCTATTAATGAAGACTTTATGGGATGATTATCAATTCAGAGGACATCCTAAATGCAAGATTACTAAAGTTATCAATCTTAGCTTTGCAAATGATCTACTTATTTTCTGTAAGGACCACTTAAAGTCAATAGATATGATTATGGATAGATTGAAGACTTTTTATATCACTTTAGGCCTTCAAGCAAACTTTGAAAAAAGTAGTGTCATCTTTGGTAGAATTAATGAAGATACAAAGCATCAGATGTTATAGATTTTGAACTTCAAAGAAGGAACTTTCCCTTTTGGGTACTTTGGTATTCCTCTCAACCCTAGATCTCTCAAGGTAACTCAGTACTAGCCTCATATTGATAGAATTATGCAAAAACTGAAATCTTGGACTGTAAGATACCTAAGCTTTGCTGGGAAAATGCAACTGCTCTAATATGTTATTTTTGGTATTGATAAAATCTAGATGTAGATGTTTGTGTAATCTAAAGCTGTTAACATAAATTAGAGAGACTCTACAAGGATTTCTTAGGGAATAATTGGATCCACAAAAGAAGAAATCTCCTATAGCCTGGTCAAAAATTTGTGTGACAAAATAATAGAGTGGGCTGGGGTCTAAATAAACCTATATAGCTAAATACCTTTAGAAACCTATAGAATTTAAGGAAATCTTGGGATTCATTAAAGGTACATCAAAGGAAGAGATATTTGGTAAGTTGAGGATAAAAATGAGTACTCTTGGATGTATCAACATCTGCTAAGGGTTCGGGACCAAATTCGATCACACTATACCAAATTTCATCAGATTTACAAGGCCTAAAGTTGTATGGAGCTCATTTTTCTGGAAGCATAGAGGATTAGAAAATCATAAATTCTCTCTTTGGTTGATTTGCCACAATGCCTTATCCATTAAATCAAAATTGTATAAATGGGAGATAAATATGGATAGTTTGTGCGAGATATGCAGAAATGATGAAGAAGACCCCGACCAGCAGTTAATATACTATCCAGGTGCTAGTATCTTATGGAACTATACCTTGAGGTGGTGGAATATGCAAAGATATGTCATAGATTGGCAAAGCTGCCTTGATGTGCTGATTAGGAAGACCAAAGAGAAAGGAACAAAGGTGGTATGGAGAGCAATTTTCAATGCTCTTCTCTAATATATTTAGATTAAGAGAAATATGGTTGTTTTTCAGCTGCTCCAAAGGAATCCAAGAGCTGTGATTAGACATATTATCTTTGAGGTTTTTATTCAGTTTAGTGATACTCCCAATGTACATATAAATAACTATTTAAGGAGACTTGATAGATAGATAGTGTAATTTGGCTAGGGGTATGTCCCTTGTGATTTTGTAATTGAGTTATATAATATTAGCTTCCATTTTGGTAATAAAATTATTAATTAATTACCAAAAAAAAGAATGATGCCTATTAAGCTGAAGGAATTAAAGTCCTAGCTAAAGGAATTATTGGAGCTTAGGCACATTCGACCGAGTGTGTCGCTCTAGGGAGCATCCGTCTTATTTGTGAAAAAAAAGAGGGTAGCCTCTGTCTCTACATCGAATACCGAGAACTAAAGCAGTTGATGGTGAAGAACTGGTATCCACTCCTAAGGATTAATGATCTCTTTGATAAGTTGAGGGGTACTATAGTGTTCTCCAAAATTGAATTAAGGTTAAGGTAACATCAAATACAAATTGTAGATGTCGACCTTATGAAGACTACCGTTTGGACCCAATATAGACACTAAAAGTTTACGATGATGCCATTTTGGCTCACTAATGCACTTGTAATATTCATGGATTTGATGACCAGAATTTTTAGACCCTTACTCAACCAATTCATAGTGGTGTTCATTGATGACATTCTAGTGTACTCCCGAGGGAATAGGGAGCATGAGCAGCATCTTTGCACCATCCTATGTTTGTTGAGGGAACACTGCCTATATGTAAAGTTGTCCAAATGCAGATTCTGGCTTCAAGAAGTGGCCTTCCTTTGATGCATTTTCTTAGTTGGGGGAGTGTCCACTGACCCAACAAAGATCAAGGAAATCACAGAGAGGATGCCTCCCATGAGTATAGCAGAGATTCGGAGTTTCTTGCGATTGGTCGGGTCTTATAGACTATTTGTGTAGAATTTCTACAAGATTATCCATCCTCTAACCAATCTCCTAAAGAAGATCACAAGGTTCTAGTGGGATGAGTCTTGTGATGGATCCATCTAAGAATAGAAGAGGTATTTGACCACAATGCCCATCTTGACTCTATCGGAGGGTTTAGAAGGGTTCGAGGTCTATAGCGATGCATGCAAACATGGACTTGGTTGTGTGATGATGCGGAATGGATTTATAGTTCCTCTCTTATTTATAGGGAAAGTTGCAAGAATTCCTAGGGATAAAGTTAACAATGAGTACAGCCTTCCATCCTTGTATAGATTGACAAACAAAGTTGACCATATAAACCTTAGAAGACATGCTAAGGGCCTATGTGTTAGATTTCTAAGTTTGTTGGGAAGAATGCTTGCAATTGATAGAATTCTCATACAACAACAACTACCATACAATTATAGGGGATGGCTCCCTTTGAGGCATTATATGGATAGAAGTGTAGGACTCCTTTGTGCTAGAATGATATTAGCGAGATAGTAGTGTTGGGACCTAAGATGATTGAGGAGATCACCAAGCAAGTCCATTAGATTCAGAACCAGATGAGAGCGGCTCAGAGCAAACAAAAGAGTTATGTGGATCAGAAGTGTCGGGGTAGTGACTTTGAGCCTGGGGAAAAAGTGTTGCTCAGGGTTTCCCCCCACAAAGGGTGTGCAGAGATTCTGTAGAAAGGACAAGCTAAGCCTAAGTTAAATCAGAACTTATGAGATTTTAGAGCAGGTAGGTGGGGTTGCTAATAGGTTAGCCTTGCCTCCTAAGTTGTCTTGAGTCCATAATGTGTTCCACATCTCAGGGTTATATAAGTACATTGTTGATCCTTCTCATGTGATCCAACCGGATGAGGTTGAGTATGAGGAGAAACCTATGCAAATCCTTAACACCGAGCTTTGGAAGACCCGCATGTATGTGGTTCCCCTTGTGAAGATTCTCTAGAGTCTCTATGGAACCAAAGAATCTACTTGGGAAGGTGAGAAATACATGAGCAAACTGTATCCAGAACTTTTAGGTGCAAGTACAATAATCCTTAGTAAACCTCTCTTTCTTTAAGGGGGTAGTAGTATTGTAATACCGCAAAAATTTGCTTAACCTAATATCGCATCATTAATGTCCTAATCAAATTATAATCCTAATAAATCTTATATTATCCTTAACATATCCTTAATTCCAAAACATTAATGGATTCCAAAAACCTTAAATTTGATAAACCATAATTCATAAACCAAAACTAAATCTGTTAAAATTCTCACTAATCCTACTTACCCTTAACTAATCTACATTATTATAAATTAATCCACTCAACCTTTTCTCTTTTCCTTCTCTTTTCCCTTTTCCTTTTCTTTTCTTTCCTTCTCTTCCTTCTCCTTCCAACCCCTTTACTACGATTTTGCAAGTTGCACTTGCAACTTGCACCATAACTAGCACCATCTTCCATCTTGTCCCTTATAGACTTCCATCATCCATCATCCATCAACCTCACCTCACCTCCCCTTTTCATTTTTTTTTCTTCTTCTCCTTCTGCACCCTTATGCCTACATCTTTCCCCATCACACACCCCATCTCCCTACAGCCTCCTTATCCTTTCCACCCTTACGTAACAATTCCAACAACTATCACCACCCTCACCTTGTAGCTTTTACACTATCCTAGCCACCCTCTAAAACCATCACCACCATCATCCACTTACATCTGCGCCATCACTAATCCCCCATTGCATGCCACCCGTATTCTTCTTTTTCTTCCTTTCCGAGTCATGACACAACACATATGCACACACACACACACACACACACACACACACACACACATATATATATATATATATTTTTTTTTCTCTTTGGTTTTGCCTCACTCTGCCAATATTTTTTGTCCAAGAGCTATTACTGAATATCCCTCACCCTTCTCCTTCCTTTCTTCTTCCTTTTTTCTTCTTCTTCCTCTTCCTATTCCTATCCCTTTTTAAGATTCTCCACCATCATCTTTCACCATCATGCATCACCTGGGCCACCACTTGCCACCATTTGGCTGGTGGACCAACCACCAAGGTCACCCTAACCTTCCCCTTTGCTATCGCCCACCATCGCCGCTGACTTCTGCCTCTTTTTCCTCCTTATCCCTCACGTTTGTTACAGCATCGCAGTGCGCATGGCCTATGCATAGTCTACTGCATGGTCGTGCAATGCTTAAAACACTTGCTGCAAAACTGTGTAATCCCTACATGGTCTAACCGTTCAAAACTTTTCCTCTCAACCTAATTCTACATGGCCGTGAAAATTTTGCACCACCTGGCCTTGCCTTTTATTTTCTCTCGACCTAGTGCTGCACAACCGTAGAACTTTTGCACCGCCTGACAGTGCAACTTCCCATCTTAGCCATGCATCCCTATTTTTACCTCCAAACCTCAACCGAACACCACCA
Source organism: Tamarix chinensis (assembly GCA_030549775.1). Classification (NCBI taxonomy): domain Eukaryota; kingdom Viridiplantae; phylum Streptophyta; class Magnoliopsida; order Caryophyllales; family Tamaricaceae; genus Tamarix; species Tamarix chinensis. Next base: position 52,341,799 of record CM060178.1, read on the forward strand.
AACTTCTACCATAGCTCCACCACATATTCCTCTACACATCCACACATCTCAAGCTCTCATTTAACTATAGTTATACCTAATTCTAACCTCTTTACCTTGATTTCCCCCTTTGGTTTAACTTTTTAACCATAATTTTACTATTTTTCATAGGTGATTTTTCAGTAACTTTAGAGGAGGAAGTCTAGGATTTTACATGCTTTGAGCCTGGTGTCCTAGTTGGTAAGGATACGATTAGATGCTTAGGAATTTTGATGATGTTTGCTTGTATGGATAAGTGTGTCTTCTATGATATTATTGTTGTCTTATGCATCATATGTTGATATTGAAATTTTGTGTTGTCATGAATGTTATGTTGAAAGAATATAAGAGTTATGAGAGATACCTTTATGCTATTATTGTGACAATGATATCATAGTTGTGAGAATGCATCTTATAACATAAAATATGGGTCAAGTATTGTTAATATCATACTTGTAGAAATATTTCTATTGTTGAATGATGATGATATCACACTTGTGGAAATATATCTACGGTTGAAATAATGACAATATCACACTTGTGCAATTATATCCATGGTATAGAATATAATAATGATAAGGTCATATTTGTGAAAATATATTTTAAGGTATCAAATAAGGTGTGGGATGATGATAATGTCAAAATTGTGAAATTATATATATAGTTATGGCTTAAATGCTAAGAATGTCATATTTGTGGAAATATAACTTAATGTATGAAATATGGGTTGAATGAGGATATTGACATACTTTTGAAATTATATCTTAAGGTATGAATTATAGGTTGAATGATGAGAATGTCATATTTGTGAAAATATAACTTAAGGTATGAAATATGGATTGAATGAGGATAATGACATACTTGTGAAATTATATCTTAAGGTATGAATTATGGGTTGATTGATGTGAATGTCACATTTGTGAAGATATAACTTAAGGTATGAAATATGGGTTGAATGAGGAAAATGTCATATTTGTGATATTATATCTTAAGGTATGAAATGTGTGTTAATGAGTTGTGTTAAATGGGATTAAATTATCACATGAGGTATGGTAATTAATGAGGATTTGGAAAAAGAATATGAATGGAAGGTATTAGTTTGTATAAAAGAAAGGTGTTAATTATGCTAAAAGGGTAACTGGTCATTATGGGATATTAAGGAGGTTTTTGTAATCTATGTGTTAGGAGACTTAAATTATAAAAACAATTAATTGAGTAATTCATGGGGATATTATCGTTATTTGGAGTTCATAAATGTTTAATAGTAAATTTGGGACAAGTCATCTTGAGATGTTATTATTATTATTATCCTATCTTCATGGATTAGAGAATAACTATTGGGAATTAGGAATGATGAATATTTTATATGAAGTATTATGACAATTTTATGAGATTTAGACTTGGACACTTCTATGTTTAATATACATACATCAAGATAAGATTACTAAATCAACTCATGGGTATTAGGTTGTGATTTTTGGGTACGATGTTAATGATGGGATTTGGGAGATGTCATAATATAATATGAGTGGAGCAACCAAAATGGGAGAATGAATACTAAAGGAAGTGTAGTTAGACCTTGATAGGACTTAAGGGTTTGGATCTATATTACATGCATATCTGTTTGACCATGTTCCATACTATATATATATATATATATATGTTTTGACTTTGTTCCATGTTTGAGAATCAATCTTAAATAAGATACTAATCACTTAAAGTGAAAGAGCATGTGAGTAGGGCCATGGGATTATTTTTACTAAATCTATATATATGTATTCTCGTTCCATTGAGTAAAATAGTGGCTCGGGAGCATTATGCCCCGAGTTGATGTTTTTAATCTCCATTTCACCAGAAGAATCGTAGCTTGGTGTGTTGTCCCTGTGAAGTTTCAAATAGTTCCACCGATTGAGAATAGTGGGATACCTACTCATCGTGAAATAAAATATACCTTTACAACCTATGGGAAAGATACTAATTATTTAAAGTGGAAGAATGTGTGAGTTAGGACCATGGTGATTTATTCCCGTTCCATTGGGTAGAATAGTGTCTCGGGAGTATTTTACCCCGAGAAGATGTTATCACCTCCGTTCCACCGAAAAGAATAGTGGCTCGGGAGTGTTATCCCTGAGAAGTTTTAGACCGTTCCACTAGTTTAAGAATAGTGTGGTCTTACAATCATCACACATAAAAGAATGAAATAGACTATACTTAACAAAAGGATTTGGATCGTATTTTACCTTGTAAGATGATCATTTACTTGGTTTTTTTTCCTTTATCATTTAATGTGAAAGCATACGCTACTTGTATTCCTATCTTTGATATTATTGTTCTCTTGCTCAATATATAGTGCGCTGACCACCCATTTAATGGGTGCTACTCATCCCCACGAGCAGACCTACCCTATTTTGTAGGTGATTAATGACTGTTAGCTTGATGTGCTTGCCTTGGGTGAGTGTTAAATGTATTGGTAAAGTGTATGGTTATCCAAATATCTCAATCTCTCTCTTTGGACTCTGAGTCCTCTATTTTCACTATTTATCCCCTTCTCTCTTTTCCGTACCCTATATTGCAGTGGTCTTAAGTGTTTCCTACAAATAATTCCTAGGTACGAGGTTACTTTTTCCTTGCACCCTACATGGAATAGGCATAGGGAGTGCTTCTTCTATGTTGGATGCGTCGTGACATCCCCATGTTTTGCATTTTAACTTCCATTATTAACTTTTTAAAATAAATTTTTTATGTTCCAAATTTTGGTGTGTTATAAGTATCATGATTCATGTTTGTGCTGTCCTTATCAGCTTAAAATAATTTCTCCTCACCCCTAGGGTTCAGCAAGTGACTTCGAGGACGAAGTCTTTCTTTAAGGGGATAGTGATGTATTATCTCAAAACCCTAATTTAGAAAATTATAATAAAATAGAGATATATTAGTGAGATTAATTGAATATAATATTTTTAATAAAATAATGGGAGTAATTAAGATAAAAGAAAAGGGTGAAATAACATAGGATTTAATTAGGAAAGATTAGAGTAATTTGCTAACTAAAATAAAATCAGGAAGATATACCCTAAAATTTCTAAATGAATATTAAAAGGAATTTAATTATTTATTTTTACTAATTTTATTATTTCTAAATATTTTAAAAATACAAAATATAATATAAATATCCCAATTACCCTATTTTTCTTTTTTCTACTTTTTCATATTTTTACCTTTTGTTCCTTTTTCCTTTGTCTTTCTTCCATTTCTCCTTTCTTCTTTTCTTTTTCTCTTCCTTTTTCCCTCTAGTTAGGCCTCGCTCGTGCTGTCCAAACTCCCCTCTTCTCCTTTCTCTGCCACGAGCGAAGCACAACCCGACTCTCCTATCTTTTTTTCTTCTCCTTTGCCCGCCCAATTCTCCCCCACTTTTCTTTCTTTTCCTTTCCCCTAACTGTCCAATCCAACTCCTTCCTCTTCCTTCTTCCTTCTTCCTCCCTTGCATTGTAGGTCTGCCTGCAACCTACCATCGTCCTCCCTCCCCATTCCATTATACACCCTGACCAGCTCCTTTCCCTCTCCGCATACCATTCCTGTCTAATTCAAGTTAAACCCATCCTATACCTTCCTCTCCCATGTGCTTCTGCCCCTTCCCTTTTCCCCTATCTACCGCCTGCACCCTGCACCTTCGTAGGATCGTACTACCCTATCACCACCAGCCAGCGAGCTCCTGTCACCCTTCCCTATTGTCCTCTTCCCCTTTTTTCATATTCTCCCTCCCTCAACCTATAAATAGCCCTTACCATCCCCCATTTCCCCTCCTTTGCTTTGGCAGAACATTTTGACCCTTTCTACTACCAAAGCTTTAGATGCCACTCTAGCTATAGCCATGCAATTCCACCTCTCAAAACACCATCCAACCCCTTCCCTACATCACCCTCCACCAAACCACACCACTCACCGCCCTTAACTCCCCCAAAACAACCCACCCCAATAGTGCAAAGTGGCTAGGCTTGTGCTAATCATAGTGGTATCATCCCCTATCCTTGTGTATGGTTTTGAGTAAATGAAAATTTCCAATTGTTGTAGTATAAGCAAAGCCTTAGGGCTTCCACAAATAATTCCTATGAATTAGGAAATTTGTCACTCATCCATTGCCCATGCCACCAATAGTCCTCCATACCATTTAAGTAGCAAGTTGCATTGTATACCCTTTTACTCCTTAGGCATCCATACATAACGAACACATACTTTGGGGCATGTATCCATTCTTCTATGATTTTTCGGTCCTCTTGTTATTTAAATGTCACAATATTGTGATGCAAGACCTTTCTCTACTAGTCCCCTCGGGTATATGACATGACAGAAGCTGACAATTGTCTTATCTCCTCCTGTTCTTGTTACCTTTCCATGTAAGCCATAATGATTATCATACACTACTTGATACAATTGATATAGGGAATTTTATCTACCATTAATCTCTTAAGGAAGGATTGATTCATAATAAAAGAAAAGTTAACATAGAACAAGGATCATATAAAAATTCCATACTTTATAGAGAAAATATATAATAAACCCACACTCACTCAAAGGCTAATTCGGGTTTCAAAATTCCTAATTATCTCAAAACGAATAGACATTAAAATTTCATATAAGTCTTAAAAGATGGAGTATAATTTTTTTTTTAAAACCTATTTCTGAAAACAAGAAGCACTAGATCCAAACATGTGGTCTCAACATGAAAAAATTAAAATTAAATGGATTTTAAAAACAATGTTCTAATACCAACTTATGATACCAACTAAAACAATTTAAAATTGGAAATGATTTTCAAAGAAGTTCTTATACCAAACTATGGTATACATTAAAGGATTAATATTGATATACCTTTAAGAAATGTTGTAATAATAGCATGTGGTATAAGCTTAAACAATTCAAAATTGGAAAAGATTTTTGAAAACATTTAATACCTAGTTATGGTATCAAGTAGAAACATCAAGAGCAAAGATAGTTTTAAAATAAGCTCTAATACTAACTTCTAGTTTTAGCTTAATAATTATTGGAAGCAGCACACTTTTAATAAAATCCTTTGCTTCAAACATGTGACTCTCCTACTTTTTGCTGCTAAAAAATTTATTCTTAAAATATTTTGGGAGAAGAAATACAAGTCTAACCGATGAAAAAACGAGTGATACTTCTATATCTAACATAACATAGGAACCTTACTTCCTACCTCACATTAGACACAATAATAAGTATCCAACCAATCAAACAAAAGAAAAATAAAAGGCAAAATAAAATATTTGGAGATAGGAAAAATCAAGGTTTACAACCTAGGGCTACATATGCCCAAAATCTATACAAGATATATATGAAGTAGAAGCTACCTAAAATAAAATAATTTCAAATGAGATACACCTTGGGCACTTAAGGAATTCGGATAAAAATTTCAACAACCAAACTATGATGAGACAAGGATGGACCACTCACCAATCATCCTTTGGAAACCTACAACAAACCTCCTACTCATAAGATTGAGCATAGGTTTTCCACAACAATCCCATTAGTATGCATACATATTGAGTAAACCAATCTACCACTATCATGAAGATTATAGTACAAGCAAGACACACACCACATCTTCATAGTATGATCTATAAAAATATACATGCAATTTTCTCAATATAGCACAGGTCATACAATACATATTTAGATCCATGAAAATATTCTTAATCACAATCATAACAACATATAAGGGTATATAGATTATAATATACATATTGCCTTCTTAAGGAACATGGATCATTTAGATTATCCATACAATGGTGTTTAGAGTGTAACTTAGAGTGTAATGTAAAATCAGAATTGTATATATGACTTTCCAATCACAGATTTTACAATAGGTGGACCATGATTACAATAGTAATAAATCATACAACCATAGAAATAGATGTGATGATAACAATGGTAGTAATAATGATAATAATCATAATGATAATAATGATAATAAAAATAAAATATTAATTGGGTAGGATTTGATTTTTAGTATTTAATAACCTCTTAAATTCATTGATATTTTTTATTAATTAATTAATTAATTAATTAATTAATTAATTAGTTAATTTTAACCTAAATCTGTTATTGTCATTTTATCCCCGAATGCAACCTAAGATAAAAAAAATCTCTAAGCCCTTAGATGTAGCACAACCACCTCTAACATAATTATTCTTATTGATTCCCCTTGTGTTATACATTTTCCCTTCCATATTTTTTCACTTTTCCCCTTCCAAATGTAACCTAACACTAAACCACCCTACCAACTTAACTTCCTTTATTGAACACTACTCCTTTGCATTGTTCTATAGCATGAACCAACCATATGTGCCTAACTTCCTTTCCCTACTTTCTTCTTTGCCGCTACTATAGCCAAGTGCTTTCTTTTCTTTCTCATTTCCTTCTCTACTTCCGCTTCCCTAGAAATTCCACATCACTTACTTAATTATTATTATCTTAAACCTTAATTTGCTACCCTTGTCCTATATTTATGTCACTTGCAACTACCCTATTCTATCTACAGAAACCTATCCCTCTCCCTTGTTCATTTTTATTTATTTATTTTTTGGCCATCCTTGACCCTTAATCCCTTATCCCCTCCCTTTGTAACACCCCAATTTTTCACTAATAAAAACTTTCAACTTAAAACATTATAGAAGCAAAAATATAAGTCCAACCTATGAATAGCAAGATTTTTCCACTCTATCTAACACAATATTGGCACCTCACTACCTATCTCACATTAGACATAAGGCTCAGTGTACAACCAATCAAACATAAAGAAAAACTAGAGCATGCAAGAAAATATTTAGAGATAGGAAAAATCAAGGTTTATAACCTAAGGCTACACATGCCCAAATTCGTAAAAGATATATATAAAGTAGACACTAATAGAAATAAAACAATTCAAATGAGATTCACCTTGGTCACTCAAGGACTAGGGAGAAAAGTATCTACGAATGCCTACTCTCAACAACCCAACTATGCTAGGAAGAGGATGGACCACTCACTAGTCGTCTTGAAGAAACCTACAAGGAACCTCCTCCTCATATGATTGAGTAGGAGATTTCCAAAACAACTCCATTAATGTGCATAAATATTGTGCAATAAAGTCTACCACTATCATTCAGATTATATAACAAGCAAGACCTACACCACATGCTCACGGTACGACATACCAATATGCATATGAGATTTTGCTACTATGTCATTCATGTACATTTACATGGGTCATACAAGACATATTTGGATCCACGTAAACATGCTTAATCATAATCATACCACCATACAAGGGTATACAGATTATTACCTACATGCGATCTTCTTAAGGAACTTGGATTACTTAAACTATCCACATACTAGTCTTTAGAGTATATCTTAGAGTGATATATAAATCAATATTATATATATGACTTTTAGATCATTGATTTTATAATAGGTGGATCATGATTACGATAGTAATAGATCATGTGATCATCCATAGGAATATAACGAAAACCCAAAAGTGCATCACAATAGGGAGTTCAAGGGAAATATATGATTGGCATAGAACTTTAGAAAGGTAAGCATGATTTACACAACATATTCATCCTTAAGTGAGACATGAGTGCTCTAAGTACTTAAAAGGAAAAAAATTCTCAGATCATCAAAATAATGAAATAAAGATCAAGCATAAATAAGATAAGGCTGATTAATACTTCATGGGTTTTGTTAGGGTTATAATTTTGTGTTTGGTGGATATAGAACTCCTATATAAAATTAATAATCAATAGGTGATCATAGAATTACTTTACTCCATGTTATTGAGTAATAGGAAATCCGAGAAATATTTACCCTAAGTTATTGAGCAATATGTGATCATAGAATTATTTACCACAGGTTATTGAGGAATAGGTGATCGTAGAATTATTTACCCCAAGTTATTGTGAAAAAGTAGGCATTATTTCCTACGGTATCTCTATACCATGGAAGTCAAATCAAATAAAAGTACATAAAGTCCGAGCTCATGTAGAAGTAACATGGTGCACATAAGTCTTGGCTTATGCCAAAGTAAAATGGTGGACATAATTCTTAGCTCATACCAAGTAATCATCCTATGGTGACTAGGACCTATAATATCGATACCTCCTATACATCATCAATGTATAGAGTAGGAAAGGAAACAAGATCAATGAGGATCCTAGGATAAACTAGGATCCTAAGATCAAATAGGATTTTACCCAAATGCATCTACAGGTAAAGCCCCTAAAGGTACACAAACCTTTTTCATTTAATTGAGGATCTAATAACCTACACCTATTATGACGTTCGTTCCACTTTGAGTGGTTAATTTATTATTGGATTTCAATGTCATATAACATAAAGGCCCATAAACAATGTCACACCAAGTAACAAGCTATTTTAATTCAATATACCTACATAATATCTTGACATCATCAAATGTTCCCATTTAGGGCATCATCCATAAATATCTAAGCCAATTTACCTTAATTCCCTTTTGTTCACAATTAGAATCTAGGTTAAAGCCTAGCGCTAAGATCAATTGCATAGTTCATTTCTTAACCATAGTATTTCTATTCATTAAAGGATATTTTGACTTAATCCCTAAAGTCAAAGATGAATGTCCAGTTAGAGGTCAACTAGAGTGTAACCCTCAATCATAATTATTTATCCATTTATTTTAATAACTAAGTGAAAGTCATTGTTCATATAAAAGGTCAACTTAAGGAAACCATATATTTCCTTGTTATTTTCTTCTATTCTTGTTAAGTTATTTAACTTAAAAGGTTACACAATTTAAGGCCATTATATATTTCTATACAGTTCTTTTATCCATTTTTTGATTTGTTATATAAATACTAACCATAAAAAGACTCCATTTTTGTCCATCTAATCATATACTCATGTTATGTTTAAGAGAAAGGCCCAAATGCTAAATTAAGGTCAACATTGACAAACTTGGAAAAATTTCTCTTTAATAACATTAATTCCTTATTTAAAATTCATTAGTCCAATTAAGTTCATAGCTACTACCATAGGAGGCCATTATCCAATCATGAGAAAACTCAAAACATCACATTTAGGAAGAAATAGGTAAGAAGAGAAAAGCTAGTCAGATCAGTCGATGTGTTTCTTAAATGGGTTGTTGGGTATCACTGATAAATTAATTAGTATCCTGTACAATCACTCAAGGCACTACCAACCTTCATAAAGGTGGCAAACTAATTGATCGCTCAAACTCATTTGTCAACTATTTTGAGAACTAGTAGATTTGTATGGTTAAACTCACCGATTTGTCTAACTCGAGGCTAAAACCACTAAGGCCACAGACCAACCAATTAATTGGTGAACCCAAATAATCAATTAATCTAAGAACAAATTGATGACTTTTGTCAAACCAACCAATGGGCTTATCCCATGACCAATAGCACTAAAGTCACAGGTTAACCAGTCGATGGTTCTACCAAACAACTAGATCAATCTTGAGGCCAATTGATTGGTAATGGTGGTTGGTTAACAAGTTTGGCTGAAAATAGACCCAAAAAATGGACATACAACTAAAATCCATAATCTTTGTATTTATGAATCGACATGTGAAGTACAAAAATCATGTTGGGAATCTTAGTAGAATCATACTTGCATTTTATGGACTTAATAAGAATTGAAAAAACATGCATCTCATTATATTCTTGCTAGACATTCATGAAAAAAATTGATGAATCATATTACACATGCCACATAACTAAGATGTTCATAATGTCACAGACAATATGAAGACCCTACCATAATTATGACATGTATGCATAAAAGACTGCAAGTTAATCTTGCTTCCAAACCCTCAATTGTTTCAATATCTAGCTACTCAAAACATTATTATGATTAGAACCTATATCTCCTACTGAAACATATAATAGAACTTTACTTACTCATACAATTTCCCACAAAATAAGAAAGACAGTGGTTTATCTCAAAAAAGCTAAGCAACAAACAATAGAGAGAAAGTCTTTGAAAGTCCAAACCCATTTCTACCTTCAAAACACCTCTCAAGAATGCTAGATTAAAAATTAGTAAAAGCTTTGAAATCATGAAAATAAAATTAATTAAAAAAATATGGGAGAGAAAATTAGAGAAACCCTACATTAGAAAGAAGAAAATAGAGATGAAAGGTAAACCCTGACTCCTTTCCTAAATCTAACCCCATCTTGCTTAAGATCAAAATAAGAAAAAGATGGAGAAATAATTAGAAGAGGAAAGGAAGATCAGAAACAAAAGTTAAGGAGATTAAATGTGGCAAAGCAAGTGTGAAGAAAAACATGACAATTAAGAGGTTATGGAATATGGGAGAAAATGAAGCCTTTGGCTTTGAATTATTAAGGGTATCTGCTAAAAAAGAAGGGTATGGGATTTTATAAATTGAGACCCCAAACCCTAGACTAGATCTAAGATTCATAGTATAGGGTTTAAATTTTCAAAACTAGCTTTTTTTCCTTTGATCAAAGCTGGTGAAACACCATTATTCTATGTAATGTGCCCCAAAAGTTTCAAACACAAGAAAGGAATAATGACAACAAGGGAAGGGAATCAATGTTTAGTAATTTACAGAGGATTTAAGAGCAAATAATATGATTAGGAATCTCACAAAAGGAAGTTTAAATAAGGAAGAAAAAGATAAATGAGTTGAAGTTATTAAAGTGACATTTTATGAATTACTTAATCTTGAGTCCATTATAAATTGATAATAAAAAAAAGGTTAGGCATTCTCCAAAGCTTTGTAAAAATCATAAACAAACAACTCAAAACATACTCATGATGCAAGAAATTTTTGGTTAAAGATCCACAGTGAAAATCATTTCAGAAGAACAACCATTTCAATTGAACCAACCCACTAGTACCCCAAACCAGCCGATTGTTTCTATGGGTTTCAAAACTTAATGTAGTGAACCTAAAAGTTAATCAATACTTCCAACCAATCAACCATTTTTTTTTATAAAATCAATTATCCTATAAAACCTAAACCAAGCTCAACTAAAACCATAAAGTGCATAAATTAGTATATATTATAGGCCCTATAAATGGGGTATTACACCCTCTATTTTCATTTCCTCATCCATCCATCACTCCATTTTCACCAACCACTCTCTTTCCTTCCTTCCTTTCTCCTTCATTTATTTCTTCTCCCTTATCCTTCTTGTCCATTACCCGCACCCCATTCGAACCACCATTCTCTATTCAATGCCTTACAAACTATCTTGTGTCCTCCCTTATTGAGCAACCAACACTGTCAATCTTTTTCTCACCTTACCATTTCCCCTACAGCTGATCATCTCATCTAACCTTCCAATCTTGCTCCTTGGTTGATGTTAGCCATTTTCCTTCGCCATCACCCTTGCTTCATTTCATCATGCTATCCTGCTCTCCAACATTGATAACCACCACCAATAAATATCATTTTGTCTCTCTAATCCCCTTTATCAACCTTCACCATCACCTTCCTACTCACCCTTCCACCTCAATGTAGCCCAAATATTTCCTTACCGAGTAGCCACAATAGTTTGCGCCACCACCATTAATCAATCACCACCATTTCCCTTCTAGTTTATTTCTCCTATTATAGAACATTACTATCCATAGTCACCTTATATCATCTAACTAACCATCCACTCTGATAGCCTTCCCCATCATGATCTCCTAGCTCAAACTATCTAACAATATGCACCACCTTGCACGATTGAACCACCCAGCGTCATTCCCTTACCTTGTCAACCCCCCCAAATATGCAACTATCCTTTTTGTGTATGTGCATTTGTTACCTCAATAGTATATGTAATACAATCGAGCCTTCCACTTTTAGTACCCAGTATTCCTTGCATCAAGCCTAAACTCGGATGGTTTCTTTGTGTGAGTATGGTGTACGGTTGTTCCATGCACCCACAACTCGTAATTAAATTCCAAAATATATTTTAACCTTAATTGTTGTTAATTGATACCTAATTATTTTATTGTAACACCCCAAAATTTACTACTAAAAAATTAAATGCTAGCTTACCACTATAACCAAAATGCTAGGTATTATCACTGTAATTGATGTAAGTCTGGCTTACTATACCATCCTCACATCAATCACAAGGCTAAAACCATTACAAGTAAAATAGAGTAAGTAGAAATAAGAGATGAAATATGAGTTTGGAGATCATCTTCGAGTATAATATCCAAAATGTAGACAAAATAAATACAATAGGTCAAAGAGTCCAAAAAGGCATCCGGGTAAAATAACATCTAGATAACATGACTCTTTGCCCAAACACCCAGTATAGATAAAGTTCACTCTTCCCTATATAATATATCAAAGGTAGAAAAATCATCAACTAGGTCCTAAAAGGCTTGCAAAAAACCATTATGGTCTTTTGCTTGTGGGAATGAGAAGCAAACATACAAATTATGATTAGTACGCTATGTACTACATAAGGTAACAAATAAACATATAATTTCAGGCATTCATAGTGAAAAGTAGCATGCATGTGAGGTACAAAAATAAATACAAGATAAGCACTAGACTGGATTCATTTTATGAAATTATAACAAGATCCATTCTTTTATTTATATTGAGTTTAGGCACACTACTATTCTTAAATAGCTAGAATGGTCTAAAGCACCTCTCAAGGACAACACACCTAAGCCACTATTATCATCCAATAAAATGGATCAAACACCTCTCAGGACAAAATGCTCCTAAGCTACTATTCTTAGCTAGTGGAATGGTTTGAATCACCTCTCAAGGACAATGCACCTGACCCACTATTATCGTCTAGTAGAACAGGCCCAACAACTGGTCCTAACTTATGTAATCTACCACTTTAAATAATTAGTATTTTATTCATGACTGGTTTATGAGGACAAACATAAGTAAGGCAAATGAGACCTCACAATATAGGTAACAAGACTATTAAAACAAATGTGTAGTTACCACCAGTGGATTACATTCTTATTGATTCAGGTAGTGGCACTAGGATGTAAAAGGTATGTTATGATTGGAGGCCTCATTACTGTACTAAATGTGATAAGCTTGGGCATGAAACCACTCATTGCAGAATGGGAATCCCACAAATAGGAGGATAGTATTGGAGGCAAAAATAGGTTCTAGAAAATCAACCATAGACTATGCAGACCACACATTCTACAATACTTTCTCAACCAAAACCAATTATTAAGCCTCAACCTAAAATATCTGCTTCAGAACATATTGTTAAAGGAAAAGTAATAAATGAGAATGAACTAAGTATTTCTAAAAGGGAGGATATTGTAAAGACCATTTTTTCAAGATTTATTTCAATTTCCTCCGAATGAAATTAATCAAGGGATAAGAGATGATGGTAGAGGAGTAGTTGGGGGTTAAATGCAATTACTTAATGAAAATTGCTACTTAGAATGTTAAGGGGGTTAACTCCTCACTGAAATAAAATACTTTATGTAAATATTTGAAAGTTAGATTATTTTTCATTTTAGCTTTACTTGAGACTAGAATCAAGTTGAATAAAGTTGAGGCTGGCCACCGAAGAATTGCTCCCAACTTAGCTTGCACTACAAATCATCAGTCTCACTACAATGGTAGAATTATGGTTTTTTTGGAAACAAGGGGAAGTGGATGTTAATGTAATAAAAGAGATGGAACAGTAGTTACATTGCTAGCTCAAAATGATGACCAGTAATCATTAGTTCATAGTCATATTTGTATATGCTTTTAACATAGGTACAGCAAGAAGAAGCCTCTAGTTAGTGTGGTTTGTACTCCTCTCTGAAATAAAAGTCTCTAGTCAGTGTGCAAGGTCCTTGGTTGGTCATAGTATATTTCAATACAATTATGTATGTGGATGAGAAAAGTGGTGGTATTATTCATAAAGGTGATATGGATGAGTTTCTGAGTTGTACTCAAAAGTGTGGTTTGGGAGAACTTAAATCCATTGGGCCTAATTTTACTTGGTGCAACAACCAGGAACCTTCTAATAGAGTTCAATGTAAATTGGATAGAGGCCTTGGTAACCGATATTGGTTTCACAAGTTTATTCAAGCAAATATCTAAATTGTGGGTCTCTATCTCTCATATCATAGCTATCTAGTGATTTATTTGAGCCAAACTAATATGCAGGGTGTTATTCCTTTCTAATTTTGTAGCTTTTGGACTACTCATGGGTCTTTCATGGGAAATATAAAGCAAGTGTGGGATACTCATGTGGAAGGGTCTAAGTAATTTTAGATTATGAACAAGCTACAAAAACTAAAAATAGAGCTAAGAAAGTTCAATACTTCTTATTTTGGCCATGTAAGTAGGGAAGTTGAATCACAAAAAAGGCCTGGCATCTGGTGAAATAGCAACTGTAGGAATAGAATCCTAATATTTACCTTATAAAGAAGGAGAAATAGAGCAGAGAGAACTAGTGGAATAAAATCCATATTGAAGAGAATTATTTACATCAAAAAATAAAGATCAACTATATAAATCTTGGTGATGCCAACAATGCATTTTTTATGCTAAGTTGAAAGAAAGAACTCATATCAATTCTCTTAGCCAACTCCATGATTGTTCTGACCGGAAGCTAAATAGTTTGGAAGATATTGATCATGAAATTCATAATTTATATGTTGGATTATTGAGAATAGCCTCATTTTAGTTGAAGGCTCCTAACCTGATTATCATAAACCAAGGCAAGTTGTTATCCTAAAAAAGTAGACAAACTCTGATGTAAGAAATATCCAAATAAGAAGTTTATGATGTATTTTTTAGTATGGAGGATTTGATGGCTTTGGGACCAGATGGGTTCAATCACCATTTTTTAAGAAGACATGGGGTATTGTAAAAGAAGATCTTTTTAGTGCCATGAAGAAGTTTTAGGAAACTAGTTGTTTATTAAAATCTTTTAACAAGACATCCGTTCATCTCATTCAAAATATTAAGACTAATAGGTATATTACTGAGTATAGACTAATTACCTATTGTAATGTGGTGTAAAAAATCTTCCCCAAAGTATTGATTAACGAACTTACCACAATTCTAAATGAGCTAATTGATACAACTCAGTGAGCTTTTGTGCTAGGGAGATGGATTGGAGACAATATTATGGTGGCTTAAGAATTACTAGGAAAATACAATAGGAAAGGAATCAACCCTCGAATGATGATGAAGATCGATATTATAAAGGCTTATGATTCCATAGGTTGGAATATCCTAAAAGCATTGTTATTGGGGTATAGCTTTCCAAATTATTTTGTACACATGATTATGCAATGTGTTACTAGTGTAAGATATTATATGATGTTACAAGGAACCCTATGTAAACCATTTAATGGAAAGAAAGGCTTAAGACAAAGGGGCCTCCTATCCCTTTCTTTGTTTGTCTTGTCAATAGAGTACCTTGGCATAATATTAAAGTCCCTATAGAACAATTTCAATTTCAAAGGACATCCAACTTATGAAAAAAGATAGCTAATCTCCCTTCTTCTTTTTTTTTTTGCTAATGATCTCCTTCTATTCTACAAGGGTCATATATCCTCTGCAAAGCTTCTCCTTAATAAATTCAAGGAGTTTGCTACAACCTCTGGTTTAATAATGAGCCCTAAAAAAAGTAATGTATATTTTTGTGGGGTAAAGGATGATTTTGAAGCAGCAAATTTTTTCCATTTTGCATTTTAAAGAGGGCCAATTTCATTTTAAGTACCTAGTTTTTCCTATAAGAAACTCTTCACTTTTCGTTGCTCACTACCAACCCTTTATTGAGAGAATTATGGGTTGAATTAATTCTTAGACACTTAAGTATCTTAGCCATGTTGGTAAGATATAGGTTCTGCAATCGGTGATCCTTGGTATAACTTAGTACTAGATGCAAGTTTTTCTTCTTCCCAAGTAAGTTCTACGTGCAAAAGGTTTTTTTTGGGGGGAAAACTTATACCCCCATAGAAGGAGAGATCCCATTTCTTAGAAAAATATCTACATGCCTAAAATAGAGAGTGGGCTTGGACTTATACAGTTAGAAGCTTGGAATATTGTTTTCCTAAAAAAACATGTATGGAGGCTTATGAATGACAAAGAAATCTTGTGGGTAAAATGGATTCACAAGAGGTATATCAGACCATAGGATCTTAAATATGTTATTCCAACTACAAATTCTTGATGGATATTCAAAAAAATTTTGAAGATGAGATACTTGGATGTATAACTTTATCAATTTAGCCAAAAAGGGAGGTTTCAATGAGTAAAGCATATTTGAAGGTAAGAGTTAAAGCACCTGTAGTGCCAAGGTAAAAGCTAGTATGATGCCATGCTAGATTACCAAGACAAAATGTGACCATGTCGATAGCCTTTCATGGAATTTAGCTATAAAGAGAAAATTAAGGGAGTGGCATGTGATTGACTCAGCTTTATGTGAGGTTAACCAAAATGTTAATGAAACACTGGATCATCTGCTGGTCAGTTTCTCAGTAACTTTGGAGAAAACTCCTAAATTGGATGTTGTCACCCTATTATTTCACTACTTGGTATACTTATCTCATGTGGATGATTTGAAACACATGAAAGGATACAGTTCAAGCTAGAATTTGGAGGGGAGTCTTCACTGCTATTGTAGAAAAAATTTTGAATAGTAGAAATATTATGGTTTTCCAGAAAAAGCAAGATGCACCAGATGTGTTGATTAAACAAATTATCCATGAGATTTTTGTAAGGCATGAACGGGTGAGAGATAGGGAGGTGTTATAATACTTAAGATCTTTAAACCATTAGCATATTTTATTAAGTTTTTTTTGTAGTTTGTTTACGAAGTTGTTTTAAATAGTTTTTTTTTTTTAGTCTTTGTAAGGGCTTATGTACATATCTTCTAATTTTGGTATGAAAGTTATTTAATTACCAAAAAAAAAGAGTACACCTAACTTGCCAAAAGTTCCTAATTACAACAAGTATCCTTAATAAAAGTATCCCTTATCTCTAAGCATATACAAGCATAAGATGTCTCCAATGAGACCACCAAAATTTCACCTAAGAACTCAAAATAAAAAAAAGTGAAAATAGAGAAAAATTGATACGTGCAAGTCTTGAACTTGTTGCGGTAGAAATTTATGTAACAAAAGGGGTGCAACGCCACTCCTTGCTAAAGCCATGGGGGTGTAACAACTGTCTTAAATTCATCATGGATAGTGGAAACAACACTCATAGCCATTTTTAATGGTAGTGTAATAACACATGGTAGAACACCCCCATTTTTCACTACAAAAAAATTCATTTAAAATAGTGAAGAAGTTAAAATACATCTATAAAAATTTGGGTGTTACTACTGTACTTGACACATGAAAGATGTCTGCTACCCACCCTATATCATATAAAAGGCTAAAACCAAACAATACATTTGAAAAAAAACTAAGTGCACAAATATAAATTATAGGAACACTTTGAAAGATTGTTTACATTGAAGAACCTTAAAGGCCCTCGACCAAATCATTATGAAATGATAAGTAGGTAAAAGTATGGGACTATATTAAAATGAGATTAGGGTGTGACACCAAAACAAAAGACACAGACCCCATAATACCTCCAAATGTCCATGGTCTTAAGCCCCAAACCTCAACTAAAGTAGGCCTGTGTAATCCCCTGAAAGTTTAAAAGCTTATAATTTAATAAATAACTTTTATTTAGAATAAATTAGCTTTTAAATCTATTTACTTTAATTATTTTATGGATTTTTGAGTATATAAAATTGGATATGAATCTTTAACAAATTAAAACAATTATTTTATTATTTTATCATACTCTTTTTATTTAAATAATTTTCCAAACCAATATTTTACTAAAATTGACCTTTTTAAACCTATATATTTAATTATATTAAATTAAATTATTAAATAAATTTATTACCCAAAAATATTACATTATATTATTTTATAAATTAAATTATTTTAATTTTCCCTAGTTTTCCCTCTCATTTTTCCCTTTTTCTTTTCTTTCTCCTTTTCCTCCTTTTTCTTCTTTTCTTTCTTTTTCCTTCTTCATCCTTTGGGCTGCTAGCACCCTAGCCTACCCTGTCTTCCTCACACATGGGCCACAGACCCGCTTCTTCTTCCCTTCTCTCCTTCTCCTGTGCGCAGCCTAGTCCCTTTCTTTTCTTCCTTCCTTCCCCGCGTGAGCCCGGCCTGTCTTCCCTTCTTTTCTTTCCTTCTTTCTCCCCCGACCGGGCCGGCCCACACCCTTCTTCCCCTTCACCAGGCCTGCACGTAGGCCCCCTTCTTTCTTTCTTCTTCTTCCTTTACTCGATGCCATACCCAACCACCTCCGCCTCCCTACTACTCTCCCTATCTCCCCCCCCCCCCCCCCCCCGTCATTTTTCCTAACCCATCTTGGCCCCAACACCCCTCTCTCTCCTTACCCATACCCTACATTTCCCCTCCTTTCCCTTCCCTCTCCCTGCCACTCCTATACTCCTACCACCCTACCGCCACCCTACCGAGCCCCCTATCCTCTCCTTTTCTCTCCCCCTTCTTTTTCTTCTTCCCTCCTTGCTTTGTCTTGCCATTTTTTAGCCTTCCATCCCCTTCTCCAATATTATTTCTCTTCCTTTCTTCTCCTTCAATATCCCTCCCTCTTTTTGCGCCGCCGCTCCATTCTACCGCTTCCACCATCGCACTTTTCCGTAGCACCACCTCTGCCACCCTCTTCTTCATCCCTACACCATCACACCACCCCTTGAGCCACCTTGCAGCCCCCTTCTTCCTCGCATCTTCTTTTTCTCCTTTTTCTTCCTTCTCAGCAGCCACCCTGCACCTCCTCCTTCCACCGCCTCTACTGCCACCTGAGCCACCAAACCAATCCCTATAATCTACCACCCCCACACCTCCTTTGGCCGACACCACCACCTGCATCCCTTCATTTTCCTCCTCCCTTTTCCTTCCTTCTCAGCCCTTTCCACCTCGATAGCCACCTTCGCAACCTCACAGCCACCATTGTCGACGCCCTTGGCCACAACCAACCTATCCCTGACCACCACCTAAACCTCCTCTCCATCTCTACACCCTTCCTTTGTCCTAAATCCTTCCCCACATGCCCTCTTTCCTAGCCCCAAAACCCTAACCTGAAATTGGCTCCCCTTCCCCCCTTTCATGCCTTTTTCAACCCTCTCCCTCATTTCTTTGCATGCAGCTCATGCTACGTGAGTAGCATGAGTTGCTGTATTTCTTGGTCTATTTTGTTAATTATTTTAAGGTATAATAATATTTTAAGTTAAGTATTTCATTAATTAAGTGTTATAAAGTCTTATACTTTGGTTTTTCTTATTTCTAATATAATAAATATTGATATTATTTTTAGGTATTGGTTTTGCTAATCAAAGCTTAAACTTTTAACCGAAATACTAGTAAAGTTTAATTTTGTGGGAATTAAGGTAATCGTTAAACCCCACATAAACACATGGATAAATGTATGTTAGCACATTATGGTTTTTAATATGTTATTATGCTTGGAATATGTTGTTTAATATAAGATATGTAGTTTCTTGTATTGATTGATAAAAAGGAAGTATGCTAGTTTATATCCTATACGTGGAAATATTACTTAAGGAAAGCATTTGGCTATTAATGAAAATGTTGAGTACTTATCCATGTTATATTATATGATTGTGACCATTGATCTATGAATAATATTATTGTGAGTCCTAGGGGCATTTTAGTAATATGTCTTGTGCAAGAGTGTGGCCTAATGTGTGTGGATGTTAATGAGTATATTGTTGAAGTATAATAATTGGTGGAATTAGGTGATGAAAATGGGATATTGATATTAATATTCATGTAGTGATGATAATTTAATATAAGTGGTGTAATAAGGGGCGAAATGGTAATTTACAAGTAAAGGGTAAAAGGGTAATTTTGAAGGTAAGGGTAAAATGGTAATTTGTTAGTAAAAGGGTATTGTGGTAATTCGGGAAGTACAGGGTTAAAATGGCAATTTTGGAGGTAAAGGATAAAATTGTAATTTTGTAAGTAAAGGATAAAATGATAATTTCGGAGGTAAGGGTAATATGGTCATTTGTAAGTAAAAGGGTATTATGGTAATTTTGTAAGTAAATAGTAAAATGGTAATTTTGCAGGAAAGGTTAAAATGGTAATTTGTAAGTGAAAGGGTATTATGATAATTTTGGAAGTAAGGGGTAAAATGGTAATTTTGGAGGTAAAGGGTCAAATGGTAATTTTGTTAGTAAAGGGTAAAATGGTAATTTTGGAAGTAAGGGGTAAAATGGTAACTTTGTGAGTAAGGGGTAGAATGGTAATTTTGTAGGTAAAGGGGTAAAATGGTAATTTAATAAAGTAGAAGGGTAAAATGGTAATTTGGTATAAAGGAAGGAAGAAATTGTATTTAATAAAGAAAAAGGTCAATTTGGTAATTTAACCAACTAAAGGGTAATTTGGTAATTTTGATAATGGAGAAGGGTAATTTGGTAATTATGATAATGTAGAAGGGTAATTTGGTAATTAATATAATGGAGAAGGGCATTTTGGTAATTATGATAATGGAGAAGAGTAATTTGGTAATTATGATAATAAAGAAGGGCAATTTGATAATTTATCCAACTAAAGGGCAATTTAGTGATTATAATAAAGGAGAAGGGTAATTTGGTAATCTAACCAACCAAATGGGAATTATGATAAGTGTAACAATTATGAAGGCTGATTGGTGACCTAATAAGTGTGGGAAATAGATTGGTAACCTAAACTGAGTAAGGTTGTGGGTAAGAACAACTATGTGTGGGTTATGTGCCTTGTGTGCCATGCGTTATGCCATATTGTGTACTTTATGCTTGATGATTAATCATTTGTAGAGCAACTTGGAGTGGATGTATACTTATGTGACTTCCTTATGGCATGTGGATGATGATTATATATGTTGTGCGTACGATGTTATATGATATGGCCCTTTAGGACATGCATGCTAGGATATTTAATGTGGTAATGTGGGATGGAAGGATGAAAAAGGAAAAATGGGAAAGTAAGATAACTAAGGGGAAGTAAGTTGGCTAAGTAGGTACAAATGACCTAAATAATCCATGATCTATGAGTTAATGAATAAAAAGGGACTTAAATAAAATGAAAGAGTGGGAGAATTTAGGGTTTTCATTGGAGAACCTAGGGTTTGCATGGGATGGTTAGAGTCCACATGGGGGTGAACTTTACATATGAAATGTTGCCTTGAGGTGTGAGGAAGGTAATGGAAGAGTCCTTTGGGTGACTAAAGGCTTTGGGTGAAAAATAATACGTGAGATAGTATAAGGTTACATAGGAGACCGAGCTAGGGTTTAGGAGGAAACCCTAATTTGAGAAGGTGGAAAAAGAAAAAACTAATAATAAAAATAAATGAGGCTGAGTGAGGGTTAAATCTAAGGGTCGTGACGTGTGGGGTGTTAAAATAGTTTGGGTTGTGTGAGGCAGAGAAGGATGGCCCACATAAGCCCAAATTAGGGTTTTTGGAGAAAACCCTAGGGTAAGGAGGTGAGTAGACTTGGGGTATAAGGTAGTGGGCCTTGACCCACAAACTTAGAAGTTGGGCTCCCATTGTGGGTAAGTGGAATAAGGGAAGGATATTGGGGTGAGTTAAGAGGTGCAGAAGTCTCAAGACATGGGGCGGACCCTCTTAGGAGGATAAGTGTAGATGGAATTAGTCATGCATATCTAGGGTGAAATCTGTTGAATAAGATACGGTAAAACACTAATCATGTAAAGTAGAAGATTATTGAGCCACGCCCAGACCAATCCATCAGCATAATAGTGGCCAGGTGTCGGGGTGCCCTTGAGACCAATCCACCGGCATATAATAGTGGTTAGGTGCGTTCTGCCCTATAAGTGACCGATCCACTGGCTATAATAATGGGGGATCCCGATCTCAATAAACCAAACCCTAAATTTGATAAGACACATAGAAGAAACTAACTACTTATAGTAGAATATCATGAGAGTCGGGGCCAGCCCGATCCACTGGCATATTAGTGGCCAAGAGCATTTTGCCCTCGAGACCAATCCACTAGCATATAATAGTGGTCAGGTGCGTTCTACCTTGTAAGTAACCAATCCACTGGCTATAATAGTGGGGTTCCCGCACTTGCATGGATATATAAAATCCGAGAGATGACTGAATAATGATTGACTAATGACTTAAGGCCCTAAAAGTATCGACTGTTCATTATGACCTATTAATATCTGATTGACTTGTTAAGTATGTGAATGTATGGATGTGAATATTATGTATGCACCTGTCATTATGCATGTATATAGTATTGTATCATGTGCTACATTGCGGGCTTGCTGTTAAGTGTGTTTTAAAGGGTTACTCAATACCATAGTACTAAAGGGTTCCATTTGTGGGGCCCCTACCTATTCAATGGGTAGTGTCCCTTGCAGGTCCTTTTTTAAGAGCTATTCAAGTGGGAAACGGAAAAGAGCATAAGGATTATCCAAAATCCTTTAGGGTTCACCTCTCTCTCTTTTAACTCTTGGTTTTAATGTAACTTATATTCTTGTAACCGCCATCAATGGATTCTATTCTTGCAAATAGTTTACTACGCTACTCTAATTTAATTATGTATTGAGTTCTCTTAAATTATATTTTACACTTTTAGCCTTAGCACTTGGTACTGGAACGGTAAGAGTGAGCCGGTCTGGTACTAAGTGTATCGGTAATATCCCTAGAATTTACAATCTTGTATTTTGCTTCCACTAAATCTTTTAAATGAAACAAAATTTTTCAGTAGTGAATTTTTTTGGTGTTACATCCCACTAATAGTCATCCCTAAAAACCTCTACATAGCCTTCTGCTCACGAGAATGAGCAGGTGGCCAAGAAAATAGGCACATTAGTATACTACATACTGAGTAAGATAATTTTCTCCCTTAATGGAACATAATATGCAAATTATATCCTACATGGATATAATATTTAACATGTGTCAAGATAATGTCATATATGTAGAAGTAGGAATACATCATGCATAACTTAGACATCACAAACTATATCACACTTGATTTCGTATTATAATCACATAGGTATTTCCACATGTACTAAACTAGTTAATCACGTAGGTATTCACACATGTATTAAACTAGATAATCCAAGCAGCTGCTGGGGAATATTTCCAATTACTCAATCCTTTAGATGTACCATTTTCTTATTTATATATGACACAGGTCAATCAATAGCAAATTAGTCATTTAAGTCATTAACCAAGTGTACAAACTAGCTTTATCCTTTTTCCCATCCATCCATTTTCCATACATATCCAATTATTCATATTCACTTATTCAATATCTTGGCCTTTATCATCTATATTTTATTATAATCAAGCGATGGACTATAAACCATCACATGGTCTGACATAATATGGAATCCTATCCAAATAAGAGACATAAAGTCCCGGCTAAAGCTAATCACCAAAATGGACATAAGTCTAGACTGAAGTTAATTAATATGGACATAAGTCTAGGCCAAAGTCAACCACCTAGTTAACCGGACTCTTCAATAATGATACCCCCTAGTACATCATTAGTGTCTAGAGTAGGTAAGACACCAGGATCTCTAAGGGTCCTGCCCGAAGGCGCCAACAAATGCCCAAAGGAAAACTAACCACTAGTAGCTAATCAACAATTGCTTAACCCAAACCCATACATAACTCGATCACCTTTTACTTCATGTGATTAGTATATTATTTATAAGGGTAAGTGATCACACAAGGCCCATACAAAAGCAAACAAAGCATTTTCCACATTTATTCCATATCCATCCTTTTCATTCCATGTTTCCAACCATGTGGGGTTTTCATTTATCCCTATCCAATATTATTCAACCCCATCATGTTATTTTATTCAATTTAAAGTTATATTTCATTAACCTTTTCTCATAACCATAACATTCCATAAATGGAATACCTATTTAGCCTTTATAATACTCATAGAGTAGGTCATAAGTTTTAACCCATTTAATCCTTTCATTAAGCCATTAATCCATTAAAAAAATCTATTTTTTAGCCCATTAATAATGGTAGGAAAATCCAAAACATCTTATCAAATCATAATCAAAATGAAAAAGAAATAAATCACAAAAACTAGTCGAACTGATTGATCTGTCTAGCCTAACCAATCAATCAATTACACCAACTAGTTAATCGGTTTAGGTCGATTGATAGATAGGCTTAACTCAACCAGATCCTAGTTTTTATCAAAAAAATCAATTGGTTTGGTAAAACTATTAGAGTGATCATAGGCTAATCATTCAATTCTACTAAACCAGTTAATGGGTTGAAGTAGAGAGTAAGAGTAAGGTCTTTGCAACCTTGCTAGTCGATTGGTTGGGTTAACCAATCGACTGTTCAAGAATAAGTTGATCTGTTTGACCTAACCAGTCAATCGATTTGCCTTGTAATATCATCGAAGCATTACTTTCATTCAGAAGCATACTTATAAATAATCCTTAACCACACTAGAACATTTATCAACATAGTCTAACAAAATTTTAAGGAATTAACTTGCATAACTTATCATCTATGCGTCATATCCCATTTTTCTCAAGTTTCATGCTTTTTACTCAAATTATATAGTCTATCCATACAATTTAATTATATAAGATATATGCATTCATTCCAACACAAAATATTAACTTAAAGAAACTCATATCATGTACGAATACTCAAAAACCATTATAGAAGCAAGAATCACTTACTTGATATAGGAAAACTCCCCTTAAACTAGAAATTCTAATATGTGAAAATCTTAAATCTTAAAACCTTATAACAACAAATATTTAACCCATAATTTTGTATAAAACCATAATAAATTTGGATTTAAAATAGAAAGTTAAGAAGGGAATCCCACATTTCAAGTAAAATAGGAAAATGTTCAGCTAAACCACAGAATATTTTTCCCAAATCTAACTCTTCCTTACTTAACATAAAAATAAATGAGAGCTAGAGAAAGGATCCAAAGAGTGTAAAAAATTCGACTACAATGATCAAACTGCAAAGAGAAAAAAAAGGTGAATGTAGAGACTTAAGGATTTTTAGTGGCAGAAAGGAAGGTCTAAAAAAGGGGTAATTGGGGATATTTATAGACAACCAATAACCATGATTTATAGAGGGCTCTAGAAAAAATTCAAAAACCCTAAAATTTACCATTTGAATTCAAGCTAAATGAATGGATTTTGTCTAAGATATGTTAAACTATTCTCAAGAGCTCAAATAGTGTTTTTAGATAATACAAGTTAATTAGGCAATAATTGAGATTCATAAGAAAGGTAATGGAAGGTAAACGTGAAAATAATATTCTAAGAAATATTCTATCTACATAGAATTGTGCCTGAGATTAAAGCATTAATTTCAAAAATGTGTAGAGGAAAAAGGTGGAATAAGATAAGATTAATGTCATCTTTCCCCCTCAATTGTCCCAATCAACCGCTAAATCAATCTAAGGTAGTATTTTGGGCTAAGTTCATCATAAAAAAGGTTATTAATCTCTTAGGGATAATTTGGCATGGGTAGCTAAAGTTCCATTTTCACATAAGGAATTTTTTAGAAAAAATGAGTTCAAAAATATGCTTAACTTAACAAACCAATCGATTGGATTAGACCTACAACTCTACTATTCTGCAAACTAGTCAATCAAATTTCCAACCACTTGATCCATTTAGTTAAGAAAACATATTTTTCGAAAATGATGAACCAGTCGATTGATTTTCCTAAAAAAACCAATTGATTGATTTGCCTGAAAAACTCAATAAACTCTAATTTCCAACCTTATTTTAAAATCAAAATTTTCCTCAAACCAAATCATAACATTAAATTAAAATCAAATTACTAAATATTGGCATAATTCTCATTCAAATATTTTACAAAAAAAATATCTGGTATTACACATGGTGTTATAGCTAAGGAGGGTGGCAACAGGAGAATATGCTAGTGATGGGTTGGAGTGGCATGATGGGGAGGTTAGATAAAGTGAGGTGGTATGGTTTTTGGTGTGGGTTTAGGATATATATGATTAAGGGTTGAGAGGAATATTTAGTAGTTCATTGCTAGGAAAAATTGTAGTTCTTGGTAGTTTGTGTTAGCGAGTGGGGTGTGATTAATCTCATTGACAAACAGGGAGAGAAGGAATGAGAATGAGGAAAAAATTATTATTGGGATGGTCGATGACAATGGATGAATAGACTGATTTATTTGAGCAATTAATGTGGTAGAGGAGTTGTAGGGAAAAATGCACAAGTTTAGGGATTTACCAAAATTTTCCATAAAGCAAATCCCAGGATTTGTTGGAGATTATTCATGAGATGGTATGGCTTAAGAAGCTTGGAGAGAGGGTTTGATTGGGGTAGAGGGAATCACGTAGGGAAAGAAGTAAGAAGAAGAGAAGGAGGCCAAGAATAATTCAAAAAAGGAAAAGAAAATGAGAAGGAGGAAAAAGGAGAAAGGAGAAAAGGAATAAAGGTTTTGGGGTTAAAATTAGAGTTAGTTTAAAATTTTAGATTAGAGAATTTGGGTATGATCAAAATAAAATCCATCTAAGATTAGGTTTAGATTAGAATATTAATGACCAAGATTACATACTATGATTATATTTAGATTTTAAGATTAAAGATTTTGGGTAAGGTAGGAAATATCAATTTACTAATATTAGGATTAGGTTAATATATTAATTACTTAGGATTATGATTCTATAAAATTAAAGGTATTATAACAAAATTATAGAGGAAAGTTTTAGGATCTTGATAATGGAGCTTAGAGTGTTTGGCCTTTGATTGGTGTTCAACACTAGGGTAGTTAGATTGGGTCCTATAGTAGAGGTAGTAAGAGACAGATGAGGCCCTACCATTGTCATCATTGAAGAGGAGACCATCAAGGCTAGGATTAAATAGGAAAGTTGATTTAGTGCCATACTTATGGTATTCTCAAGCATAGGAGCTATAAGTTCTATAGCAAACCCCCATAATAATGTTTAGAGACCTCAGGTACAACCCTTAGGACTAGTCCACCAATAGCAATTAGTTTAGCACAATTTGATGTTTGGAACAATTTGGATGGCCAATCAAGAAAAATTAGATTATCACGCACTAGATCTCAATTATAACACCTCTTCCTTTATTGATTCAAGTTTTTGGTTTTCATACTTTACACATCGCATTCTTCTATTAGTAAGGTTTCTTGTTGTTAAGGGTTTAGTTACTCCTTTGGGTGTTTTATGTTGTGAGCATTTTGAGTAGTATAGTGTGGACTTTGGAGATGAATTCTATTTGTAAAGGGGGTAGTGATATAACACACTAAAGTTTTGGAACCTTATTTTATATTTTAGTCCTTTATATATAACCTAACTCTAAAACCTAGGCTCAAATATTTTTAACAATTCTTAACCCGTAACCTAGAGACATTCTTAAATATATTACCCTAGTTATTTTTATCTTTTACCTTTTAATATTCCCACCCTAAACAACTTAATTTTCCCTAGTTTATTTTTTCTAACTAGGTACCCTGATCTTGAATGATTGATAAATTATTTTTTCCCTAATTCCTTAATCTTAATTATAAACCTAATTCTAATATTAACTCTATATTTATTTTCATTTCCTTACTTATTTTCCCTTTTCCTTTCTCCTTTTACCTTTATTTTTAATTTTAATTTTCCTTCTCCTTTATCTAAATTTTCATGCCTTTTCCTTTCTTCTTCAAGCCATGCACTAACTAGTTCATGGTTCATGTCCTTTCCCCTCTTGGAACCTATCTTTTCCCTACACCTGCCTCCGTTTTACCCATGTAACTTATACCATTACTCTACCTATGTATCTATATACCTCCCCTATCCATACACCCCCACCACACCAATATTTATCAAACCTTACAACCCCTCTACTAGCTACCTATATACTCCATCACCTTGACTCCCTACTCTCTATCTTTCTTCTCCTTCTTTATTTTTTTCTTCTATACCCTATTTAATTAGCTTCTTTCTTATCTTCTTCTTTTCACAAACATACCACCCCCAAGAACAATTTTTTACTCTTTGGCACATGCCCCATGCACTATTCCTTATGCAATCGCACACAATTCATTGCGTGACTTTTCTCCTTTGTGTATACCCTACCTCATATATTTATATGCGTCCCTACCACACTATTAACAACACTAGCACCACAAATAGCCACTAGCTCCACTACCCAAACCTCTCTTCTCTATGTAGCTCCATCACTAACCTCTTCCCCACCTTCTTCACCATCTCCCTAGTAGTCATTGCCTCGATCAAAACTCCAACTCCCTTGCACAAGCTCCACCAACTATCATCCAACCCTAACTTGTTCAACTAAAATAAGGCTATCTCCCCAACATCATTTTTGTCACTGTCAACTTAGCCAAACACCACCATTTTCATGTCATAATCACTATCCTTGACTTAGATCATCCTCTCCTTCTTTACCTTAAACATTTAGACCTCCTTAATCCTTTCACTTCTATCCCTTAACCCTAGCAATCATCAACCATCACCTTCTTATATAGCATTACCTAGCTACATCGAGCCTATCACCACTAAAACTCCACCACCACGCCCCCAACCATTCATTGTTAAAGCCAGCATCACCTAACCACCATTATAATAGCCACTCTCTCCCCCTCTTTTCTTTGCTTCATTTAGTCCTTATATACATGACTCATTACGCTTGCCTATACAGCATGATTGTGTAGATTACCTTTTCATGTCAATTTGAGGACACGTTGGTAATTTTTGTTGATAAATATTTTATTATCATGTTTATTTTTTGAGTTATATATTAATATGATTAATTTTGGTTTAATTTTTAAGTAAATGAGTTTGATTAGTGGAACTTGATAATTTTAGTATGTTAGTTATATTTTATATTTTGGCTAGAAATCAAGTAACTTATATACCTACTAAAATATTTAATATCGCATGATAAAATATTAGGAATTCAATCTATAAATTTGTATTAAGCTTGTTCATTGCATTGTGATTATAGGCCTAATAATGTTAGCATGAAATTTGATAAAATGAACAATAGTGGTTTCTGTAAAATGTTATGTGACCAAAAGTATGTTAAAATGGGTTCAATGTTAGGAATAAATTATTTATGAAATGTACATGTAATATGATAAGTTGAACATGCCTAGGCATATTTTTAGCATGATTATTATCATTATATGTCCTAGGTGTGTTTTGGTCTTTTTAAGTGTACTCTAACATTTATTCTTATAACTATGCTTAATATGTGTTATTTATTGTTTAGCATAGAAGCATGTGATTTGATGTCTTAGAAATGAATGCTAGGGTTTTATGTGCTAATTAATGTATAAGGTTAAAATGGTCATTTATTAGGTTTGTTAACTTATTTGTATGTTAAAATATTTTAGGTGTCGTTTGGTATTACTTATTATTAATAACTACTTTTAGAAAAAAACTACTTTTATAAATTTACTTTTAAAAAAGTATTTTTATAAGTAAAATATATGTTTGTTTTAACTTTTATTACATAAGTGATTAATGCTAAAAAACTACTTATTGTACCTTATTAGTGTTTGGTTTTCATTTTCCTACAAAATTACTTTTTCTTTTCCATCTTTAGTTTTTATCTTCCTATATATATCTTTTAGTAATAATAACTATATAAATTATGTAATATTAAATATTAAAAAGCATATGAAACATTAACAAGTATAAAAAAAATATAAAGATATTACAAAGTACTAAAAATTATAAAATAAAAATTATAAACTTATTAAAAAAATTATGAACAACCACTAAACAAACTTTTGTAAGGGTGCATGTAAAATCCTGTTTCCAAAAACCCTAATTATAATTGGTAATTTTGTGTATTAGTTATAATAATTATTTTAGTATATCTAGTAATAAATATATTATAAATATGTATATTAATATTATGATTTTTTATAGATAAAATTTAATTATGCTAAAATTTTCTAGAGAATGCGTATTAAATTTTTTAACCTAGAATAGATTATAACCTATTTTCCTCTCCCTATTTTGCTCCACATTTCCCTACATGCCATCCTACTCATAATCCTTCTCCTCTCCCTTTTTCATCATGACTTAGCCCCTATATTTCTCCTCTTTCATCACCCTCACGTAAGAAGCTCATCTTTTGCCATTATCATCTTTGCATTCCTTCACGATTTTTATTCAGCAACACACCTGTCCAATGACCTCCTTTACTTGCCACTAAACACTACCATATGCCCTCATCCCGTACACCCGTAGCTCTTACTGAATCTACCCCAACACCCACACACAAACTTACTAAAAACTTTTATTCTCATAGGATGAGAAACTTGGTTTCTTTTGTAGATCAGAATTGATTTTTCGTTTTTCCTGTTTCCATGTCATTTTTGCTTTCGGATTAATCTTAATGACGGCCATGAGTCTTTCTCTCTCTTATTCCTGCTATTTTATTTCATCGTGAGCAGGGTAGTGAAGCAAAAGGACAGCTGGACAGGCCCCTTGGTTTTTGCCGGCTATGCTTTACTGCAATTAATTTAACTAAAGACCTGGAAGAGGGAGTAGCACGAGGGCACAAAATGGTCAGAAGCAGCCTGCTGCTGTGTGTGCAGTTAATTCAATGTCCCAGTGAAGAGATATATGCTCCAAGTCTGAAGAAGTTTGAATATCAAAATGAAAATCATAATGCATAGTCGAGATATAACTAGAAAGTTCCATAAATACAAGACCCAATCACGACTATCTCATCGGTCTCGGGCTATTCCCAAGCGTTCCATAAATGGAAGCAGAAACAGTCGGGGACCTCCACCTATTTCATCTGGCTTGAGTCGGCAGCATGCTTGGGGAGGAACCCGAACCTGGACGTTTTTTTCTTGTCCAACACAACAGGGGAGCCCCCCGGGATCATCTCGTGTAACTTGAATACCATCTGGTTGTCTGGGATCACGACGAATTTCTCGGTGATGGCGAAATCATGGATCATTGTGGGCTGGCTGAGATGAATATCAACGTCGGGGGACTTGGTACCGTCCTTTGAGAAGCGGAAGTACTTGAGATAGGGCGTCCTGACAACATCATAACCCAAGGCGAAGAGGTCGCCGGAGTCAGGGTCGATCTTAGGGTGGGCGATCATCGAAGCGTTGAGCTGACCGGAGAAGTCATACCTCCCCATGGTTTCCAAGTCGCCGTCGGGAGAGATTCCAACTTGGTAAGGCAGGTCGTCTTTGGACATGGCGAGCAGTAGACGAGGCGGCAATAATTTGGGGACGTCATGAACGACTTTTTTTTTTAAAACAAGTACCGTGCCGCGCGGGTGGGTAGAAGTGATTTTGAAAAGTTGGTAAAACTTACTTACAGGTTATTACTTTTGCAAAGGAATTTTTATAAATTACTTTTTTATAATTACTTTTAAAAAGGAAAACCAAACACTTAAAAAAATTTATAATTACTTTTTATAATTAATTATCTAAAAAATTACTTTTCTTAAGTAAAACCAAACAGTCTCTTAGTTGTTGTATAGTAGCTTTTTCATGACAACTGAATAAATAAAGGGATATTGGTATTCCAAATGGATAAAAATGTTGTATGTATGATCTCAAGGACATTTTGGGTCATTTTTGGCCTAATGTGCCTAAAACCTAGTAATTGGGCCTAAGATGGCTTTGGTAGATTTTTTTATTTCACCTTAGTGTTGACCATAGTTATTTTTATCTTATATAATTGGAAACATATAAAAATTATTATGTATGGAAATTAGGATTATTAGTGTATTATGTTATATCCATGATCACCTTAATAGAATATTAATAGTTAATGTAAGAGACAATGAGAATAAAAATGGTGACTCTTTAGTGGTCTTTATGAGGTTCAGCGCACGGTTGATTATAGAATTTTATTTTTATGCCTTAGCACCCTAGTTAGACCCTATATCTTACTCTATTTATCTTTACAAGCTTTACAAAGGGTATGCATACATATGGATTATGTGTCATTGTTGGGAGTGTACTATGTTACGTTTATGTTACAACATGACCAAGGTAGCATAGTTTTATTAGGTTGATAGTCAATAGGATAATATATTACATTTGTGTGCCAGTATGATGGAAGTACATTAGTGTATCAAGATTCATATGATTCCCATCTAGAAAATAAGAATGTAAATAATTATTGTTTGTTTGAAATAATTATTTGATTTGTTTGGTAATAATCTTCATTCCTACTTGTGGTTTACAGTACCCTATGTATCTACTAGTGGTTATTAGTTGCCTTTAAGCCCTACCTATAATGTTATGAAGTTATTGATATTGATGTTGATTTGTGAGATATATAGTGAATTATATGGTTATTTATCTAAGATTGGTTATAATCATCACTTCAAAGAGTATCTCATGGATTCTTGGTTGGTAAGTTTCTTTATGTTCTAAGGGAATAAGTATGATTAGTATGTGGCCTTGATGATATTTTTTATGTGTCATGGTTATCGTAGTTTAGTAATAGAATGTAATTTTTTTATGCCATTTCCTCCCGTGATACCTTCTATGTGTTCATGTACTTGTTTCATGTTTAGTCTTGTATAGTGGGTTAGTAAGTATTGTTATACTAATGGATTCCATTTCATGGGTCCTTGCTTATTCAAAGAGTTGCTTTGAATTTGCAAGTTAGCTTGTGAGATCAATTTCAATGCTAGTATTTTGGGGTTAGAGTTAAGATAATTTGGTGTCCTATAAAATACATTTTGATCTGGATATTCTTGAACTCTTATGTCTCTCTTTAATTCTTTTTACTTGAATTTTGTAACAACTGATGGGTTAGTAAGTATTGTTATACTGATGGGTTCCATTCATGGGTCCATGCTTATTCAAAGAGTTGCTTTGAATTTGCAAGTTAGCTTGTGAGATCAATTTTAATGCCGGCATTTTGAGATTAGAGTTAGGATAATTTGGTGCCCTATAAGATACATTTTGATCTGGATATTCTTGAACTCTTATGTCTCTCTTTAATTCCTTTTACTTGAATTTTGTAACAGGTGATCGTTTCTTGTATCATGATAATGTCAATCACCTTTCTAATCTCTATTTTTCTTCATATAATTTTTTTATTAATTTAAGAAAAGTAACATTTTAGCCATAGCACATGGTATGAGAATGGTAGAGGAAATAAAACTTGTACCATGTGTGGCAATAATACCCTTCATTTTTCCCTAGTTTATCTTCAAAAAATAACTCTATATATAAAAATTTTATTTCCTAAAAATGGGGGTTTTACAACCTTGGAAACATCTACCGATTATTTTCCACATTGAATATATTTGAGATGTTGGCCACCAATGGAGTGTATTTGTTAAATCTACCAAGCAAACCACTTTGGGAAATTTAGTGTACCGCCAGCCTTAAACCATCGCAGACTCTTTCTTGCCTATAAATCTCCTTATATAATTTATTTCTTAACATTGAATTTGTTTCCAAAATTTGGGCTATCTCCCACATGGCCTTTCTCCTCTATTTAGCATCTATCATCTTTTGTGCTCCTTTTCCTAGAGAACTGCAAGATGGATGTTAGTCCAACTATAAATTCTCCACTAAGTCTTTATTAATCAATTCTCTGATGTGGGAAGATCAAGTGATATAATTGTCCAAAATATCGATTTGTTGACGTATTTATCAAATCTATTCAAAAATGAGTAAAGAAAACCTCAAAAAGGAAGAAGAATCTTTTTTTTTCATTTGTCAACATGAATCAAATTGCTCCATGAAATCATCGTGAGTTGTGAAAAGGAGCTTATCAATTCATTTATTAGTTTCCCAAACCATCTCAATGTCCCTCCCTTTAAAGTGTCCGATAATTCTTGCATAACATATGTTCTCATGCCATGAATAGAAACATATAATTTTTATATAAATTCAAATGGTCTCTTGATTGATGGAGCCATCAGATTTTTCACATGTCAAGATTGTTATTCTTTGTGCTAGTATTTCAGACATGCTTTTTAAGAAAGGTATCTGCTAGTTAAAACTACCATCATTATTCTTCTTCTCTTTCATTCCTTCTAATGCCTCCTCCATCCTTTGGTCCATCATTTTACTAATCAAATCCTATAGCCCCCCAAAAGTTTTGTAAACCTTATTTTTGAGTGTTTAGCCTTTTATCACAAAACCTATCCCTTATAACTTAGTTTAAATATTTTTGTTAACCCTTGACCCACAAAACTAGATAAATTCTTAAATAAAATAATCCTAATTATTTTATCTTTTTTCTTTTATTTAAATCTATCATAAATCAATAAATTTTTTCCAAAATTATTTTTCCTAATCTAATACCCAAAGCTCAGATAAATTAATTTTACCCTAATCCTAAATCTAATACTAACCCTAAATTTATTTTCTTTTTCCTTTTTATTTCTTTCTCTCTCTTCTTTTTTCCCTTTTCTTTGTCCTTATCTTTTTCTTTTCTCTTTTTCACCCATCTAAGTGCACCCACACCCCCATCACTGTTCCTATTTCCCTTACTTACCAAACAGCATCCCCTACTCCCTTTGTGTGTCTTTTCCCTTTCTTTTCTTGACTTCTATATCCTACTTCTTTGCCCCTATTTATGCTTTCTTCACACTCCATAGCTACACCTATACAACCTTCCCTCATCAAAATGCCAATCAGCGAGGCCTTATCTCCATACCAATCAAACTATTACCCCTACCGCCAGCCATCTGTATATACATACATACACCCTCTACCCTCACTCTATTTTTTTAACCCTTATATTTCTACTCCCTCTCAATTTTGGTGTGGTTCTTCCCTAGATCTCCCTTGACCTTGCCTTCTACTTCTCCTTAATCATGCCCTATTGCACTAGTACACCACCCCTCCTTGTATAACCTAGTGCACAACCCATACACCAACTACCCTCGTTTCACGTCTAACATCAACCACCAGTCACTACTTCCTACCTAGAACCAATGCCCACAATCACTACCCTCCTCACTATAATGTTTAGGTATATAAATGAGGTAGGTTTGGGTTAGGTATACTCATATCTATATGCATACCCGGTAAGAAAATTCATACCAAAATCGATATACATATCTAAATAGGCATCCCCTACCACATTCATATCCCTATCCATCAGATATCCATTACCCGATGAATAACTTGTTTACTCATTAACAGATATCATCCAATGGGTAAATCCATTACCCAATGGATAAACCTATTTAGGGCTAAACTAAATGATAATTTTAGCCTTAATATTATATTATATTATATTATATTTATTATATTTATTATAAAATTAAGGGTAAATAGTAATTATCTATTGGGTAAATGAGTATGGATATAGACATAGGTATGGATACGAATATAGAGATGGATATTCCTTACCCATATGTATACCTAAATATGATGGTTATTTTCTTCCTTCCTTCATATTTGTATCTATATCCACTTATCTATAATGATTTCAGTATCTATAGGATAAAACCTATAGGGTTTAAAATCTACCCTGTTTACATCCCTAGGAACATCATCCACTGTCATTGCCTCCAACAAAGCTTGTGTCACCTTCTCCTTCATCCCTAACCACCACCAACCTTTATCATCCACCCCACAACTATAACCTCAATTCATCACAACCCTCTCCAGCCACTAGCACACCATCACGCCACCCATTATGCACGTCCCCTTTGGCCATTAGATCCACCAAACTAACTAACCCCTCCCCATCAAAGCCTTCCTGTATTGCTTAAAATCATGAGTTTCTTGACCCCATTCTCAACATTAGTGGCATTTTGATAAATTTTTAGTCTTTAAATGTTTTAATAAAAAGTAGTTTATTTATTAAATATTAATATGGTTAATTTAGTATTATTTTTAGGTACAAATGGTTAATAAGTGGATCTTAACAAAATTTAGTAGGGTTCCTAGTATTTTTGTTTTTTCTATAAATTAGGTAATTCTTATATTCTACTAAAATTTTGGATATCTCATGAAAGCATGTTAGGGTTTTAAAGTATAAACCATGTTAAGCATGTTCTTTAAATTATAATGATTTGATTGAAAATTTTAGCATAAAATTTAGATAAATAGAGCATGATGATTTGTATAAAGTAATATGTGCACAAAAGTATGTTAAAATAGTTTAAATGATGGGAATAAATTGTGTATATAATGTGTGTCTAATGTAATAGGTTGAGCATGCTTATGCTTATTTCTAGTATAAATATTATTACTATATTCCCTAAGGGTATTTTGGTCATTTTAAGTGTATCATGATATTTATCCCAATAAGCATGCCTTATATTTATTATTTATTATTGAAACTAAAAAAATATGTGATTTGATATTTTAGAAATGCATGATAAGGTTTTATGAACAAAATGATGTATAAGGGTAAAATAGTTATTTGGTTTGTTTGGAAATTTATTTACATGTGAATAACTTAATTATTATATTTTGGCTTTTTCATTACAAGTGATTAAATAAAATGGAATTAGTATTATAAATGGATGATAATGAGGAAAGTATAGCCTTGGTGGCATTTTATTCATTTTCAACCTGAAGCGACTAAATGTGAAATTAAATGTAGGATGGTTTTGGTAGATTCTTAATGTTAAAATTAGTATTGGATTGATTTATGATTGTCTTTAATAATGGGATATGAGTCAAAATGGTTAAATATGAAAATTGGATCTATATGATTGATATTTGGTATCGTGGTTACCTAAATAAAGTACTAATATTTAAAGTGAAAGACTTTGAGATTGATATTAGTAGCTCTCTAGGAGTAAATACCCTAGAGATATGGTTTATCCCACAGTTGATTATAATTTTTTGCTTGTGTACCTTAGTGCAATAGCCAAGCTCTATATCTTACTTTATTTAGCTCTGCAAACTTATAAAGTATATGCTTACTTATGGAAAAGTCATCCTTATCCATAGGGTATTGTGGATCCTTCATTTACCAGTACCACCGGGGTACCTTAGCTTGCTTGGGTATATAATTGGTAAGATACTATGTCATCTTAGAGTTCTGATACGATAGGGGTACCTTAGTGTCTTTGGGTTTGACAAGATCTCCCCTAGAGTAAATAAAAATGAAAATGATTATTGGTGAATTGAAATGATTATTAGATTAGTTTGGTACTAGTCTTTAGGTCTACATGTGGTTTACTTGTTAGCCTTTTCACCAATCAGTGGTTCAATAGTATCCTTTGTACCTACTTTTGTTTGGTGTTATACCCTTAAGCCCTATTTATGATATTATGGATTTTTATTTGTATTGTGAATTTGAGCCCTAACTATGATGTATGAATATTACTACCTTTGGCATTAAGATATGATATCTATGGTCATTATTTAAGAGATTGGCTACTGTGCCGAGATTGGTTATAATCACTACTTGAGAAAGAGTCACTTATATGCTTGGTTGGTAAGTTTCATTATGTTCTAAATGAACAAGTATATGGAGTATGTATCTTTGATGGTTGTTTTTTATTAGATAAGATTATTGTATTTATATCATCTAATGAATATTTCAAAATGTTGTACCATGTCCTCATATGATGTGTTTTATGTGTTCCATGTGATCATTTTATATTAGTTTTGTACAATGGATTATTTGGTACCATTTTAATAAAGAGTTTGTTTTCATGGGCCCATGCTTATTCAATGGACAGTAATCTTTATAGATTAGCTTTTGATAATATTTGAAGGCTAGTATCTTCGTTTGATAGTTAAGGTAATCTAGTTTTCTTCTCGATATCTTTTGATTAGGATGTTCTTATATTCATATATCTTTATGTATTTTTATTCCACTAATGGTTTTATTCAAAATGATATTAAGCCATTTTATTTCTCTTTACTTTGATTCATATAACTATGATATTAATTTATGTGGACTAATGCTTTTATCCTTAGTACTTGGTATGAGAATGGTAGAGAAAACTAGAATTATACAAAATGTGAAGATAACAACCTATGTTTTTAATATTTTAGCTTTTATAATTACTTACTTGAGTGGGTTGAGAATTGTATTTTAGTTAGAGATTCAGTTATAATGATCCTAAATACTTTAATCAAAAAATGTATTTTCTTTTCTCCGTGTTTTAAAACCCAAATTATTCTTGTAAGTACTTGAGTGGGGTACATTAAGTGCCATTTGATTTCTATTATGTGTTATGTGTTAGTAATATAGGATTTTTCCTAAAATAATTTCTATTTTGTAGCTAGCTCGACATTGCCTTAAATGGACTTGACGACAACTTGGAAAGATAACTCAAGACCTTCATGGAGTTCATTTATCATCCTCTAATGTATCAACCTCAACCTTCACCACCTCCATATCTCTAATAGGAAGGTATCGAAGAGGATTGACTCTATAGAGTTTCTAGTCAAAAACCACCGACATATGACGAAGAAGAAGACCTTGTTATCCTTGAAGGTTGGATGAAGGACTTCAATCGGATGTTCATGGCAATTGAGAATAAAGAAGAGCTAAAGGCAAGCATAGTTGTGTACTTTCTTTAGAGACTTATAGATGCTTTGTGGATAGGTTTTCATGCTCAAGATGCCCAACTAATATCCTAAGCAGAGTTTAAGACAACATTTCATATGCATTTCTACACTAAGAGTCTCTAGAATACAAGCTTGAGGAATTCATGCAGTTAGCTTAGGGAAGTTCAACAGTGTGAGAGTATCATGCACAATTTACATAATTGCTGATTTTTTTCCCTAGGTATAGTAGCTAGTGAGGCTACTATAGTCTTACAATTCATACAACAACTTCACTTTAGCATCTAAGAGATGATGGGTGTAGTTATCTTCCACCACTTGGCTATAATATATGAGCAAGTGTGTGTCACCACCACTTAGTTCCAAGAGAAAACATTGATTTTGGGCAAAATAGTTTGAAGTTTTAGACTCTAAGTGAAAGAATTACCATCAAAGTAACAGAGTTTTGAGCATTCAACACCGAGCTAGTGGCTAGTATTTGGGTAGTTAGAGTGGTTTTCATAGTGGAGATAGTCAAATATGGACCTAACATTTCAATAACCATCATTGTAGGTAAGACCATCTAGCCAGGATTGTATGGGAAAGTTGATTAATTATCACATATTTAGTTATCTTGGGCATAAGAGCTTTGGTGCTAAAACACCCCATGTGATGGGACTAAAAGGTTTCAAGTGTAGCCTACATTACTAATCTACCAATGGTAGTAGGTTGAGTAGGATATAATGTTTGGAGCAATCCCATTGGCCAGTTTAGTAGAAGCAGATGATAAAGAGCTACATCGTGATGTTTCTCCTTCCATTATGATACAGCCACTTCCCTGGTCATTTTAAGTTGTTGGTTTCTATGTGCTATGTTTTTTTGTGGTCTTTTTCCTATTAGTAGGGCTTTGATTTTTAATAGGGCAGTTGCTCCCTCATGTGCCTTGTAGTTAATCATGAATGTTTCAAGGGTAGGAAATCCACTTTTAAGGGGCTAGAGATATAATACCCTAAAAATTCATTAACTATATTTTCAAATGTCTAGCTATTTATACTAAAACCTAACCTTCATATCTTAGCTTAACTATTTTGTTAACACTTAACTTGCAAATCAAGACAGATTCTTTAGTAAATTTATCTTTATTTTTTGGTCTTTTTTCTTTTATATAAATACACCAAAATTGATAAATATTATCCTAATTTATTTTCATAATTGGATCTTTAAACTTAGATAAATTAATTTTACCCTAATCTTATATCTAACCTATTTTTAATCCTATTCCTAACTGTGTTTCCCTTTTCCTTTTTCTTTCTTTTCCCTTTTTCCTTATTATTTCTTCTTCTTTTTCTCCATTTTTTCTTCTCTTTCCTTTTTACCTCTCCAAATGCGCATGTGCTTGTTATTATTCTTCTTTCCTTTATAGGCCAAACAACACCCCTGCTCCCCTAGTATACTTTCTCCATTTCCCTTCCTGGGTCTCACATCATGTGCCTCATCCCCTGGGTACTACATCTTGTGCCTCTTCCCCCTACCTCTTGTTTATTCACCAACTCCTTGGCCATACCCCTAAAACCTACCCCCATCAAAACATAACAAGTTACGCCCCATATCCAAGCATATCAAACCATTACCCCCACCTCTAGCCATCTACATATATATATATATATATATATATATATATATACATACATACACCATCCTCCCTCTCTCAATTTGTTCAACCCTTAACGCTCTACTCCCTCTCCATTTTGATCATTTTTCATTATGAACAAAGTACCCTATTATCCTTAGATTGATAGTGTAATACCTCATAATTTTTTAAATGGTTGAATGAGAATTATGCCAATTTTTGGGCCTTTGATTTTTTTTTAAGGAAATAATTTATTTGGGATAAAGCTTCATTTGAAATCATGTTGAAAAATAGAATTTATTGAGTTTTGCAAGTAAACTAATTGACTGGTTTCATGAACTAATTGACTAGTTTGTTGTTTCAGCAAATTTAGTTTTTTTGACTAAACCAATCAATTGGTTTGGGAAAACTGATCAATTTCTAATAGAACATTCAACTGGTAGACTCAAATCCATCGACTGGTTTGTTAAGCCGATAATATTTTCTTGAGATTGATTTTTTTTTAAATCCCTTGCACTGAAATGAAATCTTACCAACCCATGTTAATTTATCCCTAAGAGATTCCTAACCATTTTCATAATGCATTTAACCTGAAATATTGCCTTGAATTAATTTTTAGGTCAATTGGGATAATTAAGGGGGAGAGATGACCTCGAAATTTTCTTCTTCCTCGTCTCTCCTCTACACGATTCTGAGATCAATGCTTCAATAATAGGCATGACTCTGAACAGTTGAAAATTCCTTCCACATTTACCTTCCATTACTCCACTCATGTATGTTAATTCTGGCTTTAATTAACCTACATTCTCTAGAGACACCATTTTAGCTATAGAGGGTCAACAAATCCTAGAAAAAATATGTCCATTCAATGCACTTTGATTAGAGTTTCAAGTTTGTTCCTAAACCCTTAGTATTTTACTTTGATTAGTTAGCTATAAATAGCCCACTCATCCCTTCAATGCACTTTTCTTTTAGCCACTTAATTCTCTAAGTCTAATATTCACCTTCCTTCTTTCCACATTTTGAGCCATATCAATATACTTCTTACACTCTTCTAATCTCTTCTCTAGCTCTCTTATTTCAATTATTAAGCAAGGAAGACTTAGATTCTGGGAAAAAGGTGGGGTGTTCCAATTAAGCCTCTTCCCTATTTTTACCTCAAGTGGTATTTTCTTATTTCCTTTTATATTTAAGTTCAAAAATCTAAAATGGTTTCAGTGTAATTTGTGAGTTTAATATTTTGTTTTTAAGGTTTTGAGAGTAGAGATTTCTTAGAATTGGAATTTATAGTTTTAAGGAGATTTTACCTACATCAAGTGATTATTTCTTCTAAAATGTTTAGTAAGTATTCCTATATGTTAGGTGTTATCTTTAATTGATCTCTTCATGTTGGCATGAATGAATACATTTTATATAAGTGATTTGGATGATTCTTTGAATAGAAAGCATGTGAAATACCCCAAAACCTAATTTTAAGAATTATAGCTAATTAAGGATTTATTTTAGTAATTTATGAAATAAATTATTTTTATTAAAATAAAAAGGAATTAATTAGGACTATTCAAGAAGAAAATAATAAATATTTTTACTAGAAATATTTTGGTATTTTAACTAATTAAGGATTTTATTTTAGAAATTAATTAAATAAATTATTTTATTTAGAATAAGAAGAAAAAAATAGTTCCAAATTAATATTAATTTTATAAATAATTTAATTGGAGAAAATTTGGGTGATTTTCTAATTAAAATGGAATTTATGAAAAATCATCCAAAAATCCTAAATTAGCCTAAAAAGGGATTTAAATATTATTTTATTTAAATATTATTACTTTTAAATATCCCAAATATTCAAATTAATTTAATTGGCCCTAACCTACCTATTTTTCTTTTTTCCTTTTTCCTTTTTCCTTTTCTTCCTTCTTTTTTTCCTTACTTTTTTATTTTTTTTCTTTCTTTTCTTTTCTTTTTCTTCCCTACCTTCCCCCGACTTGGGTCAGCCCAACGGCCCAAGCCTTCTCCCCTTCCTTTCCTTCGGCGCGGCCCTGCCTGTGCAACCGACCCACTTCCCTTCCCTTCCCCTCTCGCGCGGCACTTCCCTTCTTTTTCTATCGAAATGCTGTGTTTTGTTTACAAATAATTTAAACTGCGTCGCTGGCCAGTTCTCCCTCCTTTTTATTTTCTTTCTTTTTTCCCCCAGACCGCCAGTCCAACCCTTTCTTTCTTCTTCTTCCATCCTCATTTCCCCGTCGTCAATGAGCTGCAACAACGCAGCCCACACCCTAGTTTTTCGTCGTCGGTCACGCCCCTTTGACTAACCTTTTCCTCCATTTGTCTTCCCCTATTTCATTGACCACTTAGATCCAACCCACCTCCCTTCCTTTTCATGCATAGCCTTCTCTTTCTTGCGCATACCCCTGCCTTATTTTGAACTCTGACGGCCTCCATTACCGCCAGTAACCCTAACCAATCAAACCCTATTTTCACAGCACACCCTTCAGACTTTGGCCACTTTAGACACTATTTTTGCTGCCTCCAACCAACAACGCCGCTAGTTCTAACCACCTAAGTACTCCCTGCACCGCCCTCTAACTAACCAAACCACCCATCCCCCTCAATTCTTCCTGCACAAGCCCCTCCGGTCGTGCTAATTTTCTTCCTGCTCAACCCTTTCTCCCACCTCTGCCACCCTTCATGCCATTGTCTGCCACCACTATCACTGCTTCCACTACTTCATTCACCTCCCATATTATTCCATAGACCCTCCTCTACCTTCACCTACCTTTCTTTTCCTCTTCCTGCCTCTCCTCCTCTCTTTTTCTTCTTCTTCCCTATTCGGCCACCGCAGCCGCCGCCGTGCGCCGCCACCCTCATTCAGCTCCTCTCCCTCTAGGCAGTCTCAAACACCCTTACTTCCACCCTCATTCTTCCTATTTTTTTCCTAGCCTTCAACTTTTTCCCTTTTCTTCTCTTTTTTTGGCCACCACCGCCGGCGCCACTAATCACCACCAGTCTAAGGTTGAACCCTAAACCCTCTCAACCCTTTTCCCATATTTCATTAGGTTTATTTTAATTTATTTCAATTTTAACCTATTATTTGAATATTATTATTATTATAATCATTATGTATTAATATTATTATTATTATTAAGTTCAATATTATTAGTATTATTATTTCTTATTAGGGCTAATCCTATTTGGCTTAGTAGATTATTAGTATTAGTATTATTGATATTATTAGTATTATTATGAGTTTTTATTTTATTTATTAATGTTGTTGTTGTTATTATTATTATTATTATTATTACTATTTCAAAATTATTATTATTATTTCATTATTATTATTATTATTATTACAACTATTTTACTATTAGTGTTGTTATTGTTAGTATTATTGTTATGCGATTATTATTAGTATTATTATTATTATTATTATTATTATTATTATTATTATTGTTATTATTATTATTATTATTATTGTTATTATTATTATTATACTGCTACTACTACTACTACTACTACTACTACTACTACTACTACTACTATTGTTTTTGTTGTTGTTATTATTATTAATGTTTTTATTATTACCTTTTTTTAGGGTCGAAGCCCTATTATATTTTTACTTTGATTTTATTATTATTATTCTTATTTTTGCTATTATCTTTATTATTAATATTAATATGTTATTATTATTATTATTATTATTATTATTATTATCGATGCTAGTATTATTATTCTATATAGGGTGGAAAGCCTATTGTGCCTAGTTTGAATTGTAATAGTAGTATTATAAATATTAAGTCCTATTATTATTAATATTATTAATATTTTTATCATTAGCATTTATTATTATTATTAGTGTTATTATTATTATTATTATTATTATTATTATTTAATAAGGTTATTATTATTCAATGTAGGGTCGAAACCCTACTTCATTTTATCTTCGATTATTATCATTACTATTATTACCATTATGATTATTATCATTTTTGCAATATTATTATGGTTTTTATCATTATCATTATTACTACGTCATTATTATTATTATTATTATTACTGAATTTTGTTATTTATTTTACTAATGTTATTATTAGTATTATTTTAGTAAAGGGGTCGAAGCCCTTATTTCACTATGTTTTTTAGTAATGCCCTTTTTATTATTATTGTTACTATTTTTATTATTCTTGTTATTATTAACAATGATATTATTTTTAGTACCTTTGTTGTTATTATTTTGGTATCATTATTGTTATTATTATTAGGGTAAAGTCTTCAACCTTTCAACTTTTATAATATTACTATTAATTCTTATATTTTTAGCCAAATTTAGTAATTAGTTAATGGTTATTATAATTAATATTTTATTATTTTATCAAAATCCTAGTCTTAGAATAATTTAGTAATTAATAGTATTTTTGGTAGGAGGGAATCTAATTTTAGTTTTTCCCTCATATAGGTGAGACTAGTCAAAGCCTTAAGGAGGCGTAGGAGCGTGCTCCAAGACCGGTGTCGTTTTAGGTAAGGGTGTTACTAAGGCCTTATGTGTGTGGATGTGCATTATATGCTTTGTA
Source organism: Tamarix chinensis (assembly GCA_030549775.1). NCBI lineage: Eukaryota > Viridiplantae > Streptophyta > Magnoliopsida > Caryophyllales > Tamaricaceae > Tamarix > Tamarix chinensis. The sequence continues at coordinate 52,386,551 of CM060178.1, forward strand.
TGTTATGCATCCTATATTTATCAATATATTGATTTCATGTGTGGTATGGCATGGAGTTGAAGTGTGTTCATGCGTTGCTATATAGCATGTGTATTATGTATATGTGATGAAATATTGTGGTACATGATGATTGGTTCGTGACCCTTTAGACATGCATATGAGGATGTATAAAATTGGTATTGTGTGGGAAAAGGATGAAAAAGGAGAATGGGGGAAAGAAGTTGACCAAGGGAAGTAAGTTGACCAAAGGGAGATAAGTTGACCAAGGGACGTGAGTTAACTTAAGTATTTTAATGATCCATGAGTGAGAGAATAAAATGGGGAATTTTTAGGCTTTCATGTGAGAGAATCTAACCTATGTTTTGTTTGGGAGAATCTAATCTATGGTTTTGTATGGGAGAATCTACTCTATGGTTTTATATGGGAGAATCTAATTTAAAGTTTTGTATGGGAGAGTCTAATTTATAGTTTTATATGGGAGAATCTAAACTAGGGTTTGATACGAATGGATTTAGGGCTTTGCATGGCAGATTTTATGGTATTGTATGGGGGAATCTAATCTAGGATTTTGTATGGTGGGATCTACGGTTTTTCATGGATGGATCTAGGGTTTGCATGGTTGAATCTAGAGTTTCACGTGGGAGTTTTAGTGTTTGCATAAAAGAGTTCGAAGGTTTAGCATCTGCATGGGAGTAAAGTTTACGTATGAAAAGTTGATTTGGGGTGTGAGGAAGGTAACCTAAGTGTTATTTGGGTGTTTGAACACTTTGGATTAAAAATAGTATGTGGAGCAATATAAGGATACATAGGAAACCGAGCTAGGGTTTGTGTGGATAATTAGGGTTTGGTGTGGTTGCTTAGGGTTTTGTGGTATCATGTGTATTTGGTGATTAAAGTGTAATTATGAGGATGGAATTTATGAGTTGTGGTGTGTGGAATATTTAAAATGATTTAGGTTGTATGAAGTGGAGTAAGATGGGCTACACAGGCCTAAATTAGGGTTTATGGGGAAAAACCCTAGAGTAAGGGAATAAGTGGACTTAGAGGTGTGTAATAATGGGCTTGACCCACATATTTTGATGTTGGAGTTCTAGTGTGAGTTTGAGTATAGAGGAAATGTTGTTGGACAAGTTAGGAGATGTAGAGTTCTCATGATATGATGCGGGTCAGTTGGAGAATAAGTGTAAAAGGAGTGATTCATGCATGTCTAGGGTGAAAGTTTCTGAATAAGACACTGTAATACATTAATCATTTAAAGTGGAAGATTGTTGAGTTGGGCCCAGACCGATCTACCGGCAAATAATAGTGGTTAGGGCATGATATCCTATATGTGACTGGTTCACCGATAATAATAGTGGTCAAGCTTTGTACCTGTGCGTTTCTAGTCTATCGACTATAATAGTTAGGGATTCTATGCTCAACAAAACCGAACATATTTGTGCTAAAGCATGGGAAAGACACTAATTACTTACAGTGGAACATCGTGTGAGAAGGGGCCAGACCGGTCCACCAACGAATAATAGTGGTCAGGAGCTTTATGCCTTGTGTGTTTTCGGTCCACAGGCTATAATAGTGGTCAAGAGTTTTATGCCCTATGTGTATCTTATCTGGTACACCGTCTATAATAGTGGGGTTCCCATAGTCGTAGGGATTTGATAAAAAGTATGGTGTGAATCGATTTCTGATCAAGGAGTAATTAAGTAATTAATCTGAACTATAATCGGGCTTATTTATATCTATCGAATGATTGTATGATAGTATGTTATCATGATGGTCTCTATGCTTTTGTTATTTTTTATGCATTGTTTATGTGATTTTTGTGTTGGCTTTAGTGCACGGTTACCTTACTCAGTACATAGTGTACTGATCACCCTTTTCATGGGTTCTTCTCATTCCCACGAGTAGTAGGCCCTTCTGACTTTGTGTAGGTGGGCGAGACATCAGTCGGAGCTGAGTGTTGAGCATGTTTTGGCTCAAAGTTTGAGAGTAGTGTGGCCAGATTCACTCTTCTTGTTATTTTATCTTCTTTTGATATTTCCTTCGTATCGGATTTACTCTCTTATAATTTATTACTTGTATTGCATATTTTAAAATTAACCTTTTATCGGTTATAAGTTTATCTCTCTTTCGAATATGAATTACAATCCTTTACACATACTCTGATCTTTGGTGTTATGATCCTTCTAGTTCTTTCATAAACTTTTGGTTTAAGTTTAACGCTAATATTTTCTTAGCCTTAGCACTTGGTACTAAAATGGTTGGAGAGAACTGGTTTGGTACCAATTGTGGCGGTAACATCCCCCGAATTCACAAGTTTTAAATTTTAAATTCTTCAACTTTTGAAAACAAATAGTGATTTTGGGGTGATATAGCATGAAATTTGGTAAAAATAGTATATTATGGTTCTAGGTTGTCAAATGCATGTTAATGTGATTGAAATTATGTTAGATTATGTTGATACATGTTTTAATGTGGTTATGAATGTTTTATATGTTTGAATCTACATGAAATTTATGATTTGGTGTTGTGTTAAAGTAAACTGATCAACTAATTAAGTAAAATCGATCGACTGGTTGACCCAACCCATTGAATGGTAAGCCTGTAGAGACCTTAGTCTTACTCTCTACTTAAACCTGTCACTTGGTTTAGCAAAACTAATTGACTAGTTTATGAATAGTAGACTCGTTTACCCAAATCGACCAACTAATTTGAGGAAAGTATGATCTGGTTGAGTCAAACTAATCAACTGGTCAATCCAAACCAATCACTTGTTTGGTCAACCGATCAACTTGTTAGGTCAGATTGATCAACTGATGCGATTGGTTTGTATGATTTGTTTCTTTTTGGTTTTGTTATGCTTTGAGGCTATGTTTAGGACTATACCATGATTATTAATTGGATAAATATAATACCCCAAATTAAGAAGAGTGTTATAAATATTGATCTAGCTACCTATATCAACATAGTATATCATCTTTTTGGTTATTCGGTCCTAAAAACTCCACAATTAAGCTAGCTGGTTGTGGAGCAATTTTAGGATGGGTGACTGTAATTCCCCCAAAATTTAAAACCTATAATTTAATGTACAACCCTCATTTAGGATAATTTATTTTTATTTAATTTAATTATTTTGTAGATTTTTTAGTACATAAAAATGAATATAAATATTTAATAAATTAAAATAAATATTTTGTTATTTTATCATAGTTATTTTATTTAAACAATTTTCTAAAGAAATATTTTACTAAAATTACCCTTTTAAAACCAATATATTAAATTATAATGAATTAAATTATTAAATTAATTTACCTATCAAAAATATTAAATTCTATTACTCTAAATAAAATTATTTTATTTTATTTTCCCCCTTTTCCTTTTTCCTTTTTCCCTTTTTCCCTTTTTTTTCCTTTTTCTTCCTCCTTTTTCTTCTTTTCTTCTTTTCCTCTTTTTTTCCTTTTTCTTTCCCTTCAAGCCACCCAGCCTACTTTCCTTCTTTCCCCTCTCGCCAAGCCACTTGCCCATCTCTTCTCCCTTCTCCTATGCGATAGCCCCAGCTTGTATCCCCTTCCTTTTTCTTTTCCTTTCTCTCATCCCGATTGTGCCAGCCCAACCCTTCCTCCTTTCCCTCTCCCTCACGTGCACAAGGCCGACCTGCTCCCTTTTTTCCTTTCCTTGCCCAATCGGTCTGTAGCCGCTCCTCCCTTCTTCTTACCTTCTTCTTCTTTCTTTGACCATCTTCTATGGCAACCTGCTATAGTCACCTGTCTCCCCCTACAGCCTTGCTCTCTCTCCCTCTCTCTCCCTCATCCCTTTCCCTTCCATTTTTGAGCCAAACACAGCCTCCCTTGCATGGATTTCTCTTTCCTTTTCTTCCCTTCCCTCTCCCTGCCACCCCTACACCTATCAACCTGTAACCCCCTACCACAACCTAACTTGCGCCCCTACCTCCTCTTCTCTCCCTTTTCTTTTTCTTCTTCTCCCATGCCAATTTTCTTCCCTTGAGATCCATCCTTCCCTGCCTGCCAAGCCTTCTTTCTCTCCCTTCTTATCTCTTCTTATCATCCCCTATTTTTTCTCCACTGCCCTCAACCACCACCTCTACTGCTCAAATGACCACTGACACCACCTCCCTAACACCCTACCAACCTCCTTGCACCACCCTATCACCCCCACATGCCCTTGCAGCCACCTTTCTCCTCCCTTCCTTTTTCTTCCCCCTTCTCGATCTCCACCCTACACCCCCACCGTGTGTCGTCGTTCCACCTCTTCTACCACCTCTACAACCACTAAGCTACTTCCTAACACCTCCTCTACCACCCCATATCCTCCTTTTGGCTGAAAATCTCCTAGTATCCCCTCATTTCTCTTCTTCTTTTCCCCTCTTCTTCTTCTTCACCTATCCTCTACCTCATTTCCCAGCCTTGCAACCGCTGCCTCCTCTGCCCTAAGCCATTGATCATCGACCCCCAATCACCACCTATACCCCTACCCCCTCCCTGTACCTAGCCACTACCCTAACTCCCTTACACAATTCCTCTACCCCACTCCTAATACCCTTACCCAACCAACCCTTTCCTTCTTCTATTCCCTTCTTTGATCCTTCCTCCTTCTTTCTTGCATACTGATCACGTTGCATGAGTAGGTTGAGTCTGCTACCTCCCTTTGACATTTTGGGCTAATAATCTTGAGGTATAATAATAGTTAATATTAGTATGTATTTGATTTATGTTTTTGATAAAATTCATTCTTTCAATTTCCTAATTTAAAATGTCAAGTTTTGACATTATTTTTAGGCATTAATTTTGCTAATCAATGATCAAACATTTAACCGAGGTACTGGTAAGGCTTAAATTATGCTGGAAATAAGATAACTATTATACCCTACTAAAATTCATGGATATACTTATGTTAACACATTAGGATTTTAATACTTTTATGTATATGATACATGTTATTAAGTGTAATGTATTTAGTGGCATATGTTGGTTGATGAAAAGAAAAGCATGTAATTTATGCATCATGTGTTGAATAATGCTTAAGGAAAGAGCCTTGTTAATGATAAGGTTAAATACATATGATTATTTTGATAATCTAATATGGTCATTTGTTGCATAGATAATGTTAATATGAACCCTAGGAGTATTTTGGTAAATTTTGCTTGTGCAAAAGGTGTACCCTAAATAAGTGTGTGTGTTAGGTGCTAATGAATATTAATGATAAATAATAATAGTTGGTAATGTTAGATGATGTATATGGATCATGTATATTAATATTTATGTGGTGAGGATATTTTGGTAAAATTGGTATAATAAGGGAAAAATAGTAAATTATAAGTGTAAGGGGGTAAATGGTAAATGGACAAGTAAGAAAGCTATTTTAGTAATTTTATATGGAAAAGGGGATAACTTGGTAATTTTATAAAGTAAAGGGGCAAAATGGTAATATAATAAAGGAGAAGGGTATTTTGGTATGAAGGAAGGGTATTTTAGTAGTTTGGTATAATGGAAGGATATTTTGGTAATTTTGTAAAGTAAAGGGGTAAAATGGTAATTTGATAAAGGTAAAGAATATTTTAGTAATTTGGCATAATGGAAGGATATTTTGTTAATTTTATAAAGTAAATGGGTAAATGGTAATTTGATAAAGAAAAAGGGTATCTTAGTAATATGGCATAATGAAAGGACATTTTAGTCATTTTAGTAAAGTAAATGGGTAAAATAGTGATTTAATAAAGGAAAAGGGTATTCGGTAAATTGGCATAAAGAAAGGATAATTTGGTAATTTTTTAAGTAAAAGGAGGTAAAATGGTAATTATAATAACTAAGAAGAATAATTTGGTAATTTAACAAACCAAAAGGGTAATTTGGTAAATTTCAATAAGTAGTAATATAACCAACCAAAAGGGGGCAATTTTCTAGCAATTTGGTAATTTTAATAAATAAGAAAGGCAATTTCGTAATTCAATCAACTACAAGGACAATTTGGTAATTTTAATAAGTAAGAGGGGCAATTTGGTAATTTAACCAACCAAAGGGGCAAGTTGGTAATTTTAATAAATTATAAGGGCAATTTGGTAATTCAACCAACCAAAAGGGTAATTTGGTAATTTTAATAAGCAAGAAGGGCAAATTAGTAAATTAACCAACCAAAAGGCGATTTAGTAAATATAATAAGTATGAAGGATAATTTGGTAATCTAACAGATACAAGGGGTATTTTGGTAATTATGCAAAAATGAAGGGTAATATGGTAAATTGGCTAATGAAAAGGGGTGACTTGGTAATTTTACAAATAAAGGGTATTTTAGTAACTTCTGTAAGGATGATGGTGGTAAAATTGTAACATGTGTATAACATGTTGATGGATTAAATGAATCTCCTTAATCTGACATAAGTAATATTGAATAATAAGATAAGGGTATTTGATAAGTCAGTAGAATGAGGATCACAAAAACATGGCATAACCTAGGGTTGGATGAATACTTAAGGATGTGATATGGTGTTTATATTATAATCATGCAAGAGGTGTCTGGTTAGTAAGTATGCATGAAAATGTGTGTTAGATATGGTCGAAATACATGTTAGGTTTTTTATGTATGCCATGATCCTTGATATAAAATACTTGATTTTATGGCCGATATATCTTTATGTCTCTAGATTCATGACCTTATTCCCTCCCTCCAATTAATTAAATGGACCTATTGAATAAGACATGAATAAAGTACTAATTACTTAAAGTGAAAGATTATCAAGCCGGGCCCAATGAGGATAATTTTTGGTCCACCGGCTATAATAGTGGTCGGGTGTGTGCTGTCCTGTGGAGTGATATCCCGTCCACCGACTATAATAGTGGTCAGATGCATTTTACCCTATGGAGTGTTTTCGGTCCATGAACTATAATAGTAGGGGATTCCAAGCTAGATAAACCGAAATTTGCATGGTAATAAATCATAGGAAGATACTAATTACTTACAATGGAACACCACGTGAGTCGAGGCTAGTGAGGATAATTTCTAGTCGACCAACTATAATAGTGGTCAGGTGCGTTTTTCCCTGTGGAGTGTTCTCGGTCCACGGGCTATAATAGTGTGGTCCCCATACTCATGTGGATATAATTTGAGAGATGATGATTAAATAATGATTAATTAATGGCTTAAGATAAAAAATAATGATTTCATCTTTAGGATCTAGTATTATAATATAAGTTTAGTCTTGGTGCCCGTTTCCCTCTTAGTATGTGATGGCATTGTTAAATGAATGGATCTTGTGCTATTTAGTTCTTATTATATAAGGCATTTCACAACATGTTATCTCTTAAGTTGCTTATGGTTAAGTCTGTGCCCGCGCATGTTATCGTTATATATCGTTATGTATTATGTGTTGTATGTGGGCCTTACCTTTTGTTTGGTATAAAGGATTACTCAGTACCATAGTAGTAAAGGGGTCTATTTGTGAACCCCTACCTATTCGATGGGCAGTGTCCCTTGTAAATCTAATGCAGGTGTTATTCAAGCTAATATTAGATAAGAGCATAAGGACTATCTGGAAAGATTTTATGGTTTCTCTTTTCACCTTTTATTTCCTTGCTTACATTATTTTATTCCTATAACCACTAACGGTTGGGGTTTTACTCTTGTAACAAATTTATTGCACTACTTTGATGTAAACAAACTTTGAATTCAAGTAAATTATATTTTATTCCCTTTTAGCCTTAGCACTTGGTATTGGAATGGTAGGAGAAAACCGATCTGATATTAAGTGAGGTAATAACAAGCCTAAAAATTACTATTTTTTCTTCCGTAGAATTTTTAATAAAACAAAATTTTTCAGTAGTGAATTTTGAGAGTGTTATAGTGACCCTCTTGGAAAGTTTTGAAAATTTTTTTAAATTTTCTCAAAAAGTGCGTGAGTGAGGATAAAGCATACTAAAAGGACGCGTGTTGATCTGTAGGATCAATCAATCCGAAAGAACTCTAAGGTAGCCCCCATATGGTCATATCGACTCAAGGTGTTACAAATGGTATCAGAGAGAAACCATGACTAGGAGTTGAACTTGGATGAGCTAGTCAACCATCTAACGGGATGATTCTTGGGATAAAACTGTATTGAAACAGTTAGTTGTTGAGGTGCAATGAGGACGTTGCATTATTTGAGTAGGAGGGAATGTAATACCCCAAATTGAGCAAAGTATTATAAGAATTGATCTAGTTACTTATATCAACATGGTATACTATTTTTTTTAGTGATTATATCCTAAGAAATTCATATTTAAGCATGTTGGGCATGGAATAATTTTTAGGATGGGTGACTCTCTTGGAAAATTTTAAAAAATTTATAAAAATTTCTTAGGAAGTTAGTGAGTGAGGACAAAGCACACTTGAAGGATTTGTGTGATCTATGGAGTCAGTCGATCAATCCGAAAGAACTCTAAGGTAGCTCTTATGTGGTTGTATCGACTAGATGTGTTATAATAAAATATAGATTTTATCATGAACTATTAGGCTAATGAATGGATTGAAATTGATCATAATTTATATTATACTCTATGAGTAATGTAAAGTCTAAATGGTTATTTCAATTATGATAAGAGATGATATTAAGAAAAGAGTAATGAAAATTAGCATGTGCTTGAATTAAATAATAAGGTGGATATGAATATTATCGGCCAAAGATAAATGGAAACTCCACATGGTTGGAAAAATGGAAATAAATGAATTGATATGGAATAAACCTTGAAAATGCTTTGCTTACTTTTTTACGGGCGTTGTGTGATCACTTATCCTTATGAATAATATACTAATTACGTAAAGTGAAAGAAAATTGAGATGTGTATGGATCTAGGTTACCCAATCCTCCATTAGCTAATGGGGTTAGTCTGCCTTCGAGCATTTTTGGTTCCTTCCAGATTTGCCTTTGGGTAAATCTTGAGAGGTCCTAGTGCCTTACCTACTTTAGACACCGATAATTTACTAGGGAGTATAGATACTAAAGGGTCTAGTTACCTTAGTGGTTGGCTTTGGCCTAGACTTATGTCCATATTTGTAAGCTTCATCCTAGACTTAGGTACATTCTTGTGATTAGTTAGGTCCATTCTTTTGATTGGCTTCAGCTTGGACTTATGTCCTCTTGGTGATTGGCTTCGGCCTGGACTTTATGTCCCTTATTTAGATAGACTTCCATGGCATATGAGACTATGGGGTAGTGCACAATTCATCACTCAATGATAATAAAATATGGATAATGATTAATTGGTTAGTAGATTATGAATGGTGGCCAAGAGAATGGTTGATGCTTGGTTAAGAATGGAATAATAGTATGATTGATTAAAAAGGAATAAAAGATGGGTTGTAAACTTGGCTAATGATCAAAATGACTAACTGATTATTGAACGGAATATTGATTAAATGATTGACTTACCTCATTAGTTGATATGTAAATGGTATAACCTAAAGGATTGAGTAATAAGAAATAAACTCTAGAGGTTGCTTGGATTTCCTTTGCTATTACATGTGTGAATATTCATGCATTAATGATGTGAAATAAAGCATGATATATTCTATTTTGTTGAGATTGCATGATAGTATGTTTCTATGTACTCTTACCTTCGTGTACTTTTATACATGGCCTTACCATGATGATAAATTGGTATACTATATTTACATTGAGGAAGCAACTTGGCTTATTTAGTATGTAGCATACTGATGTACCCGTTTACTTAGACACCTGCTCATTCTCACGAGTAAAGGGCCATGTGCATGTGTTTGGGGATAAATAGTAAAAGGCCTACCTCATTTGGGTCAGGGCTTGAAAGTAAATAAATTTGGAGGTTTTGGTAGGGTATATGGCAAGTCAAGATTTTAAGTTGGGTGTCATACCCTTACATTCTTTATTGTAGCCCGTATTTCTGCTTACATATATTTTCTAATGATTTGGTTGAAACTTGTTAGGGTTCTTGAATGTAAACACACTGGAAGTTGTTTAATTAGATTGTTATTTCGTTCACTCTGTTGTTTTAAGTGTTTTGGTTATTTTAGCCTTGTATTTGATATCAGATAGGTGGCAGACATTTATCCTATGTCAGGTACGGTGGTAACACCTTATTTTTCCTAGGCATTTTTTGCTTACACATATTTTAACGAAATTTTTTTATAGTAAAAAATGGAGGTGTTATAGATAGGCTGTAGGAAGATATATTACCATGGTTCACCAGTATAACTGGAGTACCTTAGTATCTTCAAATTTGATATGATCTCCCCTGAAGGAAATAAAAATGGAAATAATTATTATTGAATTGAAATGATAATTTGATTTATTTTATATTAGCTTTTGTGCCTACTTGTGGTTCACAAGTAGTCGTTGTGCTTACTTGTAGTTTAGTAGTAGCCATCATTCCTACCTATGCTTAGTATTGTACCTTCGATCCCTACGAATAGTGTTATGGATTTTTATTGGAATTATACCTTTTAAACCTACCTGTGATGTATAATATTATTAGCTTTGGCATTGAGATATATGATATATGAGGAAGGATATAGTTACTATGTTGATATTAGTTCTAATCATTATTTCTAAAAGCAGCTCTTGTATACTTGGTTAGTAAATTTTATTACATTTTAAATGAACAAGTATGAGGAGTATAAGGCTCTGATAATTGTTTTTTATAATATATGATTATCGTAATTTGATCATCACATGAATATTTTAATATGTTGTACCATGTTTTGTTTTGATGTTTTTTATGTATTTCATGCAGACTTTTCATATTAATTATATATAATAGGTTATTCAGTACTGTTGCATTGAAGAGTTCCTTTTCATGGGCCCTACTTATTCAATGGGTAGTGGTCTTTGTAGGTTAGCCTTTGAAATGAGTTGAAGGCTAGTATCTTGGTTTAATAGGTAGGTTTATTTGGTGTTCTTCCTAATATATTTTAATCTGAATGCTCTTATAGTCATAAGCCTTAATGTATTTTTCTTCCAATTAATTTTGTAACCACTGAAAGTTGGTTTTAATCAAAATGATATTAAGCTGCTTTGATTCTCTCTACCCTTATTCTTATAACTATGAAACTAATTTAAGGGTAACATGGTTTTTAGCATTAGCACTTGGTATGAGAATAGTAGAAAAAGCCAAACTTGTATCAAGTCTAGTAGTAACACCCATTGGTTTTAGTATTTTACTTTCCCCTATTAATTATTTAAATAAAAAGTTTTGTCTTAAAAATAAGAGTGTTGCAAATCCTCTTCACCCTTCAGAGTCTTTGGATCAATTCCTCATACATTATAGGCTATTGGGCACTATGCCTTTTATTTCGACATCAGACTCCTTCATCTTTGCTTATGTTAACCTCATTGCTTTGGCACTGATAGCTTTCCCGCCTACTCTGCCTTAAAGGGTAAAGGGACTATTGCTGCCTATCATTTCTGGTCTATTCACCTTAAGCATATTTCATGGACTTTACCTCTTATTCTTGGAATACGACCTCATTGACCTAATTATTGGCTCATTTTCAAGAAGGATTGTAGCTTCAACCAAAATTTCTTAAAAAGTAGGTTGTTAAGGTGTAATATGATGATGCTAATCCATAAGATGAGTCACTTACCCAAGGGTGCGTGTAAGAAAAGCTAGCATGTTTGAGGCTATTTCTTAAATAAATGTTCAAAGCTAGGCAATAGCTTCTTGGAGTTGAGAGATGGTAACTAGACATAATTCCCTATAAGGATCACTAGTACTAGGATCAAGTTGATTGGAATATTGAATAGGAGATAGCGTTTTGTAAAAGATCCCCACAAATAGGGCTTATTGTTGTGTATACTTTGTAAACCGAGTGATTCTTTAGGAAAATAAAACTTAGAGGTAGCAATGAGGGAATATCGTAGATAAAATGGAGAGGAGAGTGGAAATAGAAAAAGTAAGAGAGTTGTATTATAATTTCATGTCCAGTAAGGGAGTTGTGAAGGCTATTGGTTTGGTACTGGTTTGAGACTATGGGGATCTTGCTTGTATTCTTTTGGGGGCTATTCTCATCTTTTGGGCCTATTCTCATCTTTTTGGACCGACCTTCTAAGGTTTGATAGTCTTGGTTGAGGAAAAAATCCATATCAATTAGAATGTTGGATATACATATTTATGTAGTATTTGCATTTAGAGATGCTTATAAGACTTAATTGTTAATCTTCTACCTATTTTGATGCTAATAACTAAGTAAGGATGAAGCTTGTCGAGAAGGTCTCAAGAGCTAACTAAATAGAGTTACTTCGTTTGTATTGACTTGGCATAGTAGCTAGCTAACCCTGCCATCTCCTTATATGCATAAATACTAGCACTAGGAGAGTTTGTGGCATGTATTGTAGTGGTTGAAAGTTCAATGACCATTTTTCTCTTTTTTGCCTAGTTTGATCAACATTATTTGCAATGTCAATTCTTATACTTTGTTCTTAATTAATTCTCTTTCAAATGAGATATCAACTAGGATAATACTAATTGAAGGTGTGTTTTGTTAAACAAAAAGAATATTGTTAGAATTGTAAATAAGGTGAACCACCTCATTTTGTGGTTCGATTCAGCTTGTTGATTTAATTAAGTAAACCAAATTCAACCCCTTAATAATTTGCCTAAACTTATTTATGACTTTAGATCAAGAGTTTAGTTTAACTTATTTACAACCCTATTTGTGTGTTAATTGTTAGTGTTTTGGGATTTGTGGGTCCAACATAAACCTACACTACCAAACTTCATATAATATTCATTGAAAAGCTGAATAATAGAAGCTAATGGCAGTCGGATGTAATAGTAAAGTAACAATGCGACTAGAATCAATTGGCCCGGGCATACATAGGAATATGAAACATGTACATCACAACTTTCTTTCACTCACCTGCAAACAAGAAGCAATAAGCTCATCCCTGATCATATTTTCAACCGTATCAAAAAGTATCACATATCAGTTGGAGCCGAGGAACAGAGAAGAGAAAAGGCCCATTTCCTTTTCCTTTTTGTTTCAGGGGAAATGGAGGCGGATGTTGAGGTGATGGCGAGGGTGAGGGTGTCATGCCTACAATATATTTGGAAGCTGATTATCCAGTCTCTGTTGCAGCTCCTTGATCTTAAAGGACAACTCTGTCTTTTGCGTCTTGTAGCTCTGAAGCAAATACTCCTTTCCATCTATTACTTCCTTCAACTCCCCAATTTCTTGCTTCAACATTTCTATTCTTTCCCCATCTGCTCTACCCTTATTTGGCAGCTCAAAATGGCTCTCACCATCTAGATAACCATTTGCATGACCATTTCTTCCTTCTAGAGGCCATGTTGAGGTGATCGATAGCTTTTCATGGGGTTCTACATGTGCAACGCAGTGATCAGCTATGGCCTTCCTTAATCTTTGGATCTCTCTCTGAGAAACAAGGAGCTCCTGATTTGCATGATCAAGCTCCGACTGCATATGGCTACAATGAGAAAATTGAGAATCAAGTGCATTCTGCAACTCTGCTATCTGATGCTGCATCTCCAATATCATGTCATCCCTCCTTTTCAGCTGTTGTCTAAGCTTCTGTATAACTTCTCTCTTGCTAAATATGTCGGAGCCAGATTCAGAGACACATGGTGAATCTGAGCAATTCGAGTGGTGGAATGGCTTGGGAGGTAGCTCAAGGCGATCTGAGGATGAGGACCATACTATGTCATTTTCTCCGTTGTATGCAGGTTGTGCAACCGTCACCAATGGGAGTGCCATGTCAGGTTCTGTTAACATTTGGCCACTAGAAGGATGCTGTATGTCCATCTCTTCAGCTGCCAGACAAAACTCAATCAGATAACAAATATGCAAGTAACCCCAAAACCAATACCCACAAGTCTAAAAGAAATCAAAAAACAAACTTCAGTTCAAATTTTGATTTCACCTGTAAATTCTGATTCTATAGCTAGCTTTGTGTTCAAGTCAACCTTCTAAATAATCATAAAATATGGAAATGATAGGCGTCATTTAGTATTGCCCTCATTATCATTATTATTAACCTAATTGATTATCTCCAAACAAGATTATAAAAGTCAGTTCCGCAAATATATTTGCTGCAACCACTTATGCTTGTGCTCTAGTGTCCTTAGCGTACCACGCGGGATCGTGATGCATACATTAGGAACCAGCAGTCGACTCACACCGATACCAAAGATTAAGCAAAGGAAAAGCAATAAAATGTAAAAACAGAACAATTTGGATTAATCAGTAAATGTATTGATAATTGAATGACAGAGTTACAGCAGCTACTCCCAGGTTTCAAGGACCTGGACCTCCCACTCTCTACCCACAACCTGCTCGACTCTCTCGCCCCCCCTGCCCCTTTATTACCTGAGCGCATAACCAACTCATGACTCACCCCCCCCCTCCAGTCCAAAAAGGGAATAACCGAACAATCGGATCATAACAGAAAGGTCCTTAGGAACCCTGCCCCGTTTCACTAATCGGTCCCACTGTTCCCAGGCCCCCCTTACGTGGCCTCCGCACATATGTGTGCTTAATCAAGGGCCTATCAATACCGCCCCCTCAAATTTTAACCTTGTCCTCAAGAATGAAAAATGGAAATTGTTCATTGATAAGCTCAAATTCTTCCCACGAAGCCTCAAAGTCCGGAAGATCTTTCCACTTAATCAGCACCTCCAGCACTCCTATAGCGTTGTAGCGCATTCCCTGGACATCCTCCGGTGTCACCATCCATTTGAGCTCCTCTGTCAACCCTGGTGGAATTGGTTGTGCCTGCTGCCCGCTCCCCACAGCCAACTTCAACATGGATACATGGAAAACCAGGTGGATTGGGGTGTTTTTGGGTAAGGCTAGGCGGTAGGCAACTGCTCCCACTCTTGCTGTAATTTGGTAAGGCCCAAAGTACCTTGGGGACAACTTTTCATTCGCCCTCTTGGCCAATGATTGTTGACAATATGGCTTAAGCTTAATATAAACCCAGTCTCCAACCACGAATCCTACATCCCTGCGCTTTTTATCTGCTGTAGCTTTCATAAGCTGCTGGGAGCACTACAAGTGCCCCTTGAGCTCGGCTAAAATGAGGTCCCAGTCCTGCAGCTCTGTCCACCTGTGCAAAGCAGGTGCTGTCCACCGTATAGTGAACCAAGGGTGGAGGATCTCTGTTGTATAATGCTGTGAAGGGAGTGGTCTTGATAGCCGTGTGATAGGATGTGTTGTACCAATATTCCGCCCAAGGTACCCACTGCACCCATTGTTTTGGTTTGTCTCCGGCAAAACAGCGCAGATAAGTCTCAATACTTCGGTTAACCACTTCTGTTTGCCCATCCGTTTGCAGGTGATAGGCCGAACTATGCTTAAGAAGTGTACCCTATAACTTGAACAGCTCCTTCCAAAAGTGGCTGACAAACACCTTATCTCTGTCCGATACTATTGAGCAGGGTATGCCATGGAGGCGAACTATCTCTTTAACAAACACAGCAGCAACGTCTTGAGCTGTATATGGGTGCCGGAGAGGTATAAAATGAGCATATTTCGTCAAACGGTCAACTACCACAAAAAGGCATGTATATCCCTCGGATCTAGGCAACCCTTCCACAAAATCCATCGAGACATCCTCCCATACCTTATCAGGAATTGGTAGCGGCTGTAGCAGCCCTGCAGGTGATAAGGCCTGCGACTTGTTGCGTTGGCATACCTCACAGGCAGCCACAAATTGTTGTACTCTCCTGCGTATTCTGATCCAGTATACATCCCTATTAAGTCTTTGCAGTGTTTTGGAGAATCCAGAGTGTCCCCCAATCTGGCCCCATGGTATTCTGCCAACACGTGGGGAATGAAAACAGATTGAGAAGGGAAGACCAGCTTTCCCTTGTATAACAAATTTCCCTGGTTTAGTGAATAATCGGAGCCTGCCTGTGGAGAGTCCAGTAACTCCTGCTTGATAGGTCCCCAAACTGGGTCATTAGCCACTTCCCCCTGTAGGGTCTCCCAATTTCCAACCCATGACAGTGATAGGGCAGCAACACTCTCAGCTACCCCACGTCTAGACAGAGCATCTGCAGCCTTATTCTCAGAACCAGGGTGATACTCAATATCAAAATTGTATCCCCACAGTTTCGCCACCCACCTTTGGTGCTCTTCATTCACAACTCGCTGTTCCAATAAAAACTTCAGGCTTTTTTGGTCAGTTCTGATCAGAAATTTCTGGCCCAAGAGGTAGGGTCTCCACCATTGTACTGCTAGTACCACTGCCATAAGCTCCCGCTCATAAACTGATTTTAGACGAGCTCACATTCCCGAAGCTTGACTAAAGTATGCAATTGGGCACCGGTTTTGCATCAACACCGCACCGACCCCCACCCCAGAGGCATCCGTCTCGATAACAAATTGCTGCTGGAAGTTCGGAAGGGCCAGTACATGTACCTTAACCAAGGCTTCCTTGAGGAGTCCAAATGCCCGCTGTGCCTCATCATTCCAACCAAAGTTATCTTTTTTAAGCTGGGCAGTGAGAGGTGCGGCTATTTGGCCATACCGGCAGACAAATTTCCGGTAATATCCAGTGAGACCCAGAAATTCTCGCAACTCGTGTATATTCGTAGGCACCGGCCAGTCCACCATTGCTTGAATTTTGGATGGGTCTACAGCCACTCCTTCCGCTGATACGACATGGCCCAAATACTCCAACCTTGGCTGCCCCCATGTACATTTCTTATAGTTCAGGAAGAGAGTGTGAATTCTCAGGACCTCCAGCACTTCTTTGATATGAGCAACATGTTATGTCAATGTCCTGCTATATATCAGGATGTCATCGAAAAATACCAAGACGAACTTCCTTAAATATGGCTTGAAAATGTCGTTCATGAGTGCTTGGAATGTTGTCGGGGCATTCGTCAAGCCAAACAGCATCACGAGGAATTCGTGGTGATCCTCGTGTGTGCGAAATGCCGTCTTGTGCACGTCTGGAGGGTGGACACGAATCTAATGGTATCCCGACTTGAGGTCTAGCTTGGAGAATATTGCCGCCCCGTGTAGCTCATCTAACAGCTCCTCAATCACCGGTATCGGAAATTTATCAGGTATGGTGACCCGGTTTAATGCACTGTAATCCACACAGAACCTCCAACTTCCATCTTTTTTCTTAACTAGCAGCACTGGGCTCGAAAATGGACTCCGACTTGGCTGGATAATCCCTCCGACTAGCATTTCTCCCACCACCTTCTCTATTTCATTTTTTTGTACTTGCGGATACCTGTAAGGTCTAACACTGACCGGAGCAGTTCCCTCCTTTAAGTTAATGCAGTGATCAAATTTTCAAACTGGAGGCAGACTTGTGGGTGCCTCCATAAGGTCCTGATACAAGTAAAAGACGTCCTGTATGTCCTGCGGTATTGGGCTGGTTGGATCTGTCTGTCGTATCCCTTCTCCTTCCAGTTCCAACGCGGTACACTCCAGTAACACCCCATGACCAACCTGGTTTAGAGACTTGACCAGTGATCGTAAAGATACCTACGTCTTGTACAAGCTTGGGTCGCCCTGCAGTGTCACCATCCTCTTTCCCAACATGAATTTCATTATCAATGACCCCCAATTAACCTGCGTCACCCCAAGTTTTTCTAACCATTGCATCCCAAGTATAATATCTGCACTCCCCAAGGCTAATGGCAGGAAGTCCTCTACTATTTCCACTTCGTGTAATATCAGTCGAACACCTTTACAAAATCCTTGGCCCTATATCAAGCCACCAGTCCCCATCAACACCCCGTATGCAAAGGTCAATGTTAAGGGCAACTTCAATCTCATAGCCAGTTCCTTTGCTATGAAATTATGGGTGGCGCCGCAATCAATTAATACTGTCACCCTCTCCATACCAATTTCTCCCAATAATTTCATAGTTTTGGTAGAAGTAAAATCCATGACAGAGTTCATAGAGAGCTCAACATTACCTCCAGCCATCTTTGATTTTCCTTCTTCCCCGTCCGGGAGGTCCTCACCGTCGTCCAATTCCTCCGGCGAAACAGAATCATCCACTACCAGCACCTAGAAGAGTCGATTTTTGCAGATGTGGCCTGGAGAGAATTTCTCTTCACATCGGAAACAAAGGCCCTTCTCTTTCTGTCTTTGATACTCGGCGTCAAACATTTTCCGGTACCCAGACTGTCGCCAGAAAGAGGTCGCCTCTTCTGGACCCAGAACCGTGGTCGCACTCCCCGAACGAAGACCACTAGCGATCGCAAAGGGCTTAGGTGCATTGAGAATGGTAGAAACTTGGGGAAAGGATGGCGTGTGTTTCATCTGTGGTGGGTTAATTGGGCCCGACCCACCCAGGTCACCCTTGTTAGCAGATCCTCCAGCACCTCCTCGGCCCATTTGGATAACCCGATTCTTATCTTCTACCATCTGGGCTGCTTCCATGATTTCCACCAACCCCTTAGGCCTCATCATCCTTACTTCGGCCCGAATTGCAAGTTTCAGCCCATTAAGGAAGGTCCCCTGCATCACCTCCTCAAACATGCGCCCCTGTAATGGTGATGCGAGGAGCTCGAAGGCTTCTAAGTATGCCTCCACCGTAGTGTCCTGCTTAATGGCTAGGAATTTTTTGCAGATGGTACCCTCTTGACGGGAGCGAAATCGCGCAAGGAAAGCCTCCTTGAATCCTCTCCAGGAATCGAATCTCCTGCTCTCCTCAACGTACTGGAACCATGCGAGGGCTCTACCTTCCATGGCTATTGCTGCGGCCTCTAATTTTTCCGCCTCCGGCATCCGATTCAAGGCAAAGTATCTCTCCACTCTGAAAATCCATCCATCAAGATTTGTCCCGCTAAACACCAGAAACTCTAGTTGTCTCGGTGGCCAGAATTCCGTTCGGTACTCATTTTCGACCTCCCATGGCCTGGCGACCTGTGCCCTTGCTGGTTAACCCACGGATTCCCCCGTTTCCAGACCCTTCAACACTCGCAGGTTAGTAGCTCCTCCCTTAAGAATGTCATCCAATTTCCCAGCGATGTCTCCCATCCATTTTTCCACCTTTTCTAGTCGATCCTCCATCATCGGGAGCATCTTAGTATCATCACGGATCTTGTCTAACTCTCGCTGCCATTCTTCCTACAATACCACCAACTTCTCTTCCAGTGAGTCCCCCTTCTTTGGAGCCATGGAATTCCCCCCCCCCCCCGCTCGATTGACAACTGCTCTGATACCACTTTTGTTAGGAACCAGCAGTCGACTCACACCGATACCAAAGATTAAGCAAAGGAAAAGCAATAAAATGTAAGAACATAACAATTTGGATTAATCAGTAAATGTATTGATAATTGAATGACAGAGTTAAAGCAGCTACTCCCAGGTTCCCAGCCCCCCCTAACATGGCCTCCGCACATATGTGTGCTTAATCAAGGGCCTATCAGCATACAATAGAGGTACTCCAAAAACAGACAAAATAAGTATAGACAGCATAAAATCAAAATGAAGTGCGGAAAAGGGAGCGTAATTCCAGCATAAAACGGATGCTCAATGATTTCGGCTATTTCATAGCATCTGTAATATCAAATAATTCCCATCTAATGAAATAGGATGGAAGGAAACTAACATGAATGAAGGCAGAGATCTAGTAGAATTGCTACATATAAGTAGAATGGAGTCAATAGCACGTGCTGAATGTTTACCCCTGCTGGATGCCTGTACGTACAGGCTGGCATTGGAGTAAACAACGCCCCCTCCCCTTTCATCCCTTCCACCAGGTACGTATATACAATGGCACTAGACACTGAACAAGGATAAGTTCAGAAATTTGACCTGGCATGCAGTTTAAGTAGCTCTCTTCATCTGGTACAAAAGAATAAGCACTTGGATGTGAATGGCAGCTCCCTAACCTTCTATTATCAACATATTTTAGAGCACCTGGATAGTTAAGATATGTCAGAGGTATAGAAATCAACAAATTGAGAAGCAAAGGACCAATCTAGCTACGCTTGCATCAGCAGATACCTTTGATGACAGCATCCTCGGGTTGCTTTGCATCAAGTGCCTGCTTCATTTTATAGCCGAGGCGAATTGACAAGGTGCTTAACAAGGCACCACCTAAAATAAGCACCCAATTTGGTCCCTCTCCTTGAACAGTCTTTGACTTTTGATCCCAAGATCCAACACCCGTTCTCGGTTTCATCTTTAAAGCACAATCTTAGACGATGGCAGATAATCTACAAGCACTGCCTAAACTGAATATCAATCCAACAATTAATGAGCGATAAAAGCCAATAATATTTATTTGGGACACAAGCAAATCAGACATTTACGGACAGGTACCCCTACGACGGGGAATTTCAAAGTGAAGAATTTTACACCGGAAATCATATTTTCTTTAAACGAAAGTAGAAGTACTCGAGGGAGAAGAGTAATGGATGGAAACCCTACTTGAAAAAGCCGGAATAGGCACTAATTGGGTCAGAAAGTGCCGGCCTGCTTCTCGAGAATGATGGTGATGGAGGTCCGCCGTTTGCTCTTCACATCAGAGATTTCTCTGGGTTCTCTGGACTGATTTGCTCTCTTTCTCGGACGCACAAACCACAAAGAAAAAGGATTACCAATTCCAACAGATAAGAAAGCAGTTACATCGCCCGGTCGCAGCACCAGAGGGTTTTAGAAAAAAATGGCAGCTCTCGGCCGCGAGACTGTTTATATATATTATTGCTCCCTGAACTTGGTAATATTACGTAATATTAAATTTTAAATAAAGCAAATTATCTGTTCTTGCTAAGATATCCTTTAATTAGTTGGAAAAGGAACAATACAGAGAGTAGAACTGAAAACATAGTATTTACTTTGTAATATTTTTTTTTAAATTAAGTTTTGACATGCATAAGGACATGTTATGAAACAAAATCCAGAACTTTAATTTCCACTTATTATGTAATAGATTGTGTAATTTTAGAGGGGGGAAATTGAACCTCCTTTTTTTTTCTTTTAGAAAATGATGTGGATTTTTACACATCCATTGGTATAGAAAAGAAAAATGGATATAGTTGAAGGCAAAACATAAAGTAGAACTTTCAAACTACCTATTAAGAATTCACAAAGATTTCTTTG
Organism: Tamarix chinensis; assembly: GCA_030549775.1. Taxonomy (NCBI): domain Eukaryota; kingdom Viridiplantae; phylum Streptophyta; class Magnoliopsida; order Caryophyllales; family Tamaricaceae; genus Tamarix; species Tamarix chinensis. The sequence goes on from CM060178.1 coordinate 52,407,608, forward strand.
AAAGGGATTCCTAGAGAGAAAAAAATACCAAATAGATTTTAATAGAGAGCTTTAAAAAAACACCAAGTACAATTTCAATGGAAAAAATTTCAACCTCACATAGATGGAAGAATATGACTCTTAAAGAAATTTTTATTAGATTTCAACTAAATCACAATCTATCTTATATGTTCGGTCTTATATATGGGAATTCTATCTCTTTATATATGGAATAAAACCTAACAGACTCAAAGCCAAGTCTCACAAAGTTTGTTACAATTTCGTAGGTTTCTATTATCCTAGTTGTGAGAATAGACTAATTGAATACTCAAAAAGTCCATAACCTTTATTTTTGAGTAGTTAGCCTTCTATTGAAACTTAACCCTCAATGATTAGCTTAATTATTTTTGTGAATCCTTGATCCATAACCCATAAACACTCTTAACAAGATTTATCATAATTATTTTTATCTTTTTTTTTATTAAACCCACCTTAGATTGGTTTATTATTTTTTTGAATTATTTTTCCTAACTAGGTACCCTAATTCTAAATAACCGATAAATTAATTTTACCCTAATTTCTTAGCCATAAATTTAAATCTAACTCTAATTGTAACCCTAAATCCATTATTCATTTTCATGTTTCATTCTCCCTTCTTCTATTTTTTTTTTCCTTTTCATTTCCCTTTTTCTTTTCGTCCTCCCCTATCCCAATCAGCATATTATCCATTTTCTCATTGAGCTAGGCATCCCTCATGCATGCTCTCTCCTCATTTTTGTTCTTAGCACTTGCCCCCTACACCTGCCTCCTTACTACCCCTACAACCTAAACCTAACCTCTACCCTACGTCTGCACAACTCCCTATCCTTACACCCATGCCATAACCTATTTGTTGAAATCCCTCCATGAGTTACGTAAAAATATATATACTCCTCTAATCCCCACCTTTTTTTATTCAAACAACCACCAACTAAGTCACTCTTCCTCCCTTCTTCTTCTCGATCGTCATTTTTCCCTTCCTTGAGAGCCATTGTTTCTTGTTATTATTGAGCACACATGTAACACTCCAAAATTTACAACTGAAAATTTTCGTTTACAGAGTTAAGTGCGGAAGCTAAAACAAAGGGTGTTACCGCCACACTTGGTACAAGTCTGGCTTCTTATACCATTTCTTACCAAGTGCTAAGGTTAAAATCTTAATCTGCTTAAATTAATATCATGATTACAGAAATCAAGATAGAGAGAACGTTAGATAAATACTACTAATTAAAAATAACATTAGCAGTTTATGAAACTCGAGAGAGAAATTATAGGAGGACACGAGGGTCCAAATACAACCGGAAATAAGACAACAAAAGAAACATCGGATAATCCTACGCTCCCAAATCCGAACTATCAACATTTGACTGAACTTAGAGGCTGACCTGCAAAGTCCACTGCCCATCGAATAGGCAGGGACCCACGAAAATGAACCCTTCAGTACTACAGTATTGAGCAACCCTTTATACCAAACTAATACGATAAATCAGTATGGAATACATGGAAGGCATATAATTAACATAGTATAAGATATATACATATAAATATGATGATTGAGATACAATAATCACTCAAATGATCAATTCACATCAAGGTCACGTACTACTCATTTTCATTCATTTGAAACAACCGAACTTATTATTGAACATCCCAGAAATACTGTCTGAGTAATAATTAAAATCCAACTTCAGCATAATTCATGTCTCAACATAAATCCCAAACAATCACATACATCATAGGCATGTTCACAGGTATAATTTACTAAGATTCATATCATCCTAGGCATACTTATAGGTACAGCATAATAAATCCATAATGTCATAGGTAAACTTATAGATACAACATAATAAGATCCATAATATCACAGGTATGCTTACAGACATAAAACCAACACAGGTAGGTACGAAGGCAGCTACCAAATCTATAGGTAGGCACAAAGGTTGCTACCAAAACCATAGAAAACTTCAGGTAGGTACGAAGGCTACTACCGAAACCATAGAAAACCTCAAGTAGGCACGAAGGCTACCACTGAAACCACAGAAAACCTCAGGTAGACAAGAAGGCTACTATCGAACCATAGGTAGGCACGAAGGCTACTACCAAATAATCCAATAATTCGATAATCATTATTTCCATCAAATCATATCATTTCCATTTTATTTACTTTCTCGAGGGGAGATTAATCAACCTAAAGATACAAAGGTACTCTAGTCATATCGGTGCAATAAGGCAACACAGTATCCTACCGACTATCAACCCAAGGACGCAAAGGTATCCTGGTCACACTGATACACGAAGGTAATACAATACCCTACTAACAAGGACACCTAATCCATAAGTATGCATACCCCCTATTAGTCTGCATAAGAAAATAGAGTAAGATGTAGGGCCTGACTAGGGCACTAAGGCACACCAGCAAAAATCCATATCAATAGTGGGCTTAACCACGTCCTTAGGGTAGCGAACCCTAGGAGCCACCATTCCCGATCTCAATGTCTTTCACTTTAAGTATTAGTATTTTATTAAGGTGACCACAAAATCGCATACAATACAGATAAATCTAATTTCCATACTTAACCATTTTTACTTATTTCTAATCATCCGAGACAACAATAATCAAGGTTAACATCGAGACCAACATTAGAATATACTAAGGCCAACTTAGGCTCAATCATTCACATATGGACCATTTGGGTTAGAAAGACCAAAATACCCTTAAGACTAAAAATTCCTCGATTATCATCTATTTAAATATTAATTCCATTTTATTTATTCATTTGCTATGAAAAGGCCAAAACACCATAATTAAATTATTCATTACACAATTTATATTATCAGATATGTCAAATGACCATTTTGCCCTTATACATAATTTTACACATAAAATTCTTTTCCACACCTTTAATCCATCCAAAACACACATACTCAACAACAATTAATACATATTAGACATGATTTTTAAGATAAATATCATAATACATGAAACTGACTAAATTGCCCCTAGGGCACACATCCATAATAATTATTTCATAATTATATCTAAGCATGCTCAACCTATTATTTATACATAATTATCATATAAATTATTTTTCCATCAATAGAATCATTTTAAAACATACTTTCATACCCGGCATAATTTATATCATACAACATGCTAGTTTTATCTGTTTTCATAATAATCATAATTAACACATAATTATATCAAAGTAAATCATGCTTAACATATTTCATCAACCAAAAACTCTAATGTGTTATCACGCAATATTTATAATTTTAGTAAGGTATAACAGTTACTTGAATTTCAGCAAAAACACAAAAATAGCGGTATCCTACTAAATTTATCGGATCCTGCTAATAAACCTTTTGTACCTAAAAATAATACCGAAATTATCGAATTAATATCTATTAGATAAAATAATAACTATAATATAAAAATATTTATTATTCAAAAATTACTAAAATACCCTTACACTTAAAATGGGTACCAATATATATATATTTAAAATACACATAACTCATGCTGCATGCGCACCGTGAGCCATGCACGCGTGAAAAAAAACAAAAGGCAGCAGGGCTTGGCCAGCAGGGGTGGCTCGAGGAAGTGGAGGTGGTGGTGACTGGCGCTGGCTCGCTGGGTTACCCGATGGCTGGCGGTGGGTAAAAATGGAGGGGAGCAGGGGGTGCGAACAGTGGTGGAAGGGGCAGAGAAAGGAAGTGGTAGGGGGCTGCATGCAATGAGCATGCAGAGAGGGGATCGATGGTCAAAGGTTGGGAGGAGATGGAAGGGCTTGGGCGCTGTGTTTGGTCGAGCAGATTGGTGCACAAGGGAGGTTGAAGGGCAGGTGGGTCGAAAGAGAGAATGGTGGCTGGTGCGATGTTACGGCTGCCGGGTGAGAGAAAAACAGAGGCTACGGGGAAGGCAGGGTTTGTTGACAGAGGGTGGAAAGCTAGGAGGCTGGGAAGGTGGATGGTGGTACGGGGACTATTGGGGATAGTTGGACGGGCTGGAAGGAGAAGGTGACTAGGGGTTTGGCGAGGAAATAAAGCCGAGAATGGGGAGAGGAGGGTTGATGGCCGGGTGCAAGGTGTTGTGCAGGGATGGTAGAGAAAGGAAATGGGTAGTGGTTTGGTGTTGGTTAGGTGTCGTGCCGTTGGTACGTGTTGAAAGGCACAAGAGGAGAGGCAGGGGAGATGAGGGCTTGTTTGGTTGGAGGGATGGCTGGGACGTGGCATTGGTGCTACTCGGGATGTGGTGGTGTTACGGGACGAGAGGGAGGTGCAGGGTCTGCATGTGATGGGCATGCAGAGAGGGGTTGTTTGGGTGTGCTGGACAGGAATGCTGGGTGTCGAATGGCGTAGGAGGAGAGGGAAGGGTGTGGTGGTGCTGGGATGGAGGAAGTTGGGTAACGGGCTGCGACGAGGGAAGGGAGATGGAAGTGGCAGGGAGAAGGAGAGAAGGGGAGAAGGCTGGGGCTGGATGACGGGGGTGTTGTGCGATGTGCAAGGATGTTGTGTGCATGTGTATATGTGAAATGAAAAGGGGGGTGTTTGGGTTGATCGGGGTTGGGGTTGGTTCGGTGATGGTGTCGTGTGTGTGTGTATATGTGTATAATGTGCAAAGTGAGTGTGTGTAAGTATGTAGCGTGGATATCTGTGTATAAATGCACAAAGGGAGACAGAAAAATCTTCGGGAGAAATGTTTGGACAAGGCAGAGGGTAGATTAGGAGGTAAATTAATAGCATCGGATAGGAGTTTATTTATTTAGTTTTAGATTTAATTTAGGTAGATTAAAATATCGAATATAAAAAATAGTTCGGGAAAAATTATCCAAATCAGGATAGATTTTAAAAATAATCGAAAAGAGTAAAATAATCGAAAATAATTCTTAGAAAATTATTTTTAGGTTACAGATCAAAAGATTATTAATAAAATAATTTAAAATAAGATTTACGGGTAAAAAATAGGATTAATTTAAATAACCTAATCTCTATCAAAATTTTAACCTAATTAAATTTATACTTAAACCGTCAAAATATTACGAAAAAATAATAATACTTTTAAAATTAAACCTCCTAAAATAATAATAATGACTAATCCTACGATTATTAATTTATAATTATGGTTTTGAAAAATGGGGTATTACAACACACCCTTGTACCCATCCCTTACAAAACTTTGTACACCCCTAAACTATCGTGTACACACACTCCTAACTACAACCATGCACTGTAATATCCTAAAAATTACTACTAAAAAATTTATTTTAGCAAAAGAATAGCATCAATTTATTTTGGTGATTACCATCATATTTTACATGATTCTAGATTACCATACAATATTTACATCAAATACAAGGCAAATACATGTAACACTTGAAGCATGATATATAGAGAATGAAAGAATTTCATAAACATAGAGATAATTTTGGAGGTTAACTTCGAATATAATATCAAAACGTATAAAAAAGTATGCCTTAGAACTAAGAGTCTAGAAAAGGTATATAAACAAGTGCTAATAATCAAATAACATGACTCTACATGCAAGCTTAAGTATAAATTAATCACTCATCCCTATGTAAAGCATCATAAGTAACAAAATCATCTAAAGTGTCCTTATCGACCTGCACAAAATCATTTAGTTTGTTTAATTGTGGGTATGATCAGGATTCATGAAAAAGATGATCAATATGCTATAAAATGAGTAAGGTAACAATGTGATCATAGAAATGATACAAAATACATAATATTGTGTAAAAGACTCATCAAGAAAAAAGCTTAAACATGATACAATGCAAGAAAATAGCTAAGTTTAAATTTTCATCATCAGAAATATCACCATCCCTTTTCTTATTTACGTCAAGTTTTAGACCCCACAATTCTTAATCTAGCGGAACATACCAAAATATCTCTTAGGGAAACATGTGCCTAGCTACTACTATTTAGTGCATGGGATAGAACTAACAATTCATAAGATAACATGCTCCTAGCTACTATTATTGAACCATTGGAATGGTCTAAACCCCCTCCTAACATAAAACATGAATCATCACTATTATTTAGCTATTTAAACAAGCTTAACAACTCGGTCCTTACTTATGTAATCTTTCTTTTTAAGTGACTAATGTCTTATTTACTATTATCTATCTCAAGGTCATCATATATAAACACATATAAATATGCAACACACATAATAAATATGTAGCATATTTATCAAAAACCCATAAAATACAGCCTCATGAAGATTAAAAGGCCCTCAAGTAAAAATACAACATTTCCTCTAATAAATTCTAATTTCGCCGTATAACTCCTTCCATAATGCTCATTTATCTACAAATTTTATCACATCTTCCTAAAGTATTATTGTTATCAACATATCTGAAAATCAAGGTCTAAATCTAATGTCTTACACATGTGATAGCAACTATATATTTACAGTCATAATGGCTATAAAAGCCCCGTTTTGACTCCAACCAGCCAACCTCGCCCCCGTTGACCCTAACCCTACTTTCTTTACTCCCTATCCGACCCACAGAACCCTAACCTCCCTTCTAACCCTATAAATACTCCCCCATAATAGCCCTATATCGAGCTTTTTGATTTATTCCCCAGAAATCGTTCCTTTTCGCCACCTCCACTTTAGACGGCAGCTCTGCCGCCGTTGGCCAACGACACCACCTATTCCACCTACCAAAATATTCCTTGCACCTCCCTATATCTAACCAAACATTCCATATCCATCGATTCATCCTGCACAAGCCACACCGGCTGTGCGAAGTAACCCCGTCGACCAACCTGTTTTCTAGCTCCGCCACCCTTTGCGCCGTCCTTATCCACCTCTTCCGCCGGTTCCACCGCTTCCTTCACTGCCCAAATTTTTCTTCATATGATCCTCTATCTCCCCATACCTTTATTTTCCTCTTTCTCTCTCTCCTCCTCTCTCTTTCTCCTTCTCCTCCATTCGGCCACCACCATCGCTGCCGTGCGCCGCCTCCTTTGGCTACGCCGCCACCCTCATTCTGTCCCTCTCCTTCTGGGAAACTCAAAACACCCCATCTCCCATCTTAGTTCTCCCTATCTTATTCCCAACACGCAACTTTCCCCTCTTTCTTTTCTTATTACGGCCACTGTCGCCGCCGTCGTGAACCATCGTCGGTGCCGCCTATCCCCACCAACCTATGGTTGAACCCTAAACCCTCTCAGCCTTTTCCCTATTTTTATAACCCTTAAATTATTTTATTTCAATTATTTGCATATAAATACAATTATTATTATTCTTAATATTTATATTTTTAATATGCATTATTATTATTATTATTATTAATGTTTTTATTATTATTTATGTTGAGGGCTGAAGCCTATTGTATTTTAATTCGATTTTATCAATATTCTTCTTATTATTTCTATATTTACTATTATTAATATTAAAATGTTATAAGTATAATTATTATTATTATTCCTATTTCGAATTTCCATTATTCTTATTCCATTATTATTAATACGAATATTTTAACATTATTTTTGCTAATAATGTATTATTAGTATTATTATTATTATTATTATTATTATTATTATTTCATCACTATTATTATTACTAACTTTGGTTATTTAATTTACTAATATTATTATTAGTAGTATTATTTTAGTAAAAGGGATGAAGCCCTTATTTTACTATGTGTTTGAGTAATTTCCTTCTTATTATTATTGTTACTGTTTTTATTAACCTAATTATTAATAATATCGATATTATTTTTGGTATTTTTTCTATTACTATTTTAATATTTTATCAAAGCCTAGTCTTATATTAAGTTTGTTTTTAATAGTATTTTTGATAGGAGGGAGTCTAATTTTAGTTTTTCCCTCATAATAGGTGAGACCGGTCAAAGCCCTAAGGAGGCGTAGGAGCGTGCTCCAAGACCGGTGTCGTTTTAGGTAAGGGTGTTACTAAGGCCATTGTGTGTTTATATGCATTATGTGCTTCATATGCTATGCATTCTATGTTTATTATTATCAATTATTTTGTATGTGGTATGACATGGAGTTGAAGTATGTTTTTGTATGGCATGTGTACTATGTGTATGTGACGATATGTGTTGTGACCCTATAAGACATGCATGAGAGGATGTGGATGTAGTTTGTGTGGGAGAAAGGATGAAAAAGGAGGATGGGGAAAGAAGTTGACTAAGGGAAGTGAGTTGACCTAATTTTATGGTTTTATAAGGAATAATCTAATGTATGATTTTATGTGGAAGAATATAATTATGGTTTTATGACGAGAATATAATATATGGTTTTATTTGGGAGAATGTAATTTATGATGTTATATGGTATAATCAAATTTATGGTGTGTTTGGGAGAATCTAATTTATGATGTTAATTGGGAGAATCTAATTTAGGATGTTATATGGGAGAATCGAATTTATGGTGTGTTTGGGAGAATCTAATTTCTAATGTTAATTGGGAGAATCTAATTTATGATGTTATATGGAAGAATTGAATTTATGGTTTGTTTGAGAGAATCTAATTTATGATGTTATTTGAGAGAATATAATTTATGATATTATACGGGAGAATCTAATTTATGATTTGTTTAGGGGAATCCAATTTATGGTTTTGCTTGGGAAATTCTAATTTATGATTTTATGTGGGAGAATCTAATCAATTGTAAGGTAAGGATGAATCTTCGGTTTTATGTGATTTGAATCTAGGGTTTGGTAAGGATGAATATTTGGTTGGTATGGATTGAATTTAGGGTATTGTATGACGGAATCTTGGGTTTTGCATGGTGGTATTAATGGTTGTGTGGTGATATTAGGGTTGCGTGGTGGAGTTAGGGTTTTGCATGGGAGTTAATGATTGCATGGAATTTAGGGTTTGCATGAAAAGTTTGAATGGTCGTATGGGATGTGTAAAGTCTGCATGGGAGTAAAATTTACTTATGAAAAGTTAATTTGGGATGTAAGGAAGGTAATGTAAGCATTGTTTGGGTAGTTAAACACTTTGGATGGAAAATAATACATGGAACAATATCTAGGTACGTAGGAGACGAAGCTAGGGTTTGGAGTGGCTAATTGTGAATTGTCGTGGTTAATTAAGGTTTGGAATGGCTAATTATGGTTGTTATAGTTAAATAAGGTTTGGAGTGGTTAATTATGGTTTGTGGTGGTTGATTAGGATTTGGTGTGGCTACTTAAGGTTTTTGTCATATCATGTGTTTTTGGTGATTAAGGTGTAATTATGAGCATGGAATCAATGATTTGTGATGTGTTGAGTGTTAAAATGATTTGGGTGATGTGAGGTGGAGTAAGAGGGGATGTTAAGTCCTAAATTAGGGTTTCGGGATAAAACCCTAGAGTGAGATGTGAAGTAGCATTAGAGGATAAGTGTAAAGGGAACGATTCATGCATGTCTAGGGTTTGATGGTAGCACTTGTGTAACTGGTGAATAAAGTATGATGATGAATATGGAATTTATGATTCATGCATGTCCATGGTGAAAGCCTTTGAATAAAATATTTAAGACACTAATTACTCAAAGTGGAAGATATTGAGACGGGACCAGCCGATCCACCGGTTAGTAATAGTGGTTAGGGTTTTACCCTATGTGCGACCGATCCACCAGTAATAATAGTGGTTAGGACATGATGTCCTATGTGTGACCGGCCCAGCGGTTATAATAGTGGGGGATCCCGATCTCAATGAAAATAAACCAGAGTTTTGCTAAGGCAAATAAGAGACACTAATTACTTATAGTGGAACACCATGCGAGGAGGAACCGAACCGATCCATCGGTTAGGAATAGTGGTTAGGATTTTTACCCTATATGTGACCGATCCACCGGTTAAAATAGTGGTTAGGGTTTGACCCTATTGTGACCGATCCACCGGTAAAAATAGTGGTTAGGGCGTGATGCTCTATATTGACCAACCCACCGGTTATAATAGTGGGGTGTTCCTATGCTCGCATGGATTGATAAAAGGCATGGTGTGAATCGGATTCTGATAAGAGATTAATTAAGTAATTAATCCAGATTATTCTTGGGCCTTTGTACGTACTTTTACCTGGTTGATCATATGCATTTATGATTGTGTTCTTCTATTTTTCCGCATGACTTATGTGCTTATATGTTGGCCTTAGTGCTCGGCTACCTTACTTAGTACGTAGCGTATTGATCACCCTTTTCATGGGTGCTACTCATTCCCACGAGTAGTGTGCCCTTCTGACTTTATGTAGGTGGGCGAGACATCAGTCGGGGCTGTGTGTTGAGCATATTTTGACGTAAACCAAAGGAGATTCTTAACCCAAAACACTTCACTAACAAGATCCCTAATCTATGCTATAACCATGATAGTCTAGACACTTAAATTCGAAAATGCTACTACTATAGCAACTATGATTAAATGCTAATTGACGTAAACCAAAATATAAACACATAATGAAAGTTATACAGCATCAATAAAATCACTAGGGTAAATTAAGCACCCTACCCTCTATTTATAAAAACAAACACCTCTATCTAAACCTCACATTATTATTATCATTATCACAATTCTAGGTTTCTCCCAATTGAAAATGACACATCTATTTAAACATAACTATCAGGGTTACAAACCTAAGTTTCTTACAACTCCAAAAATTAAAACAACTCAATAAAAAAATATATATATTACAATTTATATCATATCATATTACATCCAACAATATACACCTTAAGATTATCAATCCACCAAACCTACACGACTAGGGTTAACTTATTGGGGTAACTACCCCCTTAAGGGCAAACTAATCACAAAATAATAATCACATCACATAAAATACAGAGTTAACACAAGTTAAGCATGTAAAATAATAAGTGACCATATTCGAAGACATAATTACAACAGCAAATCACAAGGCCACTTATACTACCCAATCACACTATCCTCACAAGCTAATCCGGATTTAAAATTCACTTGAACAAAGGTAAATACATTTTCAGTTAAAACATTTAGGATCGTGAGAACCGAATCTCTAACCGAAACCCGATTCTCAACAACCAAAAGCTCTGATACCAACTTGTAACACCCCCAAAATTCACTCCTGAAAAAAAATTTATTTGAAAGGATAAAGCGGAAGCTAGGAGAGAATTTGGGGAATGTTACCACCACATCTAACACAAGATAAATGTCCACCATCTATCTTATGCTAGATGCAAGGCTGAAACCTGTCAAACAAAACTTTAGACATCAATGCCGTAAGGATAAACTCCCACAAGGAGATATCCACAGGCAGATGGCAAGTGAATCAATTCACTAAATAAAATCATCGCTGAATCAATCAGTGGAACCTGTGAAATAAATCCGAATTTTAAAAGCTTATCAGAGTACGATAAATTGAAAGTTAAATTACAATACCCTTGATATTTTAAATACAACACTTGAAACTTCCAAACACAAATACAGTTAAACCAGAAAATTCTCGACGGATCAAATTCCGGATTGCCTACTCTTTCAAGCCAGGTCTTCCACCCAAATATAATATCTGAACTCAAACCTGCACAAGAAGTCTGCTCCCCACCATCAGTGGATCATCACAGGACCCATTCAATCAAGGTAGCATCAGTACGGGTCCGGTACTGAGTAAATCAATACTACCAAACTCATGGAAGGAAGCATAAAACACATAAGATATGAAAGACTCTAGCTTACAATTCTCATGCTCAATTATACAAGCATTACATACAACAAAACACAGGATCACGGATTCATACTTATGATTACATTACGAGGCATAACAACACATAAGATATAAGCGTACAAGAAATCACGATCGCATGCTAAACAACATCAATCCAACGATATGATAATAATCACTATTACATCTGATTTTATTTATTTACGATGAGTTCAGGGACCCCACTATTCTTAAACCAGTGGAACGGTCTGAAGCACCTCTCGGGGACAACACACCCGAGCCACTATTATCATCTGGTGGAACGGATCCTACACCTCTCAGGGCAAAACGCTCCTGAGCCACTATTCTGAACCGGTGGAACGGCTTGAAGCACCTCTCGGGGACAACACACCCGAGCCACTATTATCATCCGGTGGAACGGATTCTACACCTGGTCCAGACTCACGTAATCTTCCACTTTAAATAATTAGTGTCTTATTCATTACTTAATTCATATCATATTCTTATTCACGATGAGTATAGGGCCCCACTATTCTTAATCCGGTGGAACGGACTGAAGCACCTCTCAGGGACAAGTCACCTGAGCCACTATTATCGTCCGGTGGAACGGACTCTACACCTCTCAGGGCAAAACGCTCCTGAGCCACTATTCTGAACCGGTGGAACGGCTTGAAGCACCTCTCGGGGACAACACACCCGAGCCACTATTATCGTCCGTTGGAACGGACCCTACACCTCGGCCCAACTCACGTAATCTTTCACTTTAAATAATTAGTATCTTATTCAATAATTTTAGCCGACCGTAAATCAGGCCCACATAAATAATTCCATGGCATAAAGATATAGCATAGGGTATCATATAATTTCAATCAAGATTCAACCATTCACATACTCAAATACATACCATATTCAAGTGTTATATTAATACACATTGGCATTGAGGCTATGAATTCATACATACATAAAATTACCACACAGAAAACAGCATACACTGGACAGGATTAAATGATCAATAAGCATAGTCATCACCTTCCACTCGGAACAGAAATACATCCAGATTCTATCATAAGTAAAGGTAAGTAATGACTTACCTCAATCCGAAGCTAGCTAAGCAAATTGAGAATGAGAGAGAGCTATCGAAGTCTCAACAATCCACGAGAAAGCTTTCCTAGATCGCCGATAGAAATCGGAACTAGGTTAGAAACCATCTTATCAATTAATAATTCACCGATTATAATCAAATAAATACAAACGGACACAAACGATCTTTCTTGGAAAACGTGTCCATAACCTAGGGCTCAAGAGCATAGCTCTATTAGGATTTAAGACTAAAATATAAATCAAATGATTTAAAACCGAAAGACAGAAATCGATTTGATAAAAGACACACAGCACAATCGATTTTATAAAACAATCCCCGAAGATTAGGGTTTTAAAGCCTACGACACAAACTTGGATAATTCAAATCAATTAATTCCAATTAAAGGTATTAGAAAGCAATTAGGATCATTTCAACTATTTCTACAAATTTAATTTTAGAAAACAATTATACACATAACAAATTTCATAATCTCACTTAAAATCTAGGGTGTTAGGCCCGAAAATGCAATTCGGTTGAATTCTATTAATTTAATTAAATTGAATGTTTAGAAATGCAATTAAACACATTTTACAACATATCAAATAATCAATTGATCAAAACCGCTAAAAGAAATACCCAATTTAGCACAATTAGGGTTTTTGAGCCCGAAACGCAAATCCGATCAATTCTTGATAAAATATATAAATTGACGGTTCGAAAATGTAATTAAATATATTCTAATGTAAATTATATAGTCAATTGAATAAAACAACACGATTACATAATCCGATTTAGTCCCGTAAGAGTTTTGACCTAAAAATCCAATTCCGATTAATTACGTACCATTTTCCCGAATCAACACTTCCGATATGAAATTAAATACATTTCAAACGATATTGTAAAATCAATTGAGCGGAACGACTCAATTACGCAACCCAATTTCAATACACACGAATTTTGACCTAGAAATCAAATTCCGATAAATTATGCATAAATTTCTCAAATTGGCGGTTCCGACATGAAATTAGATACATTTTAAAACGTATTGTATAATCAATTTATCTAAAATCGCCAAATTGGACGGATCCGAAAAATTTGGGCATAACCCGGCCTAAAATTCAATTTTCCAAATTTCAACACAACCATACAATTAACATATCCAAATCAATCTTACAACACATATATACATAATACAACAATCAATTTAGCTTTTCACAAGCTAAATCACACTCAATTAATCAAATTCAATATTAGGGTTTTCAGAAATTTATACCCAACGAAATCAGTAAAAATCGGAGCAAGGAGGGCTGGGGAAGCTTCGTCGAATGCCGGAGGTGGCTCGCCGGTGGTCAGTGACGCTCGCCGGTGACCGGGCGATGGCGGCGCAACCTGCATTGCTGCTCGTCGCTGCTGCAGCGTTCGGCCGTTGCTGCTGCTCCTACTTCGGTGGGTTGCTGCGCTGCTGCTGCGCGGCGTCGCCAGCTGCGGTGGTCGGTCGCGTCGCTCGTTGTGGCCGGCGGTGGTTGGCGAGGAGCTGGGGAGAAGGAGGTCGGGGCTGGGGTTTATGGCGCAGAGAACAGAGAGCAGGTCGAGAAGGAGAGAATGGGAGAAGAGAAAAGAAAGGGAAAGAAGAGGGGGGGTCGAGCACCGGTCCGGGTAAGACTCCCTTTTTTTTTTTACAAATACAACTACAAAATAAATACTAAATATTTAAAATTGTTATTGGAAGAATTTTACCTAATATTTATTTAACGAAAATTATTTCGTAAGGTTCCGAAAGCTCAAAATAAATAAAAAGACTATATAAAGAATTTCGGAAACATTTTCGGAAAAACTTACCAACGAACATAAAAATTTGTATTATTTACGGAAATATATTATAAGACCTCGAAATAATATTTAAAAGTATAAAAGTAAATATTTAAATTAAATTCTAATAAACCGAGACTAATTTAAATAATTCCTGAAATCGATTTTCCGTAAACCAAAAATCGTAAAACGGAAGAAAATTAATTCTGGAAAGAAATTCACAAATAAACTCCGAAAATCTTTTTAATTTAAAACTTCCCGAAGATTATTAATGATTTCTGAAAATGAATAAATTTAAAGTCGGAAATATTTTCCTACGGATAAAATTATTAGAATAAATTTAACTATTTAGACAGGAATTCTGTAATTTAAATAATATATTTCGTTAACGAAATATAACTCCAAAATAAAGTCGTAATCACACGACGAAGTTATAATCGAAAACGAATCTAAAATATTAAAATCAAAACACGAGAAAGAACAAAAATATATATTTTTAACCGAAGATCGAAATCATAAGAATATAATAAAATCATGGTCGTGAACGAATTCATCTAAAATGGTTCGCAACGACAACAATTAATTAAATTCAAATATGAATTCGAAAACGTCGATAAATCCATAAAACGAATCGAAATTAAAATAATTAAATATTTACATCAAATTATGCTAATAAAATCATTGGGCTTAATAAAATTAGGTTTCGAAAATACGGGGTATTACAGTATCCTACCGACAAGGACACCTAATCCATAAGTATGCATACCCCCCTAAATAGGTACGTAGGGCTAGATAGAGTAAGATATAGGGTCTGGCTAGGGCACAAAGGCAAACTAGCAAATACCAGAATAATCGTGGGCTAAACCACATCTTTAGGGTAGCGACCCCTAAAGAGTCACCATTCTCGATCTCAAGGTCTTTCACTGTAAGTATTAGTATCTTAATTAAGGTGATCATAAAAGCACTACAATCAGATACTTATTCAATTTCAATCGTTATGATATCGTTAGATATTTCTTATTCAAATGGTTGTCCAAGGTAACACAGAGAAATCATTAAGGCTATCATAATCTCATTTCATTCCGAATTAGGATTCGTTCTCGTGATACTTACTAATTATCAAATACTATTATCTTGCTATTTAGCGTTATTTGAGTCATATTACAAAATTCCACTATCACAACCACATGTTAGATGCAAATTACTCATTTACCCCTTACTTATATGATTGCTAAATCATCCCTTCCTTACTTGACAAATTACCATATTACCCTCATTGTTGCATAATTATCAAATTACCCCTATCTCGATTTAAGTTACCAAGTTATCTCCCATACTTATTAGGTCACCGACTACCCTTCATAATTGTTACACTTAACATATTTTCCATTTAGTTAGTTAGATTACCAAATTTCCCTTTTCCTTTATTATAATTAACAAATTGCCCTTTAGCTGGTCAAATTACCAAATTACCCTTCTTCATTATCCTAATTACCAAATTACCCCTTTAGTTGGTTAAATTATCAAATTACCATTTTCTATTATCATAATTACCAAACTACCCTTCTCCATCATCAAAATTACCAAATTCCCCTTTAATCGGTTAAATTACCAAATTGCCCTTCTCTATTATCATAATTACCAAACTACCCTTCTCCATTATCAAAATTACCAAATTACCCTTTAGTTGGTTAAATTACCAAATTGCCCTTCTCTTTCAAATTTACCATAATACCCCTTTTACTTACAAATTACCATTTTAGACCTTTACTTACAACATTACCATTTTACCCCCTTAACATCCAAAACTTACCATAATACCATTTTACTTATAATTTACCATTATACCTTTACCTCCAAATTACCATTTTGCCCTTTACCTACAAAATTACCATTTTACCTCTTTTTCTTCCAAAATTACCATAATACTTTTTTACTTGCAAATTACCGTTATACCCTTACCTCCAAATTACCATTTTACCCCTTTACTTCTAAAATTACCAATTTACCCTTTTCATTTACAAATTACCATTTTGCCCTTTTACATACAAAATTACCATCTTACCCCTTACTTCCAAAATTACCAATTTACCCTTTTACCTACAAATTACCATTTTCCCCTTATTACTCCACTTATATTAAATTATCATCACCACTTGAATTACTAGCATTAATACCCCATTCTTATTATCCAACTCCCCAACTATTATATTTAATATAATACACATTAACACCCATACATATTAGGCCACATTCTTGCATAAGATATATTACTAAAATACCCCTAGGGCTCACAATAATATTAACCATGCATTAAAGATCACAATAGCATAATACAACATGGATAAATACTTAACATTTTCATTAGTAACCAAACTCTTACCTTAAACAATATTTTCCTTTTTACCAATCAACACAAGAAACTACATATATTACATTAAAAAACATATATCAAGCATAATAATATATTAAAAAGCCTAATGTGCTAACATACGTTATCCATACGTTAAAGAGCCATTTAACGATTACCTTAATTCCCACAAAAACGAACCTTACCGGTATTCTGGTCAAGGATTCAATCTTTGATTAGCCAAAACCAATACCTAAAAATAATATCAATGTTATTATATTAGAAATAAGAAAAACCAATACATAAGACTTTATAACACTTAATTAATAAAATACTTAACTTAAAATATTATTATACCTTAAAATCATTAACCGAATAAGCCAAGAAATACAGCAACCCATACTGCTCATGCAACATGAGCTGCATGCAAAAAAATGAGGGGGAGGGGCCTGAAGGTGGGTGAAAGGAGGGAAAATGGGCTATTTTTGGGTTAGGAATTTGGGGGTAGGAAAGAAGGCATGTGGGGGAAGTTTTAAGGCAAAGGAAGGGTGCAAAAGTGGAGAGGGGGTATAGGTGGTGGTCGGGGATGGATCGACGATGTCCTAGACCGGCGGCGGCAGTAAGATGAGTCGAGATAGAGGGGGCTTAGAAGGAAGGAAAAGGGAGGGGGAAATTAAGGCTTGGGAGTGGTGGTTTCATCCAAAAGAGGTTTGGGGTTGGTAGAGGGGGTTGTAGGGATTGATTTGGTGGCTTAGGTGGCAGAAGAGGCGATGGAATGGTGGCTGAACGAGGCAGTGCAGGGTGGTTGCCGAGAAGAGAGGGAAAGAAGAGAAAAAGAAGAGGGGAGGAAGGAGGCTGCAAGATGGCTTGAGGGGTGTTGTGATGGTTCAGGGGTGAGGTAGATGGTGGCAGGGGGTAGTGCAGGTGGCTAGTGCGGCGGCGAAAACGACAGAACGGGGGAGATGAAGCAAAATAGGGAGGGAGATGGGAGGAGAAGAAAGGAAGAGAAAGAAGATCGGGGAAGGTATAGGAGGCCTAAAAATGGCAGAATAAGGCAAGGAGGAAAGAAGAAAAATAAGAAGAAGAGAAAGGATGGGATAAGGTGGCTTGGTAGGGCGGCGGTCGGGTGGTAGGGGTGTGGAAGTTGTAGGAATAGGGAAGGGAAAGTAGGGGAATGGGCAAGAAAAGGGAGAGGTGGTGGGGCCGAGATGGGGCAGGAAAAAAGCAAGTGTGAGAGAGATAGGGGAGTAGTAGGGGGAAGAGGGTTGTAGGTGGGGCGATGGAGATGGCATAGGTGGTTGGGTGTTGGCGTTGAGGGAAAGGAAGAAGAAGAAAGAAAGAAGAAGGGGGGTTGCATGCGTGCAGGCCGGTGAAGGGGAAGAGGGGATTGTGCCAGCTCGATCAGGGAGAAGGAAAGAAAAAAAGGAGGGAGGCGGGTCAGGCTCACGCAGGGAATGATGGAAGAAAAGAGAGGGGAGTCGTGCCGAGGGAAAGAAAGGAAAGGAGGGGAGAAGAGAGAGATAGGCCGACGG
Organism: Tamarix chinensis; assembly: GCA_030549775.1. NCBI lineage: Eukaryota > Viridiplantae > Streptophyta > Magnoliopsida > Caryophyllales > Tamaricaceae > Tamarix > Tamarix chinensis. Next base: position 52,426,067 of record CM060178.1, read on the forward strand.
CCCAACGCGCAAGGGTGGGGAGGCAGGCCAAGGCTAGTGGCCCAAGGGAAGGAAAAAGAAAAAAGAAAGAAAGGAGAAAAAGGAGAAGGAAAAGGAAAAAAGCAAAAGAAAAGGGAAAAGGGGATAAAATAATTTAATTTAATTTATAAAATAATAAAATGTAATATTTTGGGGTAATAAATTTATTTAATAATTTAGTAGCTGTTTGGTATTACTTATTTTTAATAATTACTTTTAGATTAAAATTACTTTTATAAAATTACTTTTTATAAATAATTTTAATAAGTAGAATATATGTTTGGTTTTACTTTTATTATATAAGTGGTTAATACGTAGCTACGCTTCCGTACATTCAAAACGCCGAGAAACTGAAGACGTAAAAGCAGCAGCAACACCGAAACCGGTCGCAGATTGAGGACGATCCCTCAAAGCAGGAGTTGTAGTCAGACTACCGGTACTGCATATCCCTCCACCGCTGCCACCAGTCGGGTTTCTTGCTCTTCCAAGGCACCGCCAAGGAGAAGGGGTCATAGCGGCACTAGCGGCGACGGGTTTCCTCTGCGGTTGGCCGTCCAAAATTCATAGGAAGCAGAGCTCTTTTCCGATGCTCAGGACATTGTCGTTCTTCCTCAAGGTTCGGCTTGTTGATCTTGTGACCCACATAGTTATCGCCATTAATTTGAGGCGCAGCTACCGCGATTCCCTCTCATGTTGTTGCTCTTTTGATTTGATAAGTTCAGAGAGAGAGAGAGAGAGAGAGACTTTTCGGCCCACGTCTAGCTAATTCTAGCAACCGCCGTTGGAATGTTTACAACCGAATATTTATTGTCGGAAAGAAGGAGAAGCCACAAACAGTCGGTGATTGTTATAAACGATTTTTTTTAAATATATACCGTACCGCATTATCATATAAACTATTATAAAAGTAAGTAAAACTTACTTTTAATTTACTACTTATAAGAAGTAGTTTCTATTAATTACTTTTATATAATAATTTTTTAAAAGTAAAACCAAACATCTATTTTGATTTATAATTACTTTTTATAATTACTTTTATAAAAAACTACTTATTAAAAGTTAAACCAAACAACCTCTTAATTTAATTTAATTTAATATATGTGTTTAAAAGGATAATTTTAGTCAAATAATGGTTTGGAAAATTATTTATATAAAAAGAGTATGATAAATTAACAAAATATTTATTTTAATTTATTAAATATTTATATCTAATTTATATGCTCAAAAATCCATAAAATAATTAAATTAAATAGATTTAAAAGCTAATTTATCTCAATTAGATGTTATTTATTAAATCATAGGTTTTTAAAATTTCGGGGGATTACAATCTCTAAGTGATTCCTAACCATTTTCATGATAAATTTAACCCAAAATATTGCCTTAAATTGATTTGGACGTTAATTGGGACAATTAAGGGGGGAGAGATGACCTCAACCTTAGCATTTTCCACCTCTCTCTTTTGCACATTTTTTACATCAATGTTTCGATCTCAAGCATGAATCTAAGTGGCTGGAAGATTCCTTCCATGCTCACCTTCCATTACTTATCTTTTATATTCTAATTCTAGTGTTATTAACCTGTATTCTCTAGAAACGCCATTCGAGCTTTGAAGAGTAAGTTAGCATATCTTGGAAAAAATCCATTTGTTCAGATCAAATTCAAATGGTAATTTATAGGGTTTTAAGTTAATTCCTAAACCCTCTATTATCCCTCTTATTGGTTAGCTGTAAATATCCCTAATCATCCCTTTTATTGCTTCAAGTAAGTGGTTATTGCTTCTAAAATGTTTAATGAGTATTCCCATATGTTATGTGTTCCTCTAAGTTGATTTCTGCATGATGGCATGATTTTATGCAGCCTACATAAGTGGATTGGATGGTTAGATGGCATAATTTGAGTAAAAAGCATGAAAAGTGGTAAAAATAGGGTATAATGATTTCATGTTATGAAATGCAAGTCAATTCAGTTGGAAATGTACTTGAATATGTTGATACATGTTTTAATGTTATTTGTATGTAAAGAATCTGCATAAAATTAATGGTATAATTGTTGTATTAAGGAAAATTGATCAACTTGTTAGGTTAAAATGATCAATTGCATGCTAGAACAGTTAACTGGTTAACTCAACCCATCAATTGATAAGCATGTAGAGACCTTGTTTTTCTTTCTACTTAAACCCATAGACAGGTTGGGTAGAAGCAATCATTTGGTCTATGAACAACATGGTTTAGTTGAGTCAATAAATCAAATGGTTGACCTAAGCCAACTGACTGGTTGGTGCAACCAATAAATTGGTTGAGCCAGACCTCGCAACTAGTTTGACTTGTTTGCATGATTTGTGTTCCCTTCCATTTGGTTATTCTTTGAAGCTGTATTTGGGACTATACTATGATTACTAATGTGATAAAATACAGATTTTATCATGGATTAATGGCCTAATAAAAGGATTTAATGGATCATAATTTATAGTATACTCTATAAGTAATTCAAAGGTTAAATGAATATTCCACTTATGAAAAGTGATGGAATTGAGAAATGAGTAATGAGACTCAACACGGACTTGAACAAAATGATAAGATGTATATAAGTAATATGGTACAAGGATGAATGGAAACCCATATGGTTTGGAAAATGGAAAGGAAAGGATAGATATGGAATAAATATGGAAATTTCCTTACTTGTTTTGTATGGGCCTTGTGTGATTAATTATCCTTATGAATAAAATACTAATCACATAAAGTGAAAGAGAAATCAAGGTGAGTATGGGTTTGGGTTTCCCGATCCTCAATTAGCTACTAGGGATTAGTCTACCTTTGGGCATTTTTGGTTCCTTCGAGCGGTATCCTAAGAGGTCCCAGTACCTTATCTACTACAAACAGTAATGATGTTCTAGGGGTATCAATAATAAAGAGTCTAGTTACCTAGGTGGTTGGCTTTGGTCTAGGCTTATATCCATATTGGTTAGTTTTAGCCTAGACTTATATCCATTCAGGTAATTAGCTTTGGCCTGGACTTATGTTTGTTTGGTGATTAGCTTCGGCCTATACTTCATATCCCTTACTTGGATAGGCTTCTATGGCATATGATACCATAGGGTGGTGCATAGTCCATCACTCGGTAATAATAAAATATGGATTATAAGTAATTGGTTGATAAAATATGAATGATGACCAAGTGAATGGTTAATAATTGGATAAGGATGGAAGTAATGACATGAATGACCAAAAAGGAGTAACGTCTAGTTTGTACACTTGGCTAATGGTCGAAATGACTAATTGGTTATTGAATGTAACATTAATTGGATGATTAACTTGTATCATATGTTGATAAGAAAAAGGGTACAACCTAAAGAATTGAGTAATTGATAAGTTCATATTTTGGCATACTTTATACTCTTATAGTCTTAGTTTTTAATATTTTATTTGAGTAATATATATAAATAATTATGATTTTATGCTTAAGTAATAATAATTACATAAATATTATTATTTAAGATAAAATGATATCAATTAAATAAATTTAGAGTATAATATTATTTATTTATTTTTATTGAGTTTACTTTTTGTAGTTAAGTAATAAATAAAAGAAAAAGAAGAAGAAGAAGAAGAAGAAGAAGTTGGACCTTTGGACCAATGGCCCAAGGACCGAAGGGTTAAATGCTTGAAAATAAAAGAAAGGTTGCTTGAAAGGAGCCGCTAGCAAAACAAAGAAAAAGAAGGGTGGATCTGCAAGAAAAAATAGAGGGTCAACGAGGGCTGACATGGAGCAAAGGAAGAAGAGAGGTGTAAAACACAAGAAGAGCTAGTGGAAAAAAAAGGAAAGGAGCTAAATAAAAAAGAGAGCAGTGAGGACGAGAGAGGAGAGAGAAAGAGAAGACGTCATGATGGACAAAAAGAAAAAAGCTATGGCACAATGCCACAGAAGAAACAAGAGAGAAGGGCACAATGCACAAAATAAAAAGAAAAGGAACAACGAAAAAGAGTAAACAACAAGAAAAAAATAGGAGAGCTATAGAACAGTGCAAAGAAGCTAGTAGAGAGAAGTGACGCATAAGAGAGAAGGAGGATTGATAGCAGCAGAACCAAGAGGCAGTAGACGAGTCATCCAAGGACAAGTAAAAGACACAAAAAATAGAGAATAATATTCATAGAACAAAATAGAAAAGGGAACCAAAAAATCTATTTTAGATAAAATTTAACAATTTTTATCCGAATAAATTTTTGATCTTTCATCCAAAATAAATTTTGAATATTTCTTTCTATATTTGTAATTTATATTATTAGATATATATTTCTGTGTAATTATTCAAAAATTATGACTGGCTCATTATTTATTACTAGAGAATATATTGAAACCTTATATTAGAATTTGAAAAATAATTTTATTATTATTTGTTTCATGATATTGTACTTGGGCTCTATTTTAATTTCTATCGTTTATATATTTTTTTTTATCAAATATAATTTGTATGGTGCATGCATTGTTATAATTTCCTCATAAGTGATAGTATGTAGGATTATTTTCCTACTAGGTAGCCATATAAATATGCTAGAATTTATATGTATGAATTATAGCTAGGTTAGATAATAATTTACCTAATAGTTTTGTGATTCTAACTGAAGTAGTAAAATGTTTAGATACGTGTGGGTTAAAGAAAAAAAATATATAGTTAGACATGCTTAATGTACTAGTTTGGGTAGTTAGATTGACATCATTCCAATTATTCTTAATGTATTAAAGCTAGTTAAATATAGGAGCTACTTATTGCTACTATACTGCTACTATTTAATAGAGTTAATATTAGCATTTTGTTGTATTAATTTATTTTATAGAATTAATATAAGGTGTATGGACCTGTTGTTGGTATACAATAGAAAATAAAGACCAATATTGAGAAAGCTAATGCTAGGTATAGAGTTCAAGCAAATAAGTATAGAACCCCATAGGTATTTTCTCTTGGTGACTTAGTTTGGTTGCATTTACATAAAGAGCGATTTCCTAATTTGCGTAAAAATAAACTAATGCCAAGAGCTGACAGACCTTTTATAATACTAAGAAAATATGGGGATACTGCTTATGAACTTGAATTCCAAATCATTATGGTGGAATTTCAAGAAAGTTTAATATTGGTTATTTGTCTCCTTATTATAATGATAATAATTGGATGACAAATTCTTCTCAACTTCGGGAGAATAATGCAGGTGCATCTAGTGTGTCAAGTGCTTCTAGTGATTCTTAAGATAATAAAGAATTGGTATTTCTAATTGAAATGCCCCTAACTTTTCTAATATTAAAGATTATATTTAAATAAGGTTTTATTTGAAAATTTATTTTAATAAATTATTTTTCCTAAATTAAAAGGGAATTTAGTAGGGCAAATTAATAATAAATTTTATAAATCTGTTAAGAGAAGGAAATTTGGGTATATTATCTAATTAAAGATTTTAATTTGGGAATTTATTAAATAAAATATTTTATTCAAATTAAGAAAGAGAAAATAGTTTCAAATTAATTTTAATTTTATAAATAATTTAATTAAATAAAATTAGAGTGATTTATTAATTTAAAATGGAAATTTTGGAAAATCTTTTAAAAAATCCTAATTTATCCTAAAAAGGGATTTAAATATTATTATTTTTAAATACCCAAAATATTTTATTTAATTTATTTAACCCAACCTTCCTATTTTTCTCTCCTCCTTTTTCCTTTTTCCTTTTTCTTTCTTTTTCTTTCTTTTCCTTCTTCTTCTTTCCTTTTTCTTTTTCTTCCCCGAATTTGGGCCTGTCGCACTGGCCCAACCATCCCTTCCTTCCTTCGGCGCGGGTTGTTTCCCGCAGCCCAGAATCCCTCATTTAACCCGGCGCCGTGTTTCATCCTCTAACCCATCGAAACTCTTCGTTTTGCCCCACAACTTAAATATCGTCGCCCGGTCCGCCCTCCTCCCTTTTCTTTTCCTTCTTTTCTCCCTTGAACTGCCGATTCGCCCACCCCATCTTCTTCTTGCTCCTCCAGCTCGACGCCATAACCGCAAGCTTCCCACTTCCCCTGAAAATGGCGCTGTCGGCCACACGTGTCGTGACCGGCCTTTCTCCCGCCCTTTTTATTCCTCTCGACACACTCTTCCATTTGAACTGCCCCACTAACCTTTTATTCTCCATGTTTGCTCCCAATTACCTCGCGAAAGGTCGGGCAAATTTTGAAAATTTTGCCTCCCGATCAACACCTTAACCATCCCACTTCTCACCAGCTTCAACCTCCTGGTAACTCCCACAACTCGATTCTACCCTCCACCATTATAAATACCCCGCATTTGGCCTAAAATCGAGCTTCCTTTTTCCAGAAACCCTAAGTACCAGTTTTTGCTTCACCTTGACTTTAGACGCCTCCTTCTCCTCTGATAGCCAACCTCGTCGCCTCTTTTTCATTCCAAACTCTTCCCGGAAACGCCATCTAATTAACTAAACTATTTTCAACCTTCGATTCTCCTTGCATGGACCTCCATAACCGTGCAAAGTTTGCTGCTCATCTCGCTAGAATTTTCACCCCGAAACCTTAAACCACCGTCCACCGCCACATACGCCACTTCGGACACCCTCAAAACCACCCAACATCTCCTTCTAAGGCTCCTCCACTGACCCATAAACTTATTTTATTTTTCTCCTTTTCCCTAACCTCTTTTCTTCATTTCCACCCCGCTTAGATCACTTTTCCGGCCACCTTCGGGCACCACCGCCGGTGCCACACATCCCCTCCAACTCAAGGTGAAACCCTAGACCTTTTAAACACTTCCTTTCGATTTATTGATAATTAATTTGCTTTTACCCTAATTTTTAATGTTAATTCGATTTGAATTATTATTATTATTATTATTATTATTATTATTATTATTGTTATCAACTGAATTCTAATTGTTAAATTTTTTTTGACAGGTTTGGGAGTGTTCATGAGTTAGATAAATTATTATTCTCAAATTTTTGTAATTTAATGGAATTATTACATGTTTACTATTATTATTAATAATATTATAAATATTATTATTAGTAGTATAATTATTTATTTAATATTGTAATTATTTCAGGAGGGTTAAAAACCTAAAATTTTAACTAAGTCTCGCACATTTGCTTTTTACAACTATTATTAACATTTTTAACATTATTACTAATTATATTATTATTATTATCTTTATTAACTTTTATATTATAAGTATATATATATATATATATATATAATATTAATATCATTATTACATTTTTGAATAGTATTATTATTAAATAAGGTGGTTTTGAAAGCCACCTTGTAATTTTAAGATTTATGGTATTATTAATATTAATATTCTATTAATAAGAGTATTATTAATAATGTTTTACTTTTTATTATTATTATCATTATTGTTATTGTTATTATTATTATTATTATTATTATTATTATTATTATTATTATCATTACTATTACTAATACTATTTTGGTGAAGGGTAGAAATCCTTATATCACCACCCTTTTTGAATGAAAATAGTAATTTATTTGTATTTTTAAGTAATATTTTAAAATAGTGTTTTAATTAAAAACCAAATCTTAGAATAAGTTAGAAAATAATAAAATTTTATAAGAGAGCCTAATTCTAGTATACTTTTATATAATAGGTGAACCCAATCGTACCCCTCAAGTGGAATAGGAGCATGCACCAAGACCGATGTCGTTTTAGGTAAGGGTTTACTAAGGCCATTTGTGTGTTTATATGCATTATGTGTGTAACACCCCCAAAATTCACTACTGAAAAATTTTGTTAATTAAAGGAAATTAGCGGAAGCAAATTAAATAAAACGTTAACTTTGGGAGTATTACTGTCACACTTAATACCAGACCGGTTCACTCATACCGTTCCAGTACCAAGTGCTAAGGTTAAGAAAAATGAAATACAATTTGAAAGACATTCAACATACATAAATCAGAGTAATTTGCAAGGAATTCAACATACTTAAATCAGAGTAGCGCATCAAATCGTTTACAGGAATAAAATCCACCAATGGTGGTTAAAGTAACAACATAACATCAAAACCAGGAAATTAAATGAAGAAGGAGGAAAACCCTAACGATACCGGATAACTCCTTACTCTCTTTCCCGTAGCCTACTTGAGTAGCACCTGGAAAGACCTGCAAGGGCACTGCCCATTGAATAGGCAAGGGCCCCATAAAGGGAATCCCTTCAGTACTACGATACTGAGTAACCCTTTAATACCACACTTAAAGACAGGCCCACATACGGCACATAATGTAAGCTACACACATAAATAATGAGAGATGCATACATAACAATAACATACATAATAATTTATAAGTCATGATCGATACTTTGGGCCTTAAGCCATGTCATAGCGTAAGATCAATACATTCGGGCCTTAAGCTATTATTCCGTCACCATTCAATCAGTATCATATTTTATATCCATGTGAGTGCGAGAACCTCACTATTATAGTCAGTGGACCAGAAAGTATACACTCAGGGCAGAACGCCTCTGACCACTATTATTGCCGGTGGACCGGAAAATAAACACATAGGGCAGAACGCACCTGACCACTATTATTTGTCGGTGGACGGGTCTGGCCCCGACTCACATGATGTTCCACTATAAGTGATTAGTATTTTTCCATAATCTTATTCACATACAAAACTGATTTTATTGAGCTCGGGACCCCCACTATTATTACCGGTGGACCGGAATACATATAAACTCATCATCCAGGGCACAACGCTCTTAGCCACTATTATAACCGATGGACCGGGGTATATAAAGAATCATCATCCAGGGCACAACGCTCCTGGCCACTATTATAACCGGTGGACTGGGATATATAAGAATCATCATCTGGGGCACAACGCTCCTGGCCACTATTATAACCGGTGGACCGGTACACAATATCATAATCATCTAGGCCCGACTCATTAATATTCCACTTTCAATAATAGTATCTTTCCTTTCTTTAATCCGCACATCAATCATATTTATTTGCCTCGAATGGGAGATCAATAACCCGGGACACAAAGGTACACCGGTCGTACCGGTGCATATCAGCTACATAGTACCCTTCAACCACGAACCCAAGGACACAAAGGTACCCTGGTCGTACTAGTGCATAAAGCTAACTCAGTACCCTACCGACAAGGACACCTAATCCATAAGTATGCATACCCCTTAACTAGGTCCGTAGAGCTAGAAAGAGTAAGATATAGGGCCTGGCTAGGGCACAAAGGCACACCAGCAAATACCAGAATAATCGTGGACTAAACCACGTCCTTAGGGTAGCGACCCCTAAGGAGTCACCATTCCCGATCTCGAGGTCTTTCACTTTAAGTAATAGTGTCTTAATTAAGGTGATCACAAAAAGCACGATAATCTGATACTTATTCACTTTCAATCATTCTGATATCATTACTCGTTTCTTATTCAGATGATTATCCAGGATATCACAAAGAAATCATTAAGGCCAGACTAATTATCAAATACTCTTACTTGGCTAACCAACATTATTTGAATCATATTATAATGTTCCACAATCTCAAGGACATGTTAGGTACAAATTACTCATTTGCCCTTTACTTATATAATTGTTAAGTATCCATTCCTTCCTCGCCAAATTACCATATTACCCTTTGGGTTACATAATTACCTAATTACCCCTTATACGGTTTAAGTCACCAAATTATCCCCTACACTTTTTAAATCACCATTCACTCCTCATAATTGCTACACTTATCATATTTCTCATTTGGTTGGTTAGATTACCAAATCGCCCTTCTCCCTTGTTATAATTACAAAACTGCCCTCGAGTTGGATAAATTACTAAATTACCCTCCTTCATTATCATGATTACTATTTTGCCCCTTTAGTTGGTTAAATAATTATCACTTTACCCTTTAATCGGCTAAATTACCAAATTACCCCTTTAGTTGGATAAATTACCAAATTGCCCTTCTCCTTTATCATAATTACTATTTTACCCCTCTCAATTATTTTAATTGCCATTTACTCTTTTTAATTATCATAAATCCCAAATTACCTTTCTTCATAATTACCAATATTAATTTACCCTTCTTCATAATTATAATTATTAATTTACCCTTCTCCATATTTATAATTACTATATTACCCTTCTCCATATTAATAATTACTATAATGCCCTTTAATTGGTTAATTTACCAAATTACCCTTCTCTAGTATCATACTTATCCAATTGCCTTTCTACAATCATAATTTAATTACTAAATTATCTTTCATCGTTATCATAATTACCAAGTTACCCCTATTCCCAAGTTTACCATAAATATCCTCTTAACTTCAAAATTACCCTTTTACCCCTTACTTTAAAATTACCATAATATCCTTTTATTTACAAAATTACCACAATACCCTTTTATTTATAAAATTACCATAACACCCCTTTTACTTTACAAATTACTATTTTACCCTTTCACATCCAAAATTACCATCTTTATCTTTCCTTACATAATTACCACTTTGCCCTTCTTTTCCAAATTACCATATTACCCCTTACTTATAAATTACTTTTTCGCCATTCACTTATACAATTACCATATTAAATTTTACTTATGAAATGACTATTTTGCCCCTCTACCTCCAAAATTACCATATTAACCCTTTTACTTACAAATTTACCATAATGTCCTCATTCATCCAAAATTACTATTTTACCCCTACTTCCAAAATTACCATTCTTACCACTTATAAAATTACTATATTTCCGTTTTTCCTTCAAAATTACCATAATACCCATTTACTTGAAAAATTACCATAATACCCCCCTTTACTTATAAAATTATTATTTGGCCATTTAATCATAAAATTAGCATATTATTCTTTTATCGCAAAAATCACCATAATGCCCTTCTTTATCACAACTTACAATTTTATCCTTTACTTATAAATTATCATTTAACCCCTTTCTTTTTAAATTACCAAAATACCCCTTTTACTTATTAGATTACCGAAATACCCTTTTCACTTATAAACTTTCCACTCAACCCCTTTATTCACCATTTTTATGAATTTACCATCACTACATAAAATAATGATATTAGTACTTCATTCTTATCATCTAAGTCCACCAACTTGTCATTATTCAACATAATACTCATTAGCAACTACATATATTATATTACATACTTCATAAGCATAATTACTAAAATACCCTTAGACAATAATATTACTCATGCATTAGCAACATAATACATCATAAACAAGCATTTCATATTTCCATCAATAATCAAACTTCTTCCTTAATTATCATACATACACATGGCACAAAGGTTCCATACTTTTCCTTTTTATCAAACAATATAAGCAACCATATATATATATCATGCTAAGCACACAAACCATGCATAAAATCATACTAAATCCCTAATGTGCTAGCATACGTTTTTCCATGTATTTAAGGGAGGATTAACAGTTACCTTAATCCCGCAAAATATCAAATCTTACCAAGCATAATTAGCAACTCAACACCTAAAAATAATATCCATCATTATTGTGTTAGAAATAAGAATTTAAAAGGATAAGACTTTATAAAAAAGAATTTATTTAATAATAAAACACTTTAATTAATTATCAATATACCTCAAAAATTTTCCAAACAAATTCCAAAATAAGGGGGAGCCCACGCTGCATGAGCAGTGTGAGTCTCATGCAGAAATGAGAGGTGGAAGGGTTCAAAGGGGGGGTGAAGGAAGCAAGATTTATTATTCTCGGGTTAGGGTCTTTAGGCTAGAAAGGAAGGTGGTTGGGGGAGGTTCTAAGGCAGGGGAATGGTGCAGAAGTGAAGAGGGGGTGTAGGTGGAGGCTAAGGGTGGTTTCAAGGCGGCATAGGGCGGCGGCAGCAAACCTAGCATCCTTATATGAGCGTGCCTGCATAGCAGACACGTTGGCCCACGAGCAAGGACACCATCCTTGGGAAGAGGAAGCCAGAAACTCAGATTTCCGGGAGCAGGAATCGGCCTAGGGTCGGAGAGTCCAAGAGGCCACCACCGAGAGATCACCACAAAGTTCAAGGACCCCCACGCGGCCTAGTATGTAGGAGGTGTAATCGGGTTCATCCAGGAAGGAACTGTGTCGGCAATTTAATTACTTGCTTAAACTATAGGAAGTGGGGACACAAAGCAGTAGAGTGTTGGAAGCCACCTTGATTCCAGTATAGTCAGGACCAAGCACCTCAATAGGGAGGAGCACTGATCCCTCAGCAGTAGGCCTATCAGCAGTACCGTTAGGATGCACCTCAGCAGTACTATCAGAGAGTACCCGCTCCATTTGGTACCCTAGCTCGAGAGACAGGAGGAAGACCACAGGGATCGAGGCCTTATCCTTAGAATGGAGGCCAGTCAAGAGGGCGTCTGAATGTCATCAGTCAGGCCAAGGCGGACCGACAGCTAGATGTCATCACCTGTATGTTCACCATTTATTCATTGCCAGCATATGTTCTAATTGATTCGGGTGCTACATTGTCTTTCGTATCTTCTATATTTGCTACTAAAGCTGGATTGTCGTCATCTTCTATATTAGAATTATTTGTTATACGTCCGTCGGGAGATAAGATGGAGTGTAGTCGGAGGTTTTCCAACGTGGCCTTAGATATAGGAGGGGTAGACTTCCTAGTAGATCTGATTGGAATGGAATTGAGGAAGCTACATGGGAGACAAAGAAAGGTATGCGAGAACCATACCCCGAGCTTTTCACAGTAGGTTAAAATCCGTCTTCCTAGTTTGTCCCTAAGGGGTAGTTGTTTTAAGTATAATTAGTGATGTATTATTCTAGTGCTTAGAATGCCCTAACCCTAACCCTAACCCTAACCCTAACCTTAATAGCTACAGGAGACTTCGAGGGCGAAGTTTGTTTTTAAGGGGGTAGTGATGAAATTCCTCGAAATTTTCTAATATTAAAGATTATATTTAAATAAGGTTTTATTTGAAAATTTATTTTAATCAATTATTTTTACTAAAATAAAAGGGAATTTAGTAGGGCATATTAATAAGAAATTTTATAAATATGTTAAGTAAAGGAAATTTGGGTATATTATCTAATTAAAGATTTTAATTTGGGAATTTATTTAAATAAATTATTTTATTCAAATTAAGAAAGAGAAAATAGTTTCAAATTAATGTTAATTTTATAAATAATTTAATTAAATAAAATTAGAGTGATTTATTAATTTAAAATGGAAATTTTGGAAAATCTTTTAAAAATCCTAATTTATCCTAAAAAGGGATTTAAATATTATTATTTTTAAATATCCCAAATATTTTAATTTATTTATTTAACCCAACCTTCCTATTTTTCTCTCCTCCTTTTTCCTTTTCTTCCTTTTCCTTTCTTTTCCTTCTTCTTCTTTCCTTTTTCTTTTTCTTCCCCGAATTTAGGCATGTCACATTGGCCCAAATCATCCCTTCCTTCCTTCGGTGCAGGCCATTTCCCGCGGCCCAGAATCCCTCATTTAGCCCCGTGCAGCGTTTCATCCTTTGACCCATCGAAACTCTTTGTTTTGTCCCACGACTTAAATATCGTCGCCCGGTCCGCCCTCCTCCCTTTTCTTTTCCTTCTTTTCTCCCTTGAACCGCCGGTTCGCCCACCCCATCTTCTTCTTCCTCCTCCAACTCGACGCCATAACCGCAAGCTTCCCACTTCCCCCGAAAATGGCGTCGTCGGCCACACGTGTCGTGACCGGCCTTTCTCCCGCCCATTTTATTCCTCTTGACACACTCTTCCATTTGAACTACCCCACTAACCTTTTATTCTCCATGTTTGCTCCTAATTACCTCGCGAAAGGTCGGGCAAATTTTGAAACTTTTGCCGCCCGATCAACACCATAACCATCCCATTTCTCACCAGCTTCAACCTCCTAGTAACTCCCACAACTCGATTCTACCCTATACCACTATAAATACCCTACATTTGGCCTGAAATTGAGCTTCCTTTTTCCCGAAACCCTAAGTACCAGTCTGTGCTCCACCTTGACTTTAGACGCCTCGTTCTCCTCCGATAGCCAACCTCGTCGCCTCTTTTTCATTCCAAACTCTTTCCCAAAACGTCATCTAATTAACTAAACTATTTTCAACCTTCGATTCTCCTTGCACTGACCTCCATAACCGTGTAAAGTTTGCTACTCATCTCGCCAGAATTTTCACCCTGAAACCTTAAACCACCGTCCACCGCCACATACGCCACTTCTGCCACCCTCTAAACCACCCAATATGTCCTTCTAAGGCTCATCCACCGACCCATAAACTTATTATATTTTTCTCTTTTCCCCTTACCTCTTTTTCTTCATTTTCACCTCTCTTAGATCACTTTTCCGGCCACCTCCGGGCACCACTGCCGGTGCCACCCATCCCCTCCAACTCAAGGTGAAATCCTAGACCTTTTAAACACTTCCTTTCGATTTATTGATAATTATTCTGCTTTTATCCTAATTTTTAATGGTAATTCAATTTTAATTTTTATTATTATCATTATCAATTGAATCCTAATTGTTAAATTTTTTTTGACAGGTTTGGGAGTGTTCTTGAGTTAGATATATTATTATTCTCAAATATTGGTAATTTAATGGAATTATTACATGTTTACTATTATTATTAATAATATTATAAATATTATTATTATTAGTGTAATTATTTATTTAATATGGTAATATGGTAATTATTTCAGGAGGGTTAAAAACCTAAATTTTTAACTAAGTCTCGCACATTTGCTTTTTACAACTATTATTAACATTTTTAACATTATTACTAATTATATTATTATTATTATTATTATTATCTTTATTAACTTTTATATTATAAGTATATATATATATATATATATAATATTAATATCATTATTACATTTTTGAATAGTATTATTATTATATGGGGGTTTTGAAAGCCACCTTGTAATTTTAAGATTTATGGTATTATGAATATTAATATTCTATTAATAAGAGTATTATTAATAATGTTTTACTTTTATTATTATTATTATTGTTGTTGTTGTTGTTGTTATTATTATTATTATTATTATTATTACTAATACTATTTTGGTGAAGGGTAGAAACCTTTATATCACCACCCTTTTTGAATGGAAATAGTAATTTATTTGTATTTTTAAGTAATATTTTGTAATAGTGTTTTAATTAAAAACCAAATCTTAGAATAAGTTAGAAAATAATAAAATTTTATAAGGGAGCCTAATTCTAGTATACTTTTATATAATAGGTGAACCCAGTCAAACCCCTCAAGTGGAATAGGAGTGTGCACCAAGACCGGTGTCATTTTAGGTAAGGGTTTACTAAGGCCGTTTGTATGTTTATATGCATTATGTGTTTCATATGACATGTATTCTATGTTTATTTCTATTAATTATTTCGTATGTGGCATGATTATAGAGTTGAAATTTGTTGTTGTGAATAAACTGTGGCATGAGAATTATGCGTATGTTTATGTCATTATTGTATGATATGGCCCTATGACATGCATATTAGGATTGTAAAATAACTATGGGGAGTGTAACAATTTGGTGTTAAGGTTTTGCATGAAATGACATGATGCTAGGGTTTTGCATGAAATGTGGTGTTAGGGTTGCATGGAAGCATGTCTACGTGGAGCTAGGGTTTGCAAATGAATTAGGGTTTGCAAATGAATTAGGGTTTATGTCATTATTGTATGATATGGCCCTAAGACATGCATATTAGGATTGTAAAATAACTATGGGGAGTGTAACAATTTGGTGTTAAGGTTTTGCATGAAATGACATGATGCTAGGGTTTTGCATGAAATGTGGTGTTAGGGTTGCATGGAAGCATGTCTACATGGAGCTAGGGTTTGCAAATGAATTAGGGTTTGCATGGAAGTGTGGTATATGTGAAGCTAGGGTTTGCATATGAATTGGGGTTGCATGGAAGTGTGGTATATGTGAAGCTAGGGTTTGCATATGAATTGGGGTTGCATGGAAGTGTGGTATACGTGGAGCCAGGGTTTGCATATGAATTAGGGTTTGCATGGAAATGTGGTATACGTGGAGCTAGGGTTTACATATGAATTAGGGTTGCATAGAAGTGTGGTTTATGTGAAACTAGGGTTTGCATGTGGATTAGGGTTGCATGGAAGTGTGGGTTATGATGAGTTAAGGTTTGCATGGGAACTAGGGTTGCATGGAGTTAGTTATGCATGTCTGGGCTAATGTTTGTGAGTGACGAATGGTATGATTAAGATACTTAAGACCTTAATCTTTTAAAGTGGAAGATTATTGAGCCGGGTCCAAACCGATCCACCAGTCAGGAATAGTGGTTAGGGTTGTACCCTATGTATGACCGATCTACCGACAATAATAGTGGTTAGGACATGAGGTCCTATGTGTGACAGGCCCACCGGCCATAATAGTGGGGTGACTCGAGCTTAATAAATACAAACCAGAATTGTTAAAGCTATTAAAGGACATTAATTACTTATAGTGAAACACCATGCGAGTAGGAACCAGACCGATCCACCGGTCAGGAATAGTAGTTAGGGTTTTACCTATATGTGACCGATCCATGAGCAATAATAGTGGTTAGGACATGAGGTCCTATGTGTGACCGACCCACCGACAATAATAGTGGGGTGTTCCGGTTTCTGCATGGATTTGATAAAAGGCATGGTGTGTATCGACTATTGATAAAAGAAAGATTAAATGATTAATCTGGACCTTTTTGGGCCTTATGTGTGGACTTGCTGATATTATGCTATGGATTTCATTATTTGCTTTGATGTATCACATTTATAGTTTGAAATTCTATACTGATCATTATCCTGCATGATTTGATGTGTGTATGTGTCGGCCTTAGTACTCAGTTACCTTACTCAGTACGTAGCGTACTGATTACCCGTTTCATGGGTGCTGCTCATTCCCACGAGTAGAAGGCCCATCTGATCTGTTGCAGGTAGGAGATATTTACTTTGATGCTATCGATGTCTACGGGACATTAGGAGGGGCAGAGTGATAGCTGGGCTGGATCAATCTTTAGAGTGACATGGCAGTTGTCTTTTTTTTAATTTATGATTCATGTTATCTTTTATTTTGTTTGAATTGTCGAAACAATTTTACTAATGTTGTTTAGTTATTATCTGGAAAATAATAGTTGGTATTTCGAATTATGTAAGACTTACGCATACTCTGATTCTCGTTTTTATAAATTTAAATTTGTATGGTATTATTAATGATGTTTTCTTAGGCTTAGCACTTGGTACCAGAACGGTAGGAGTGAACCGTTTTGGTACCAAGTGTGGCGGTAACATCCCTAGAATTTACGATTTTAATTTATGAGTATTGCTTTTTTAAAAAAATATGTAAATTTTGGGGTGTTACACTAATAATGGAGTCGAGCATCTTAAATGTTCATGATAATGTTTATATCCTTGATATTGAAAATACTAGAAGATGTTCTTGCAAGTATGTTACATACTTGCAAGGTGAAGAAGTCAGCATACAAGAAGATACTTAAAGTGTGCAATGCATTCAAAGCATGCAAAGTTATGGCATACATGGGATGACAATACAACAAGATATAGTTTGTGATCTCATTAGTTATATTAAACTTGTTGTAAACCTTAAAGTATATTTCATGTAAGCTTGGGTTTTGTTGTAATTTCATGTGTGTACTATAGTTGATTGTAGGGCTTTGTAATGTTTGTCATCAATATCATTTAAATGATTATATTATGGCTAAGATTAGGTATTATATAGGCTTAATTCAAGTGAGTTAAAGCTAGCTCGAATTAAGGGGATAATCGGCTGGTTTACTACCTTTAAGTCAACAACTCTCCTATATATATGCCTATGCCTTGTACATGCACACACGCGAAATCATTTTTGAACTAAAAACCACAAGTTTAATACTTGTATTTCTCTCTTTTGAAGATCAATTCTAATTGGGAGGTGCCCGGGGTATTTTCCTCTTTAGAGACTTTGAATATGCATCGACATTCAAAGGTACCATATCATTTGAAGAACCCGTACCTTTATAGCTTAAACCCTTAAGCCGAGCCTAATTCCTTCATCAACTTCAACTTGCTGGAGGCTGAATCAAAGAATTTAATCAATCCATGGTTTCCCTCCCTTTTATCCACACCACAAGTCTCTAAACTAATAGGATTTTTGGTATTTAGTGTGTTTCTTTTTTTTTAGTGTTTTCTCTTTCCTTTTAACTTTTTTTTAGGATTTTTGGTGTGTTATGTTTTACTTTTAACCTTTTCCTTAGGAAGTGTTGGTGTTCTTTCAAATGGATATTATAGGATCCTTGGGCTATGGAAAAATTTGTATAAACCTTAATGTAAGAGTAAATGAGGTAAGTTCAAGTACCCTTGATGATAGACTTAATCGACTCACTACTCTTCTTCAGCTACTAGAGTTATTAATACAATGTCATACAAAAGGAAATCCATATGATTACCATTCACAAGCTGTGAGAGAAGGAGGATAGACACAACCACTGCTCAATCTTTCAATGGATTACAAGGACATTAACCCTACACAAAAGTATATTATTTGGGAATGAGGCATCATCCCAACTTTGGATGGGGGAGGAATAATTGTTATCAAGTGCCATATCAAGACCCTTACAAAATCAATTATGAATCTTCAAAATATTATCAATACCCTCAATAAGAATCTTCTCCAATTTCATAACCCTCAAGTTTACAAAAAATGGAGAAGCTTTTTTAAGCATTGACAAATGGTAAAAAATTAACTTATGCAAACTTAAATTAAACAAAATGAAAGGATTTCAATGTTAGAGGAGCAAATGGTTATGTGTTCAACATGATAGATCAATTACAAGCACAAAAAGATCTCTCTAGTACTTCATTTTTAAATTTAAGTGAGAGTTATGAGTAAGATGATTCCAGGTCCAAATATGAGGATGAGAAAGTTGAGGAGGTCCCTATGGAGTACATTGAAAAGCATGATTAAGTGGAAGAAGAGCTTGTAAAAGTAGAAGACAAATCTCATCAAAATAAGGATTAAGTGAATAAAGAGAAGTATATGGATAACAGGACTATCACTTTCATCTACCACACATCATCTTTGAACCTTTGTTCCCCACTTTTGCTTGGAGATGAGCATGAAATACAAGGTAATAATTTGCACCACTTTGATTTCCATTATGCTAACCATAATCCATGTTTTCCCTCTTTTAATAGGTTATATGGATCCAAGATTGAGGAGAATAATCAAATCATCTTAGATACATCTAATAAGAAGCAAAATGCTCCAAAGGATAGGTTACGTTGGAAGGATGTGATAAAAGATGTTGAGATGGGACAATATGTTCCTCCTTTAATAGAGAGACCACCATATATTGGCATCAAAAAAATCTTTTCTCTTTACACACCAGCTTAAATCCCATGATAGGTAAGTTATATTCTTGCTAGGTCAAATCTTTTATTAAAATTAATATTTTGCCTTTGTCTACCTTGCAAGATATAGATAATCATGAGGAGGAATTTGGTGAAGTAACTATCAAGTGGACATACCTACCTTAAACAAGTAAACTGAGATCATGTCAAGCTGAAGACATAAAAACAATCGCTACTTAGGAGGCAACCTAATATGATAGGGGAGTTTTCTAACCTTTAGCTATTTTTCTTTATCTATTTATTTTTATCTCTCCATACTTAAAATTACATGTTGCCTTATTTGTTTATACATTGAGGATACTGTGTGATTTAAGTGTGGGAGTGTGAGTGTTTTGTGTGTTTACATGAAAACCAAAACAAAACAAAAAATTGAAATAAATAAAAATAAAAATTTGAAAAAAATAATTGAAATTTTTTATTAAGTATTTTTAGAGTCGTAGGAACCCTTAACTAGTTAATGAGGAGTATATCTATGAAATCTAATGAAAAGAGGAACATAAAATCTAGACAAAATAAGTGAAATTTTTTTTTGTTAATTTTGATATAGGGAACACATATCTACATGTCTAGATGTAAATGGATAAAGAACATGTATGATTTTCTAACTACCAACATGGCATGTTGAGATTCATCACATTCATCGATGAGCTTTTGAACCATATATACCTTCTTCTTTTTTAGTGAATTCACATGAAATTATCTACTTATCTTGGCTTCAAATTTTCTTTGTAAACCTCATATATATCTAATTGCTTTTGATCAAATTACCTGATATAGCTCTTGTAATGGACTCTAGAGATTATCAGAAATTACCCTTATGCTAGTTAAAACTTAGAGTCAAAACATGCTTTGATTGAGAAAATGATAAATGCAACATAAGATTTTTCAACCAGATGATCAAATAGCTTAACCCTAATTTGTGTATACATTATGTACACCCCATAGAAATCCTTTGAGCCTATCCATGGAACATATATTCTCCTTCATTACTTTCTTTAAATAACCTTTGGGCCTTATCCTTGCCCTTGCTTAAAGCTAGTGGAAGGGAATTAAATAATGATCGATAAAGAATGGTTGTGTATGTGAGTATATGTAAAAGAAATATTTGTATTTATTCTAAGAAAGGGATTGGTTATGTTTGATGGAGGAATATATATTGATAAAAAAATGAATGAATGAAAAAATATAAAAATAAATAAATAAATAAATAAAAATAAGGAAATAATATGATATAAAGAAGAGAGGGAGTTATAGAAATGATGATGAGAAATTTCTATTCATGTTCTATTTTTTATCTCATCATTCTATTTTGATGTTGAGGTGGAGATGTATACCATTGATTACTGATGTGGAGTTAAGGTATATTTCATCTGATTATCAGAGTTCCACTAGATCTTGACCTTTTTAGCACCACAATTCTAAAAAAATGTGTACCCTTCTATACCTTAAAACTCTTATAGCCAATAAGTAAGTCCTATATAATTCTTGAGATGAGAAGCCTTTGATTTGATGGAGATTAGTTACAAGAGATAAGAATATGGCTCGGTCCATTTCGCAAGTATTTAGCATCTTTCATGAGGTTTCTTCCACAAGAACATAAGCCTTCTTTGTTTATATATGTGAGTTAGTTATTATCTTTGACATCTTATCTTACATACCTGAGTGTTTCTATTCATTTGCAGCCATGACTCTAAGAGAGAAAAAATATGAGGGCATCTATAGTGACGATGGATCTTGATGTGACTAGGGCATGGTACATCTTCATCCATAATATTGATCCGTCCAAACCTGTCATGTTTATGTGTGAACCATATACTAAAATTGATCCTTTGAATCTCCCAATGCATAATCTAGGTTGAATTTTAATCTTGACGTATGAAAGTAAAATATTTTGAGAAAAAAATTGTTAAGGGTGTTAGGTTCGGTTTTATTATTTTTATTATTATTATTTGTGTGTGTAATTTTGTGGTTATATCATCTACGAAACCCTTATGAGACTTTACTCATCCTCAATGGGTGACCTAAGGGTTTAAAGGGCTTATTGCATATACTAAGTATAATCGTGAGACATACGAAATTGGCTGGTTAGTTGATTTTATTTAGTTACAATACTAACTTGCTTGATGACAAGTAAGAAGCTTAGTGTGAGAGTGTGATAAATTCATATTTTAACATATTTTATACCCTTATAGTTTTAGTTTTTAGTATTTTATTTGAGTAATATATATATGAATAATTGTTATTTTATACTTAAGTGATAATAATTACATAAGTATTATTAGTTAAGATAAAATGATATAAATTAAATAAATTTAGAGTATAATATTATTTACTCATTTTTATTGATTTTATTTTGTGTAGGTAAGTTTTAAATAACAAAAAAAAAGGAGTTAGACATTTGGACCAACAGCCCAAGGACCAAATGCTAAAAGGCCCGAAAACAAAATAAAGGTTGCTTGAAAGGAGTAGCCAGCAAAACAAAGAAAAAAAAGGGTGGAACTGCACGAAAAAATAGAGGATCAACCAAGGCTAATGTGGAGCAAAGGAAGAAGAGGGTGCAAAATACGAGAAGGGATTGCAGTAGAAATTTTTTAAAAAAATAACAAAAGAAAGGAGCCTAATAAAAAGAGAGCATTAGGTACAAGACAGAAGAGAGCAAGAGAAGCTGTCAGGATAGATGAAAAGGAAAAAAAAATATTTGCACCACAGTGCCACAAAATAAACAGAAGAGAAGGGCATGACATATAAAATAAAAAGGAAAGGAAAAACAAAAAGGAGTGAACAACAGGAGAAAAAAAAGGAGAGTCGTAGAATAGAGGAGAGAAGTGACATAAGAGAGAGAAGGAGGATTGACTACAGCAGAATCGAGACGCAGTAGATGAGTCATCCAAGGACAAGTAAAAGGCGCGTAAAGAGAGAATAAGCTGCATATAAAAAAATAGAAAAGGGAACCAAAATTTTATTTTAGAAAAAAATTAACAATTTTCATCTAAATAAAATTTTGATTTTTTATCTAAATTAAATTTCGGTTATTTTTTTCTCTATTTTAATTTATATTTTTGGG
Source organism: Tamarix chinensis (assembly GCA_030549775.1). Classification (NCBI taxonomy): domain Eukaryota; kingdom Viridiplantae; phylum Streptophyta; class Magnoliopsida; order Caryophyllales; family Tamaricaceae; genus Tamarix; species Tamarix chinensis. The sequence goes on from CM060178.1 coordinate 52,448,580, forward strand.
TATATATATTTTTGTGTAGTTAATTCAATAATTATGACTGGTTCATTATTTATTGCTAGGAAATAAACTAAAACCCTAGATTAGGGTTTAAAAATAATTTTATTTTTCTTTATTTCGTGATATTATACTTGGACTCTATTTTAATTGCTATCATTTATATATATATATATATATATATATATATATATATATATATATATATATATATATATATATATATATATTATAATTTATATGGTACATACCTTATTCTGATTTTCTCATAAGTGACAGTATGTAGGATTATTTACCTGCTAGGTGGCTATATAAATCTACTAAAATTTATATGTATGAATTGCAGCTAGTTAGATAATAATTCATTGAATAGTTTTGCGATTCGAACTGAAGTAGTAAAACATTTAGATACGTGTGGGTCAAAGAAAGGAAATACAAATAGACATGAATAGAGTACTAGTTTGGGTACTTAGATTGACATCCTTCCAATTATTCTTAATACATTAAATCTAGTTAAATATAAGAGCCAACTGTTGTTGCTATACTACTAGTATTTAATTGGATTAATATTGGTACTTTATCATATTAATTATTTTAGAAAAGTAATATAAGGTATATGGACCTGCTTTTGGCATACAACTTGATCAATCTCTTTCTCATGATTAAATATTGACTTAGAAATTAATATTATATTTTAACTTAATACAGTGGTGGATTTCGAATTCCCTAGCATATTTATCATATCTGCAGTTATCTATTGTTTTTATTATTATTTGATTTCATTTTAGTTGTTACTTTTATTATTTTATTATTTTCTAATTTTATAACTCCTATTAGTATTTTTCTTAATTATTTATTTTGTGTGATTTAGTGTTTTTATTTTTATTTATTTATTTTTAGCTAGTTAAATAGAGGTGAGGTCTCTCAATCCCTGGTATAGAATGATGCCCTTATTTACCAATACTACAATTGTCAACAAGACGGTTTAAATTGCATGCCAGCTACGGCCACACTAGTAATTGGAAATAAACCCTAAAGATTACTTGGACTTTATCTACTATTACATGTATGAGTACATACATAATAATGATGTGAAGCTAAGCATGATCTAGCTTGCATTATTTGAGTTATGCATAGTAGCATGTACTTATGCTCTCTTACCTTTACATATAGCTTTATCATAACTCATGTTGTATTTTATATCCATGTATGGTAGAATTTGTATACTTGTGCTTACATTGAAGGATAAACTTAGCTTACTCAGTATGTTCTATATTGATGTACTCGTTTGCTTAGTTACCTGCTCATTCCCACAAGTAGAGAGAGGCTCATGTGCAAGTGCTTAGAGATGACCAGTAAAAGGCTTAACTCAATTGGGTCGAGGCTTGAGAGCAAGGACATCCGAAGATTTTTGGTTGGGTTTGTGGCTAATCAAAATTTTTATTTAGGTGCCATACCCTTATCTTATTTTATTATAGCCTTGTATTTCTATCTACATGTGTTTTATAACGGTTTAGTCAGGGATCATTAAGGTCCTTTGATGTAAACACTCTATTAATTTGTTTATGTAATCTTTCATTCACGCACTCTATTGTTTTTCAATGTCTTGGGTAGTTTTAGCCTTGTATCTGACATGGGGTAGGTGGTAGACATCTATCATATGTTAATTACAATAGTAATGCCTCATTTTTTCTAGGTGTGTTTTTAGCTTTCACATGGTCTTAAAAAAAATTCGGTAGTGAAAAATGTAGGTGTTAAATATTAGTATTATAGTATTTTTACATAATTTCACTACTTTTAAAATTAATTAGGTTGATACCCTATGTTATATCAAAGCCTTTTACGAAAAAATGCCTTACTTTCTAAAATAATTTTTAAGCTGATCCCACAGGATGGCATCAGTCTTGATTTGAAATCTTTTTCCTTGATCTTCTCAACAAGTTTAATTATTTTCAAACCCAAAATGTTCGTGAGTGAGAGTGGGGTTGGGAATGTACCATAGATAGCTTTATAGTTTTTGTTATGTAATTCTTAGCACTTAGTAAACTAAATTCCATCCCTAACTTCTTTTAATATGTAGGATGTGATGGCCACTAACCGCTACTACAAATACATCAAGGTATTCATGGAAATAGTTGGACCTTTCATAGAGGGCCAAATCCAAACATCTCAACCTCCACCAATGCTAATAGTTATACCTACTCTAGAGGATTGGCTAAGGTGAGTTGGGCATCATCACCTGCCAATCTTTGAGGTCCGAGAGGAATCTAATATTATGGAATGATGGGTTAGGGATATGGAGAAGACCTTCACCACCTATGGTTTCCCTAGAGATAGGAGGGTATACATAACACTCTACTATATAAGAGGAAAGGCAAACGTATAGTGGAAGATCGTCCAACATATGGGTGGAGAACCTATGGGGTGGAGACCATTCTTAGAGGCATTGAGAGACCACTTCTACTCAAATCACCTATGCATGAAGAAGTATGATGAATTTATGGCACTTTGACAAGGAGCACTACACTCGATTCATAGACTCGGTCTAGTTAACCTTAGAAGTGGAAACCAACAAGGTGATGCAAGTTCACTACTTCAAAAGCAAGTTGGGGATCTAATATCAAGAGTTGTTAATGGAAGTTACTCCACTAGATAAGGTAGGGATCACTACAAATTTTATGACTTGTGCCAACAAAAATTTAGTTATAGATTTTTTTCCTGTTGGCAAAAGTTACTAATACCAACATATATTTTATTGTGGACAATGAAGAAAGTTTTTCCTACAGAAAATTTTTATATGTTGGTAATAGTATGTTTTACCAACAGATCATTTGCCTACTTTTATATATGTGGGTATTAGTAACATTGTACCAACAAAACTAATACCCACTCATATATCTATTGGTATTAGTATATAAGGAAGACAAATGTTTCAACTATTGTTATATCTCGTGGCACAACAGATTCATTCCTCTTATACATGAGATACTTCTCTTATTATGATAATTGTTAATTTTTATATGAAATACTAATAATATAATATATATAACCTATTTATAATTATCATTATAATTACTGTTAATTTTAATATAACATAACTATGATAATTAAAATAATAATAATTATTCTTAAAATAATAAAAGTTATCATTATAATAATAATTAATAATTATAGTAACTCTCATTATTATATGAATTATAATAATAAATATTATAATAAAGGTAATAATCAGGCAAGTCAGACTCCAAATGATATATATGATGGGGGTCTCGCTACTTAATCAATGCGATGAGGCTCTAGGCGGCGGTGTACCCGTGATTGTTAGATCTTCTTAGACCTAATATTATTATAGTTATTTATATAATTATTTTAATACCTCATATTTTTTAAATTTAATTTCCTTAAACTTAATGATTTTATTAATGAAATTTAATGAAAATGTTTAATTATTTTATTTGTGGTTTTATAGTTTTATTGATGATTTCTAATTCATATTGGAATTTATTTAATCATTTGTCATTGTGGATTATTCTAGAAAAATTCATTCACAATTACGACTTTTATTAAATTCATATGATCTTTGTTTCTATTTAATTATATTTCCATTTACAGAAATTATTTAATTTTTTTTCAATTCCTTATAATTTGATTTATATATATTTTTAATTTCTTTTAATTATTATTTTGATATTTTATTTATTTTTCCACAAGCTATATGATTTTTATTAAAAATATATTTCCATTTTCATTTTGTGTTTTTATTTTAATATTTTAAATTTGTTTCCAATTATAACTTTATTGTATGATTACACTTTGTTATAGATTTATATTTCATTAGCAAAAATAAATTATTTTTTATTATAAATTCTCTTTAAAGTAGTAAAATTATTTTAACGATTTATTTGTAACAAATATTTCCTTCTTTGAATTTATTTATTTTACACTACAACAAACTGGTGCATTAACGACCAATTTTATTTGTCATTATTAATATATTATTAACGACCACTATTAAAAGTCATCGTTATTGGTATATCTATTGCAACTAATATAATTTTTTATCATTAATTATTAATTTATTAGTGGCTATATATGTTTAAGTTCCATATATACATATATATATATATATATATATATATATATATATATATATGTTTTTATAATATTTTTTTTTCAAATCTCTAAAATCTAAAAAAAAAACCCAAAAATTCTCTCCCACATGCCTACTACCCCCGCCCATATATCATTCTAATTTTCGGCCTGAGCCCCATTCCCCATCCCCCAACCCCCGACCCCTGACCCAGGCCTCCTCTTGCTCTGCACCTTTAACCCAGATCGCACCACCACACCAGCCACCCCCGCTTGAGCACACCACCACACCTGCTCTAGATTGTCGTCATTGTCGTCCATCGCAGCAGTAGTAGCCATTAGCAACTCACGAGGATAGCTACGGCGTGCCACCGCTCGTCCGCCTCTAGCACCATTCGTCACCGGTTAGTGGTCCTTGACCACCGGCGACGCTCCAGCACCCCTCACTCCCTCCAATTTCACAGCAATTCATTTGGTATATATACTTAAACCCTAACTTTTGTTTTGATTAATTTTAAATGATTTAGCTTATGATGAGATAATTTAGTTGTTTAATTATATATATATATATATGTGTGTGTTTTGTATGAGTGATTTGGAATGGTTAATTTTATTGGTTATGGTTGATTTGTGAAAATTGAATTTGTGACCCGGCTATATCCGGATTTGTCGATTTTATCTAATTAAGCTATTTTAGATAAATTAAAATTACATTATGCTTTAAAATGTATCTAATTTCATGTTAGAAGTATCAATTTGAAAATTTTATGCGAAATTGATTGAAATTGGATTCTTAGATCAAAATTCTTGCGGGTTTTATCTAAAATTTTAAATTAGCTTATAGGCTAAATTGGTTGTTAGGTTATGTATATATGAGTTAGATGATTGATTTGGATGGGTTGATTGTGCTGTATATGGTTGATTTATGAAATTTGAATTTATAACTAGGATTTATCGGTATATCTCTGCTTCATCCAATTTTAAGTAATTTTTACCAATTGATTCTGTAAGATGCTTTGACATGTATTTAATTGCAGGTTGAATAGGTTTGTAAACGAGCCAAGCCGAGCCGAATACCCCTAGACTTGGGCTCAGCTCGTTTAACTAAACAAGCCTAAAATGATGTTTGGGCTTGGCTCGTTTAACTAAACGAACGAGCCAAACCGAGCTTTTAACGAGTCGAGCCGAGACAAGCTCACAAGCAAAAGCCAAAAAATAAATCGAGCCTAGATTTTTCAAGCTCGGGCTTGGCTCTTTAATAAATGAGACGAGCTCGAGCCTTACTTTTATACTCGTTTAACTAAACGAATGAGTCGAACTGAGCTTTTAACGAGCCGAGCCGAGCCGAATACCAAACTGGCTCAACTCATTTACAACCCTAGTTGAAAGTGTCAATTTGAGAAATTTGTCAAGAATCGATAGAAATCAAATTTCTTGGTCAAAACTCTTGCAATTTTGAAATTTGATTGATCATTGGCTTATTTTCTTAAATTGATTATACAATATGTCTAATTGCATTTCTAAACTTTCAATTTGAAGAAATTAATAAGATTTGACCGAATTATATTTTGGATCTAAAACCCTAGTTTCGAAAGTAATTTTCTAGAATTGGTCGACATTGTGATTCTTTTTGCTAAAATTGATTGTTCGGATTTGTTTAGAAGAGTTTGTGGCCTTGATCTTTTAAACTTGTTTCTGAGCAACCTTGATCTAGTCACTATGAAGAGGTTGTGGCCTTTCATGAATTGCCAATCATAAGAGGGACTCATATGTGAGTGGGAGTGTTGAGAAGTTGAAATCTACATGTAATTTATCATAAGTGTGTGGTTTTAGGATGAAAGTCCAATGGAGCTTATAAGCTGTTAGACTCTCTTTTCACTTGGACCTACATAAAAGCCATTAAAGATTTTGTCAATATGCTCATACATTATCGGAAAATTAGAGACCTATGTGGAAACTAGATGATACTCGTAATAAAAGAAGCTACTTCATAGGCAATACTTTTGCATGCTTTGTCTACATATCAATGCTTCCTATGGTTATCTTCTCTTCGTCTCATTTTTTTTAATTTGATTTGAAAAAAAAAACTCAATGCGCTATTATTATTATTATTCTTTTACTAATGTTAGTGTCATAATTGATAGTTTTTTTTACTACTACCATTACTATTGTTATCATTACTATCAGTATTATAATTATTATTATTTAACTTTGAGTGTCTTGATCACATGGATGATCATATTCATTTAATTGATTAAATGGCCATAGAGGTTCCATTCTTAAAGCAATTCCAACATTGTTGTCATAATAATCTATATACTATGATTAATTATTACTGTGATATCATTTGACCTACTTCTATATTTTTGTTCATTGAATGACATAAAGTCTAATAGGTGGTCATGTTAAGACATTAAAAATAGAAAGAACATTGACATTTAATAATGCCAACTAGTGCATGTATGTACAATTAGTTATCTAATTATATCATTTAGGAAAAGAAATTAAAGTCTTGACAAGTGTCTAAGGGTAATTGTTAGACAAACTATTATATCAATTATATTTAAGTTTAACTAGAGTACACCTAAAGGGAGGATTCATTCTGGATGTTTCTCTTTTTAGGTGATAAGTAGTCATATGCTGCCTTTCTTAGACTATGTATTTGAACTAATGAACCTAAAAGCATAATTTGTTGGGTTTGGCTTGATTAATGATTTTATACTTTCAATATTTTTGTACGTTAATACTTTGTTCCAGCGTAAGACATGGGCTTGCTTATACTAGTTCTAGAAACCACACATCTTGGAATAGTATAAATGGGAGCTCTGAAGAATTGAACTTACTGAATAGATCGACTCTACCATGTCAAAAACCAAAAAGCTTAAATTGTAAGGCTTGAAGCTATTCATTGTTGCTCACCGTAGAAGAAATTATTTTGTAATTAATATTTCCAAAACTAAAGTAACACTTGAATATGAATCTTGTCATTGATATGGTCTAGGTATAGGTCTAGATGTACACACCATCACAACCCTCATATACAATTGCAGCAGATTCTTCCAACAGACCTATAGAATATTGGGGTTTTGAACTTCTAATTTATGTTTCCAAGAGTATAATTTGCAAATATTAAAATCGGTTGATGATTGAAATATGCATGCCATATGAACTCTGATTACCTAATCAAGGTTGCAAGCTACACAAGCTCCTACATTATTACATGTAAATAAAAATTCAAATTCCATTTAATTTTTAGTTTTCCTTTTTATTTTACCATTTTGTGATAAAGTTCTAAAACTATTGAGAATGCTTTTCCAGAATAATACTAATTAGAGAGTCATTTTAAGTTTTCTTCCAAATACTTAATTTTGCTCGCACATGCTCTCCCTCTTAATTAAGGACTCTTATTATTTTTGAGAAAATTTTAAAACTCCCCTTACTTAGCTTTTGGGTATGAATTTATATTAATCTGATTAAGTTACTTGTATATTTTCTTAGGGAATACATCTTGATGATTATCAAAGAGAATGTCGAAGGCGTTGAAGTCGTTGGAGATGCTGAACAGGATGAGAATGAAGATGATGGTGTTTGATTGTGTTAATGAAGATGTCTTGTATATCAGTATATGTTACAAGTTGTATTTATAGTATTGTACCTACAAGACTATATTATCACTTTGACAAATTAACTAAACACTGATGATTATGTATGGTGTACTTAATTATATATAAGGATAAGTTGTTATTATAGGTAAATATTACAACAATAGGTATTATGGACATCATTATTGTTTTACGAATAAATAATATATATTTTTTGGCAATAGTTTTAGCAGTATATATTGTTTTATGGATAATAATTTTAGTTACAAATATTTTTTTGTGGATAATAATTTTAGTCACAGATATCATTTTGTGGGTAATACTTTTAGTCACATATATCTTTTTGTGGACGATAGTTTTAGTCACATATATTATTTTGTGGTTAATGCTTTTACTTACAGATATAATTATGGGTATTAGTTTTACCAATAGATAAATATCTATGGGCATTATTAATTACTCCTAACAGATCATATTTATTTGTGGGCAAAACTTTTAAGCCCAGAGTTTTTACCCACAATTTTGTCATTGAAAAATATCTATTGGTAAAACTTTTGCCAACAGAAAAATGGCTTTTGCCAACAAATAATGCCCTGTTGGTATAAGTGAATTATTTTGTAGTGAATGTACAAGCAGGCCCTAGAGGCATCCCAATTCATTCAAGCCCAAAGTGCTTAGTTTGAGAGCAATAGGAAATTTGAAGATCGCCCACATCTCGATGACCTAAAGAAGGCTTTCTCTAGAGGTAGCTTGCCACCTAGATATGGCAGGAGAATGGGGTCAGTATCCCAAGCTGGAGGGTTACCTTGGGGCCATGCCAAGAAGAGGCACTACCACTACCGGAGATGTGGGATAGACCACCCAGGGTTTAACCATTAAGGCAATAAGGTTACGTGCCATAGATGTGGCATGGTAGGGTGCATAGCATATGAGTGCTAAGTTGGCAATAGTAGAGCTTCTAGAGGAGCCAAACTAGAGCTTAAAGTACAAGATCTATCTAGCAGACACATATACAAATTCAAAGAGTGCTTATGTTGCTAACTAGTCCTGCTACTTGAGATAGTTAACCTAGAGGTTTGAGGCATTGCCCTTTCCAGTAACGGGAAGGATTGGCTAATGTTACAAGAGTTCTATTAGTAGGATGCCTAAACGTGATGATTCAAGCAAAGGCATAATGCTAGGCCGATGTGGTGATTGGTATGCTTACTATCTCTACTACTATTCTACTTGTGTGTTGTTTGATCACACTCTTTCATGGCATTTGCATTTGTAGCTAGAGATTCCTTATCTCCTTCCAGTAGTATATCTACTTCTGTTATGTTACCTTTAGGGAATAAGATTGCATGCTCTAGGTTGTACAAGGAGTTATTCTAGCATTGGAAGGAATAGATTTTTTATTCGGCCTTATAAAACTAGAGTTGCATGATTTTGATGTTATTATCAGGATGGATATGTTAGGAGAGTACCAAATGCTAATCAATTATGTGCAAGAACATGTGGTTCTATAAGGAAAAAAAGGTATTATGGTTTCATACCTAAAGTGTGAACCTAACCCCTTTGCAAATATCATGTTGACAATCACATTGAGTAACCTTATACATAAGGGATATCCGATTTACCTATGTAGTGCTAGAGACACCAAAGCAATTGAGACACCATTGGAGTAGATGGTTATGATCCATGAGTTTCCTAATGCATTTCCTAAGGAGATCCTAGGAATGCCACCAGTTTGAGAAGTCGAGTTCACTATGGATCTATTGCTTGGGATAGAGCTAGTGTCTAAGGCTCCATACCGTATGGCACCTATAGAGATGAAAGAACTCAAGGATCAGTTGGAAGAGCTTTTGGATAAGGGTTATATCCAACCAAGCATATCACCGTAGGGAGCACTAACTCTATTCCTAAGGAAGAAGGATAAGAGCTTGAGATTGTGCATCGATTACCGACGATTGAACTAGGTAACAAAGAAGAACCATTATCCATTTCCTAGGATTGATGACTTATTAGATAAACTCAGGGGAGCCAAGGTGTTCTCTAATATTGATCTTCAATTAGGCTATCATCATTTGAGGATAGAAAAATAATACATTGATGATAGCAAAACAAGACATCTCAAATATTTCTTTTCGAATAAGGTATGGCCATTATGAGTTCATTGTAATTTCCTAATGACTCACTAATGCACCAGAAACTTTCATGTCCTCGATGAAATAGATCTTCTATCCTTTCTCATACTAGTTCATTATGGTGTTTATCAACAACATTCTCATCTATTACAACAACCAAAAGATGCATGAGCAGCATTTGAGGCAGACTTTAGCCTTGCTATGATTATACCAGTAGTACGCTAAACTATAGATGTGCGAGTTCTAGTCATGTCAAGTGGCTTTCCTTGGTCATGTGATCTCTAAGGATGGTGTGGTAGTGGATCCTGCCAAGATTAAAGTTGTTTCTAAGTGGCCAGTGCTAACTTTTATCAAAGAGGTGCGTAGTTTTATGGGTTTAGCTAGTTACTACAATTGATTCATGGTAGACTTTTCCAAGATTACATGACCATTGACTTATCTATTAAATAAGGCTACACGTTTCTAGTGGAATGAGAAATGTAATAAAGCCTTCGAGGAGTTGAAGAGGCATCTGACTTCAACCCCAATGCTCACATTACTAAAGGGGTCTAATGGTTTTGAAGTGTATAGTGATGCTTCTAAGCATGGACTAGGTTGCGTGCTAATGCAATAAGGAAGGGTGGTGGTTTATGCCTCACAACAACTAAATCTAAATGAACATAACTACCTAATGCATGATTTAGAGCTTGTTATAGTAGTATTCACCATAAGATCTATAGGCATTATCTCAATGGAGTTTAGTGAAATTTTTACACTAACCATAAGATTCATAAGTATATCTTCACTAGTAGGAGTTAAACTTGATCTAGCACCAATGGTTGGTCAAGAATTATGACCAGGAACTGACCTCCCATGAGGGTAAGGCCAATGTAGTGGCAGATGCACTTAGCCAAAATACATCACATTACTTGAGCATAATCATATTGTTAGATTATTTGTGCAGAGAGATCAGAAAATTAGGGATCAAACATATCATTGTGGAAAATCTAGAGATAAGAATGAGTGCACTCATTATTACACCTACAATCATTGAGGAGATCTGAGCTAACTAAGTTAGTGATATTAAGCTCGATAGAATTCAGACTGGTATCATAGAATGTAGAGCTAAAGGATTCTAGATCCATAAGGATGGCAGTATTAGATATCGTGGTAGATTGTGTGTACTATAGGGGTGTGTGGAGCTTAGGAGGAGCATCCTTGAGGAAGGACATTATACTCCTTAATCTATTCACCCTAAAGGAGATAAGTTGTACCAAGATCTAAAAAAGATATATTGGTGGCCCTACATGAAGTAGGAGGTGGTAGGATTTGTTTCCCGATGCTTAACCTATGAAAAGGTTAAGATTAAGCACAAGAGCTTGGCAGGATTAGTGCAAACACTTGAAGTTCTAAAATGGAAGTGGGGTAGCAGATCAATGGACCCCACAGTTGGTATTTCAAAGACACATAATGGTTTTGATTCCATTAGGATCATTGTGGATCATCTGACTAAGTTGGTTTTGTTCATTTTAATGAAGGTGACATTAAACATAGAGCAACTAGCTAATGCCTACAAAAAGCAAATGCTGAGACTGTATGGAGTTCTTAAGGACATTATGTTCAATCGAGACTCCAAGTTTTTATCACACTTCTAGCAAAAATTACATGTAACCTTTCGTACTCAAATACAAATGAGAACATCTTTTCACCTAGCTAAAGATAGTCAAATTGAGAGGACCATTTAGACTCTAGAAGACATGCTTCAAGCTTGTGTGTTAGACTTTGGGGGAGTTAGGAAGATCATATGGACTTTATTGAGTTATCCTATAACAACAGTTATCACTCTACTATCAAGATAGCACCTTTTAAAGCCTTGTACAGGAGGAAGTGTCATAGTCCTTCGTGTTGGGAAGACATTAGCAAGACACTCATGTTAGGGCTTTAGATTATTGAGGAGATGACTATGCACATTTGTTTGATTCAAGACTAGATGAGAGCTATTTTAGCCTAATTGGCCTAGATCCTTCTAAAACACCATTTGAGCTCTAAAAAATATATTAGCATATATTAAATAATCCATCCATTTAGCTCAAATTTAAATAGTAATTCATAGGGTGAGTTTCGAGTTGATTCCTAAACCCTTTATTATCCCTCTCGATTGGTTGGCTATAAATGGCCCTAATCATCCCTTTTATGCACCTTTTCTTTCAGCCATTGAAATCTCTAATTATGGTATTAACCTTCCCTCTTTCTACACCTCAAGCCTTGTAATTGATTTTCTTACACTCTTCGAATCTTGTCTCTAGTTCTCTCTTGTTTCAAATGTTAAGTAAGGCAAAGTTAGATTTTAGGAAAAAAAGGTTGAGTGGTTTGGTTGAGCATTTCCCTATTTTACCTCAAGTTGGTATGTTATTCCTTACTTCTATTTTAAGTTCAAAATTTTAATAAGGCTTTGGTGGAAATTTTTGAGTTTAAGATTGTGATTTTAAGGTTTTAAAAGCTAAGAATTTTATAGCTAGAATTTTTAGTTTAAAAGGAGACTTTGCCTACATCAAGTAAGTGGTTCTTACTTCTAAAATGTTTAATGAGTATTCTTGCATATTATGTGTTCCTATAAGTTGATTTCTACATGATAAAATGAGTGTATACAGGCTAGATAAGTGGTTTAGAAGCTTAGATGGCATAATTTGAGTAAAAAGCATGAAAATGGTATAAATAGGATATGATGATTCTATGTTATGAAATGTAAGTTAATTCAATTGGAAATGTGTTAGACTATGTTGACACATGTTTTAAAGTCATTAAGGATGATTTATATGTAAGAATTTGCATGATATTAATTGTTTGATCCTGTGTTTTTTAATAGTATGGTTGGGAACAGTTGAGGTCCTTAGATATAAACACTCTTTTAAGTTGTTTATGTAATCTTTCATTCACGCACTCTAGTATTTTTTAAATATCTTGGTTGGTTTTAGCCTTATATCTTACATAGGGTAGGCAACAAACGTTTATTCTGTATCAAGTATAGCACTGACACCCCTTTTTTCCTAAGTATGTTTTTAGCTTTTGCATAGTTTTAAATGAAATATTTTTGTAGTGAAAATGGGGGTGTTACAAAAATATTCTTGTAATACCCAATCCCAATATTGTTTTAGTGAGGTCAACTAGTTGGTTAGTGAGGCTAACTAGTTGATTGGTACTTTAGTATTGTTTTGGTTTAGGTTTCATTAGCCTGGAAGCCGCCTAGTTTGTTATAATTTGTTATGTTTCTCTTATAACTTTTGTTTTGGTTGACCTAAATTAATATGAATCACCATGAGGGTATTTGAGACTTGATTTTTAGATAAGTTTGGTCTTATCTCTACAAACCCAAATGCTGGCTTTTATGCCTTATGAATGAGTTTGGTGTTATCTTAAAACACCTAAATGGTGGCTTTAGTGCATTATGATGTGTTTGTTTTTATCACTTGGAAACATCAAATTTGGTTAAATAATGGATTTTAGTTATGTTTGATGTCACTACTTGGAAATACTCAATTTGGTTATGTGTGGACTGTGTTGTGACTTTTTATATCACTTGTAACATAAAATAATGGTTTAAGATTATGTTCGGGCCTTTTTCTCTAGCTCTCAAGGTAGCTGCTAAGAGTTATTAGGAAAATCACCCTTGGTTATATTTTTCACTTAATACCTATTTTTTTCTTTATCGGGTTGTGGTCGGTAGGGGGTATGTACATACCTTTGAGGTATAAGATTATACTATGGTAGGCAAACATGGAATCAATGTCTAGTTCAGGTGGGTGAGGCATCCCAGTACAAGCCCCCTAGCACTTCATATTGTCCATTAATTACGTGGGTGTGGTATGCAATTAAAACATTCAAGGTGTGTTGGGTGAGGTATCCTAGTATAGAAACCTTTGGTGTACTTCGACCATGTGTGGTGGGTGTGGTATCCCGACTTGTGGCATGTGCATTCACTCTATGATATCCTCAAAGAATACCCCTTTGATGTATCTTGACCTTGTATGATGGGTGTGGTATTCCATTATGATTATTTGTGTTGCCATGACTTTTATTCATGATGGAAAACTAGGTATGGTTGAAAGAACTATCTTACTAACCGAAAATTGAATGGTCATTAAAAGAGGAATTCTAATATGATTTATATTATATGAATTTCATGTAATATTGTATTTCTATACTTCCATGATTTCCATGCAAGCATATTATGTTGTACTAGAGTTGTTCATTATGATAATTCCATGTTTTTATATGACTTTAATGTGATGTATGAGCCTTACCGTGCTTTAAGGAGTATGTTTTATTAGTACTTCACCGTATTGATGCTGCACTTGTGTGGTCATTGTGATGATCAGACTTCTAGTCTGGGGAGCAGAGGATGATTATAGGGTTACAACTCTCACTTAGAGTACATTGAGGGTGATAACATGGACCATGAACGGGTCATTTCTTAAGGTTAGAGGTTTATGATTATGCCTCATATTTAGGCTAACAGGTTAATAGTATTTGTTTTTCCACTACACTTGGATTTTTTTTGTATTTCTAGATATTTAAACTCTTAGCTTGTTTTCCTATATTTGATTTTTGTAAAACTATCAAGTTAACTCTATCAATAATATTATCCTAGTTGTTAATATCTTGTATTGACACATTAATACTATAAGCATGTATTTTTTTTTGTTCCTTATTCTATTTCTCCTTACATTAGGCATGGGTTAGATAATTATCACACATTTCTCATGGTTGATGTGGTGATAACATTCTCTAGTTTTATATTTCAAATGCCTTTGCATTATCTTAAAAATGAAATTTTCTGGTTCAAAAATTGTGGGTGCTACAAGTCGGTATTAGAGCTTATGGTTTTAAATCTTGAAGTTGTTTTGTGAAAATTAATTTCTTCGGTTTCATACAAGATAGTAGAATCTAGATTAGTTTGCAAGCGAGCATTGGTTTGGGTTAGGAGTTGGCCTCAATTTTGTAGAATAGGACTAACTTTTAACTTTATGTGTAATGTGCTACCTTCATGTATACTAATGGTGTAGTTAGTATTTGATTCCTTTCTAACACAGATTAGCATTCTAAGGTTTCAATGGCTATGAATTGGTTTGTCAAGCTTTTCATGGAGACGGTTCGAGCATTCATGGATTAATAGATTCAACATGAGGAGGCTCCGTAGCTACCATAGTCACCTCCATTTTTGGTGCTGCCACTAAAGGATTAGCTTTGTTGGGATGATCTTCATTTCCCTTTAATCTTTAAGGGTCAGGAGGACCCAAATGAGTTGGAGCAGTAGCGGAGGGATTGAGAAGATCTTTACAGCTATTGGTTATCCATATAGTAGGTAGGTAGATATTAGGGTATGCTATCTACAGGGTCATGCTAACGAGTGGTAGAGAGGTAAACAATTGAGGGGAGCCACTACAGACTAATAGGAGAACTTCATCGAGATTCTCGGGGTTAGGTTCTCTCCTACTCACCTAAGGATGGCGAAGTATAATGAGTTTATTGCATTGCGTTAGGAGACATCTTTGATAGAGGAATACTACAATCATTATTTGGACTTGGTATACTTTACTCCATAGGTTGACACCAATGGGAGGATGAAGGTGCAATCATTTCCGGTTGGGGTTGAGTGTGAGGCTCTAGAGGATGTTAGTAAGGGCTCCTCATCAAGCCCTACAGGCTTTATATGATTATATCTTGGAGGCATCAGTTATTCCTTAGACTCGTAGTCCTAGGTAGGGGCCAAGTGGAGGTTTGAGGGTGGTTAGCTCCATAGGGGAGAGAAGAGGTTCTAGAACTTAGGCAGTCATCAATCAAGAGTGGTACCTTGCTTTAGAGGGTAATTGAGTCAGTTGGGTGTGAGGTGTTTCATTTGTTAGTAGTGTTGTAAGAACCACTAAGGGAAGGATGTGCAAGGTAGTTGGTTCAATGCCTTGGTTGTGGCAGGTTAGGGCATCATTGATTTAATTGTCATACCATAAGGCATAGTGCTCTATAAGGGTAGGCACATTCGTAGGGTATGGTGGCATAGACACCATCTGTTCAGAGTGCTCAGCTAACTAATAGTGGAGCTAGTAGTACTGCTTTATAGTAGATGAGGTAGAGGCCTCGTGCTTTTTAGCAAGGGCAAGGCTTAGGTAGTGCTGCAGGACCACCTCCTAGTAATTACCTAAATGTGATGAGCCTGTCAGAAGCTTACTAGTAGGTTGATGTCCTCATGGGTACGTTCATGATTTATTCCCTTCTTATTTACATGTTCTTTGACTCAGGTTCTTGCCTTTCCTTCATGTCTACTACTTTCATATTTAGGATAGCTATGGTTTCTTTTGATAGGATAGAAACTTCTATTGTGCTTTTTTCTAGGGATAGACTTCGATGTTCTATGCTGTATAGAGATGTAGCCTTAGTTGTTAGTGAGATCAAGCTTTTAGTAGACCTCATAAAGCTTGAACTTCAAGACTTCAACATTATCCTTGGGATGGATATGCTCGCAAGATATCGATCACTGATTGATTGTGCATAGGAGCACATGATTCTTGAGGGACTATAAGGTGGTAGGGTCTCTAACCGAAGATGCAAGCCTAGGCCTACAGTGAGGATGATATATGCAATGGTGCTCAATATGCTAGTGTAGAAAGGGTACCCACTCTTCTTGTGTAGCATTCAAGATTTAGAATCCAAGGAGTTATTAGTTGAGGAGATTCCAATAGTGTGAGAGTTCCTAGATGTGTTACCTAATAGGATATCAGAGATACCACCAATGCATGAGATAGACTTCACGATAGACCGTCTACCAAGGATAGAGCCTATGTCAAAGGCATCCTATCTTCTGATGCCAACAGAGATGGTAGATTTGTGTACTCAGTTGGAGGAGTTGTTGGAGAAAGGGTATACATTTGACCTAGTGTATCACATTGTGAAGCACCAGTCATTTTCATGAGGAAGAAGGATGGAGGGTTGAGGCTTTGCATTGATTATTGTGGTTTGAATGAGGTTACGGTGAAATTTTTTTATCCTTTTCCATGGATCAACAACCTCCTAGATCAGTTGCATAGGGCTATAGTGTTTGTGAAGATAGATCTTATATCAAGGTATTATCAACCGAGGATTGTTGAGAAGGATATACCAAATACAACTTTCAGAATGAGGTATGGCCATCATGAGTTCATCGTGATGTCCTTTGGACACACAAATACGCTAACTGTGTTTATGGCTCTCATGAACAATATCTTCCAACAACATCTTGATCATTCATTATGGTATTCATCGACAACATTTTGATTTACTCACAAACTAATGAGGAACATGAGCAACACCTTCAACAGGCTTTAGAGTTGTTAAGGACTTATCAGTTATATGACATGCTCTCGATGTGTGAGTTTTGGTTGGACAAGGTAGCTTTCCTTTTTCATATTATTTTGAGGAAAGGTGTGTCGATTGGTCCTTCTAAGATCCAATTAGTGTCATAGTGGATTGCACTAACAAACATCGAGGAAGTTCACAGTTTTTTGTGGTTAGCAGACTACTATAGACGGTTCATCCAGGACTTTTCTAAGATCTCTCATACTACCTTGTTGAAGAAGGCAACATGCTTTGTTTGGGATAATAAGTGCATGGAAACTTTTGATGAGTTCAAGGGGAGGTTGACTTCAGCTATGGTACTTACCTTACTATCGAGTACAGAGGGGTTCAAAGTTTATAGTGATGCATCTAAGTTTGGATTAGGAGGTGTGTTAATACAGCATAGGAGGGTAGTGGCTTATGCATCTTGCAAATTGAGAGAGCATGAGCAAAACTATCCTATGCACAATCTTAAGCTAGCTACAGTGGTTTTCATCTTGAAGATATGAAGACATTAACTGTATGGAGTATAGTATAAGTTCTACATGGACCATAAGAGCCTCAAGTACATCTTCATGTAATGAGAATTGAATATGAGATAGAGGAGATGGTTGGAGTTGGTTAAGGACTATGATTTAAAGTTAACCTACCACGAGGGTAAGGCCAATGTCGTAGCAGATTCTCTCACTAGGAAGACTTCGCACACCTTAGGTTGCTGATAGTATAAGATTGGATCTAACAAGATCATCAAAAGTTGGGTATTGAGATCATTGGACTCAGGGATCTTGAGATGAGGATGAGTTCCCTCTCTATTACCCTGACCATCTTCGATGAGAGTTGAGCACGTCAACTAGGACATTTCAAACTTGAGTGAATCAAGAAGGCGATATTCTAGGGTAGAGCAGTAGAATTTAAGATTTTTGAGGATGGCGGAATCCATTTCTAAGATGATGGTGCTTTCAGCAAACCTATTGGGAGCTTAAGAGGAGGATCCTAGAAGAGGGTCATTGTGCACCTTATTCCACCCATCCTAGAGGGGATAAGTTATACAAGGATTTAAGATGAATACATTAGTGGCCCTACATGAAGTGGGAGGTTGCACACTTTGTGGCCCGGTGCTTAATGTGTTAGAAGGCTAAGGTGGAACATAAGTGTTCGACGAGTTTTGTTCAGCCATTGGAGGTCCCTGAGTGGAAATGGGATAGTGTGTCGGTGGACTTCACGGTTAGATTGCCTAAGACTTGTGGTAGTCCGGATTTGATATAGGTTGTGGTTGACTGGTTGACTAAGTCAATAGTATTCATACCGATGAAGTCAATGTGGATAATGGAGTAGTTAGACAATGCTTACAAGAAGCATGTGGTTCAGTACCATGGGGTGCCTAAGGATATTGTGTCGGACCAAGATTCCAGATTTTTGTTGCACTTCTAGTGGAAGTTGAAAGCTTCTTTTAGGACACGGCCTAAGATGAGCACAACTTTCCATCTAGTTATATGTGGACATATTGAGCGTATTATTTAGACTTTAAAGAATATGCTTTGGGCTTGCATTCTAGAGTTTCAGGGTTGTTGAAAGGATCACTTGGATTTGGAAGAGTTCTCCTACAATAATAGTCATCATACAAGCTTAAGGATGACACCTTTTAAGGTACTTTATAACAAAAGTGCCGTAGTCCCAAGTGTTAGAGCAACTTTAGTAAGACGGTTATATTGGGACCAGAGATGGTAGAGGACACTACCAAGTAGATTGGGATGATTCGAGACCAGATGAAGGCATCATAGGATAGGTAGAAGAGCTATGTAGATTTCTGAAGAAAAGCATATGAGTTTCAGGTAGGTAATAGAGTCCTTCTAAGAGTTTTGCCGACCAAGGGAGTGACGCATTTTGGTTGTAAGGGCAAGCTTAGCTCGGGGTTCATTTGGTTATATAAGATTTTGGATCAAGTTTGAGGGGTTTCTTATCGTCTTTCCTTACTGGTGGAGCTTTTATGCATGCACAATTTTTTTCTGCATCTCTTAGTTAAGGAGGTACGTGTTGGATCCATCACACATCATTTAGCTAGAGAGGATTAAGCTCAATGAGACATTGATGTAAAAGGAGCGTCTGTTAAGGATCCTTGATTCAAAGAATCGAAAAACACATTTGAAGATTGTTCCACTTGGAAAGGTCTTGTGGTCATATTATGGAGTAAAGGAGGCCACTTGGGAGTCTGAGGAAGAGATCAAAACAAAGTACCCAAAGTTGTTTGCATAGGTGCCTTGCATAAGTAATGTTGCATCTTTTAAGGGGGCAATACCCTCTTCTTGTGTATTAACCCTTAGTTATTATATTCTTTTGGTTTATGTCTTAAGGTTTTCTCATTTTTTGAGTTTGTAGCGATATGTTTCTCTTGTGAGCTTCAGGGATGAAGTCTTTTTTAAGGGGTAGTGCTATAATACTCCACCCCAAAATCCTTCCAATTATAATAAAAATTATTTTGATATAAAGTAAATGAATTTTAGTTTTAAAATGGACTTAAAATTCTAATAAAAATGTGAACTTCGGGTATACCAGTCGACTAGTTTATATAACTAAAAAATTAATATTCTTATTCTCGACAAACTAGTTGACAATTTTTCTCAAACCAATTGAATATTTGTCCTACGATTCTAGATTCATTCCTAATTTTGATTTCATTTCTCTCTAATGATTATAAAAACTTCTAATTTTAATTAGAATTTTTTTTTTCAAAAAAGGCACTTTTAAAGGCAAGCTTCACCTTTTTCTTCTCCCTCACCTCTTTCTCTCTCTTCTGGTAAATGGGGCTATGAGATTGACATTGTGCACCATTTCCTGACTTGCCAACCCACCACCATGCCTCATTTCTAAGTACACTCAACCCCCACCACCCCATCAAGTCAGCCCTTCACTGCTTAGCTTGCCCACACTCAACCTCACTAGTCTCATCCACCTTTCTCCCGAGAATGTCGACTAGCCTTGCCTTTATACTCCTCATTTCTAATCCATTCTCACTCGTCACTTATGTTCTTGCTCTTTTCTTCCTTCTCCTTGTGGAAATTTCCCTAAGTATTGAACACCTTTCCATTTTTCCCTCTTTTTCCCTCTACTAAGAAAAAATAGAGGCTCTTTCTAAGTTTCTCCTTTGATTGTGCAAGCATTGTGTTCCTTTCTCTTCTTCTAATCTTAGTTTTCATTCTCTTCTACTTTTCTTAAGCAAGGAAGAATTAAGGTTAAGAAGCATTGAAAATTTCAACTCTCCCTTTGACACCCTATTTTTGAGTAAAAGATGGTGCTCTATGTTTTTCTTCTTATTATTATTTTCCTTAGGTTTTAATAAAGTTTTGAAGAAGACTTTTTATGTTTTTTTTTTCACTTTAATTCTCTTAGGGATTGAGGTTTTGCTAGATAAGCCATCCAGTAGGAGTTTTGTACTAGAAGAATTACTTTAAGTAAGGCATTCTTATATTTAACATAATTAGGTTTCTATGGTATATTGGGGTTCCATGAGTTGGTGTTTATATGAGTATAATCTAATTGTGTTTCATGGTATGAACATGTGGTATAATTCTTCCCAAGTTAATGTTGTTGGGATTATCTGATTTTAAGCATAAAATAGATTGTTTGAGCATGATTTGTTTATGTATGTACATTACCATATATCCATGTGATTCTTTGTGTTCACCATTTATGTTTGTGTGTGTTTTAATATAGAAGCATACTAGGATTAATATGGTAAAGTGTGATAAATTTTGGTGTGTGTTTCATAAGTCTAGATAGTGTTTTACCTAGACCAGTCGATTGCTTCCTCGAATCCATCAACTTGTTTTGCGAGCGGTCAAATGGTTTGGAGTTTGGATCAGTTAGTCGTAGGATTCTCAATTAGTTTGGTAAACTAGTCAAGTGGTTTTAATGAGCAAATGATCGATTGGTTAAACCCATCAACTAGTGTCTTTGTATACCAAACTTTTTTGTCTCTACTTAGACCCATTGACTAGTTGCATCGAACTAGTCGACTGGTTACTATAACTAGTCAATCGGTTGGTCAAACCCATCAATTGGTTTCTTAGCAAGCCAAAATAGGTTGTTTTTTGCTTAAACCCATTGACCTATTGGGCGAACCAATTGACCGGTTCATGTGAATAGTTGGTTAGTGAGGCTAACTAATCGATTGGTTCTCTATTATTGTTTTGGTCTAGGTCTAGATCAACTAGACTAGTCAACTAGTTTGAAGGACCGATCAATTAGTCCTAATGGAAGCGCTTGATTTGTTATAATTTGTTGTGTATCTCTTGGACCTTTTGTGCTGATACTTCCATGTATTTATAACATCTTAATTATAATTGACCTGATTTAATATGAATCACCATAAGGGTATTTAAGACTTATTTTTAGATGAGTTTGGTATCATCTCTAGATACCTAAATGGTGGCTTTAATGCCTTGTGATGTGTTTGGTGTTATCACTTAAAAACACCCAATTTGATTATGTGTGGACTATGTTGTGATTTGTGATATCACTAGTAACATAAAATAATGGTTTAAGATTTCATTCGAGCATTTTCCTCTGACTCTCAAAGTAAATTTTGAGAGTTAGTGGCCAGGTCACCCTTGGTTATATTTTTCATTCAATACCTATTTTCTTATCTACCAGGTTGCAATAGGTTAAAGGGTATGTGCATATCTTATACTATTACAGGTCAACATGGCACCAATTTCATGCTCAAGTGGCTGAGGTGTAATACCCAAAAAATTTGCTTAGCCAAATCCCACATCATTAACACCCTAATTTGATTCTAATATCAAGAAATCTTATTTTAGCTTTAACTCAATTCCTTAATCCTAAAACTTTAATTGAATATGAAACCTTGATTTGGATAAAATGTAATTCATAAATCAAAATCAAAACCCGCTGAAATCTCAACTAATCCTAATTATTTATGGCTAATCTAAAATCACCTAAACTAACCCCTAAATCTTGTTTCTCTTTTCATTTTTCTTTCTCCTTTTCTTTTCTTTCTTCTCCTTTGCACCGTTAAACTAAGCCGCAATATTTGAAAAATGCTATAACTTGCACCCTCCATACTTGCACTATCACCCATCACCTTTCTGTACCCTCATCCATTATCCATCACCTTTCTCCGTCTTCTTCTCCTTCTTCCATCCCTACAAACATGCACACCCCATGCGCACACCCTGTCACTCTTCTTCTTTCTATTCCTCTTATCCTAATGCAATACACACACACACAACCATCCCCATCACTTGCCATTGTTCCCAACACTCAACCATCTTTTCCTCTACACCACCCTACACCGTTGATCGCATGTCTCCTCCTCCCCTTCTTTTCTTCCTTTCTTCCTTCCCTGATTCACTCTATGCACACACACATACCTATACACACACACACACACACACACACACACACACTACACACTCTTCTTCCCTTCTCTTTGTTCTACCTCCATTTTGCCCATTTTGTGTCCAAAATCTTACCCGATCACCCCCCTTTTTTCTCCATTCTTCCTTCTTCTTTTATTCTCCTTCTTCCTCATTTGTTCCCTATTTTTGACTTGTGCACCACCATCTCCACCACTGTGCACCACTACAACCACCACTCTTTGCCCTTTGGTTGGTGGACCGATCAGTAAGGTCACCCAACCTTCCCCAACACTGTCGCCTGCCATTGTCGCCAACCACCGCCTCTTTCCCTTCTTCTTCTCCTCGCCTGTCATATTTTTCAAAGCGCACAACCTCAAGCATGGCCATGCAACATTGAAATTTTCTATCGCACGCCTGTGCAACCTAGCACCACCTGGTCGTGCATAATCTTTTCTCTTGACCACGGCTACACCGCTTGTAGCACAACCATGAATCTTTCCATTTTTGCTCATGCACCCCTATTAAAACTTATCCAAACACCACTAAATTTTTACCATAGCTCCACCACACATTATACTACTCATCCACATATCCTAAGCTTCCATTTAGCCATGGTTATTTCCATTTTTACCCTATTTACCTTAATTTCTCCTTTGATTACACTCTTTAAACCTAAACATGAATTTGGTTATTTTTCATTGGTGGTATACAGATAGCTTCAAAGGAGGAAGTTTAGGTTTTGAGTGCTTAGAGCCCAGTGTCCTAGCTAGTAAGGATACTATTTTATATTTAGGACTTTTGTATTATTTGCTTGTATGGTTATACATGTTTTTTATGATATTGTTGATATATGATGTAACATGCGTTGACCATAATATTTTATGATCATATGAATATTAGATTGAAAGGAAGTAAGAATGGATAAGAGGTACCATTATGATTTTGTTTTGATAATGTCATAATTAGGAAAATATATCTTATGGAATGAGATATGGGTTAAATAAGCTTGATAATTAGGCCTAAGTATTTTTATGAGGTATGATGATAATTTGTGGATGTGGAAAATAATGTGTGTGGAAGGTACAAGAATTTATAAAATAAAAGTTATTGTTTATGCTTAAGGGTAAATTAGTCATTATAGGGTAATAAGGTAATTTTGATATTATATATGTTAAGTGGATGAAAATGTGATAATTATATCATGAGGAATGCTTGGAAGTATTATTGTTGTTTTGGGGGTCCTTAGATGAATTAATGGATCATTTGGGGTAAAAATATCTTATAATGATGATATCATCATTCCATGTATAAAATCCAGAGGTTATTCGAATTCTGAATATGTTATTAATGATTGGTCCTATAAGGTTATTTATTGGGACTGGTAATCATATGAATTTCATGGAAGGTGTTATGACAAATATGTGGAATTAGGGTTTTTAGAGATTTTTGTGAGTAACACCTTAGGATAAAATTATTAATGCATGTGTATGACATGGGAACTAGACCGTACATTATGGGTATAATAATAATGATGAGATTCGAGGATGAGATAATATAATGTGTGGAGGAATAATTAGTGTGGGAGAATGAATGCTAAAGGATGTGTAATTAGGGTTTGAAAGAATGTGAGAACTTTGACCTGTGTTATGTATGTAACTACTTTAATATGTTTGTTGCTTGAGGATTAACCTTGAATAAGACACTAATCACTTAAAGTGAAAAACATGTGAGTAGGACCAAGGTGATGTGTGTGTGTGCGTGTGTGGGTGCTCATTCTACTAGGGAGAATAGTGGCTTGAGAGCGTTTTATTCTAAGAAGGTGTTTTAATTTGTTCCACCAAATTAAGAATAGTCGGGGCCCTACTCATCGTGGAATAAAAATATAAAAGTATGACCTATAGAAAATATACTAATGATTTAAAGTAAACGAATACATGAGTCAGGACCAAGGTGTTGTTTTTATACATATATCCCGTTCAATCAGAAAGGATAGTGGCTTGGGAGCATTTTGGTCTTAAAAAGATGATGTTTTTAAATCTTTTCCACCTAATAACAATAGTGGCTTAGATGTGTTGTCCTTGAGAAGGTGCTTCTGACTGTTCCACTGGTTTAAGAATAGTGAGGTTTCCGCACTCAACATATATAAAAGAATAAAAATGGGTTATACTTAATAAAGAATTCTAGATCATTTTCTATCTTATGAGATATTCATTTATTTGTTTATACACTTATTATATAATGTGAAAGTATGTGCTAATTATATCCCTTTTTCAATAGTATTGTTTCGTTACTCATTACGTAATGTATTGACCACCCATTTTATGGGTGCTACTTATTCCCATAAGCAATAGACCCTGATTCTTATGTGCAGGTATCAGAGGATCCACTAGATGATTATGTTACCTATTATGCTTTATGTGGGGATGAGTGACTTCATCTGTATTAGGGGATGGGAAAAAAGTAATTGTTATATAGTATATTTATTTATATAGATACCTTTTTTGGACTCTTGATCTATAGTATCTCTTCTTTTGTATTTTGTACTATGATTCAGAGTTAAGCTCCAAACTCATTATTGATTTATAAATGTTTCTTTCGTTTCTAATTTCCTTGAATTACTTTATTTGTTTTAGCCTTGTGGTTGATATAATGATGGCTACATGATCAAGAATTATGTCAATTATGGTGGTAACCCCTAATATTTTACTTATTTACTTCCACTATAAAATGTAATTTTTCATTAGTAAAAAAAATTAGGGTGTTAAATGAGGTATCCCAATACAAGACACTTGGCACTTTGTATTATTCATTACTTATAGAGGTGTGGTGTCCTAACTTTTTAGCCCTCACTGCAAAGACATTTAAGGTATGGTGGGTGAGGTATCCTAGTACAATGCCCCTTGGTGTACTTTGACCATTTGTGGTTGGTGTCATATCCTAATTTGTGGCAGGTGCACTTGATGTGTGGTGGGTGTGGTATTCCATTATAACTATTTGTGTTGTCATGACTTTTGTTCATAGGGAAGAAATGGATGTAGTCAGACAAACTATCTTACTAGTCGGAAATTGTGTGGTTACTAAATGAGGAATTCTAATATGGTTGATATTATATGTATTACTGTATTTCTATAATTCCATAATTTCCATGCAAGAATGCCATATTGTACTTAACTTGTATGTTATGATATTGACATGTTGTTATGTGACTTCAATGTGTTGCATGAGCCTTACCATGTTTTAGGTAGTATGTTTTACTAGTACTTTATCATACCGATACTAAACTTGTGTGGTCACTGTGATGATCCGTCTTATAGTCTTGGGGGCAGACGATGATTTGTAAGGTTACGATGCTCAGTTAGAGTACACTAAGGATGATGGCATAGGCCATTAGTGAGCCATTTCTTAGGGGTGGAAGTTTATGATTGTGTCTAAGAGTTAGGCTAACTAATTAATAGTATTTTGACCACTGCATTGGGATGTTTTTGTATTTATGGTTATTTAAACTCTTAACTCAATTTCCTATATTTGATTTTGTAAAACTATCAAGTTCATTCTATCTATAATATTGTCCTAGTCATTATTATCATCTTATATTAGCACATTAATACTATGAGCATGCATTCTTTTGTTCCTTGTTCCTTGTTCCATTTTAGCTTACATCAAGTATGAGTTAGGTAATGATCAAAAATCTCTTATGGTTGATGTGGCCATAACATTCTTCAATTTTGTATTTCAAACATTTATGCATTATCTTAAAAAAAATAAAATTTTCTAGTTCAAAAATTAACGGTGTTATAATTTTTTGTTTTGCTAATATCACGATGGAAAACCCTAATTTATGGGTTGTAAGACGTCAAATGCCTTAGAATGTAGAATCATATTGTGATTCCATCTCTTATTTTTTAAAGTTGTGTGTTGTGATAGCGTGTTGTCTTTTTTTGGCCTCACCATTTAAAGCTAAAATTTTTATTATTAATAAACTTAGGTTACATCATTTTTTTTATGGTTTGAGGAGAGGGTTATAGTCGTTGTGGTGGTAGTTATAATCTAATTATTGTAATAGTGTTGTTATGGTGGCGATGATGGAATCAAGTCTATACAAACATTAAGAGATTTAAAACCATATGTTGTAGACTTGCATGGATTGACTCAATCCAAATCAACTAGGAATTAACAAGACTATAAACAATTGAATATTCAATCAAAAAATAAAATAATTGAAGAAAAAATAAAAATCATTATTCTTGCTCTTTTATAATTACAAAATGATTAAACTAATTAATCAATCAATTATATAGATTTACAATTCTATAATCAATGGAGAATTCTATGGAGATTAAGAAAAAGTTGGGCCACACGACTTGACGGCTAGAGTTTCTTCATGGCCCTTTTTATAGAAGATAAAATTATGTAGACTAAAACTACAACATCCCCAAAATTCACCATTGAAAATTTTCATTTTTAAAATTTAAGTAAAAGCAAATATAGTAAATTTCAGGGATGCTACCTTCACACTTAGTACTAAATCGGTTTTTCTTCGTTGTTTCAGTATCAAGTGCTAAGGCTAAAAAGGAGAACCAACCTTACACAAATTCAAGATTATAAGAAAAAGAATGCACTAATAGTGGTTACAAAATAAAATCATTGAATGGGGGAAAAATAAAGTGAAACCCTAAAATCTTCCTGAATAGTCCTACACTCTTAATCCAAAAATAAATCCTGGGTAACTCCTATGGACTAACTTGCAGAGGACATTGTGCATTGAATAGGCAAGGGCCTATGAAAAGAACCCTTTAGTATTATGGTATTGAGTAACCATTTATATAGAACTAAAAGGTAGGGCCTGATGCAATACATCAATCAAACACATGAATAGTAAATTACATATATATATATATATATATAGAACGAGATATAATAATTATTAGAATGGGCATGTACTTCAAGATCATATATCATAAGGTTCGTTCACTTAAAATTAATATCAATTACTAAGGGAGCATCCGAGCAGAACAATTTATAGTATAATTAAATAGCCAACATCATGTTCAACCATACATACTATCACTCAACTCAAAGGCAGGAACCAAGGCTGTTACCATGTCATATCAACAGGTTATAATGGTATAATTAATATCATGTGGACTTAAGCTATTAATTAAATATTAGTCATAATCATCTCTTGAATTATATCCACATAGGTTCGGGGACCCCACTATTATAACTAGTGGATCTAGAATATAATAAACTGTAATACCCCGTATTTTTAAAATCCAGATTTATTAAGTTTAATATTTTATGAGCGTAATTTGATGTAAACATTTAATTATTTTAATTTCGATTCGTTTTATGGATTTATCAACGATTTCGAATTCATAATTGAACGTAATTAATCATCTTCGGGAAGTAATATTTTATCGACGTTTTAATTAATTGAATGTAATATTTTCGGGAAGTTTAAATTAAAAATATTTTCGGAACTTATTTAAGAATTTCTTTTTGGAATTAATTTTCTTCCGTTCTACGCTTTTTAGTTTGCGGAAAACCGATTTCAAAAATTATTAAAATTAGTCTTGATTTATTAGAATTTGACTTAAATATTTTATTATATGTTTTTAAATATTATTTTAGGGTCTTATAATGTATTTCCGTAAATAATATAAATTTTTACGTTCGTTAGTAAATTCTTCCGAAAATGTTTCTGAAACTCTTTATATAACCTTTTTAATTATTTTAAGCGTTCGGATAGTTTCGAAAATATTTTTCGTTTAATAAATTTAGATAAAATCGTCAAATGGTAATTTTTAAATATTTAGTCTTTTATTCTATATGTGAATTCCCAAAAAAAAAAAAGAACCCCGCACCCGTCAGACCCCCGACCCCCCTCTTCTTTTTCTTTCTCTCTTCCCTACCCCGACTCCTCTCCCGATCTGCCCCTGTTCGCAGCCCCAAAACCCTAGCCCTCACATCCTCCCTTGCTCCTCCACCTCCTCCTCCTCCCTGCTCGCCGACCTCCAGCCACCGTCGACCACCACCGCAGCAACCACAACAGCAGCAGCCGCGCGACAGCAGCCCACGCAGCAGCACGTTAGCAGCAGGCGACAGCACCAGCAGTAGGCCATGCAGCTCGCGCCACCGCCCGGCCACCGGCGAGCCCTACTGACCACCGGCGAGCCACCCTCGTTCCTCGACGAAGCTTCTCCGGCATTTTCTTGTCCCGATTGTGTTGATTTCTTTCGGTATAAATTTCTGAAAACCCTAATATATATATTTGATTAATTGAGTATGGATTAGCTTATGAAAAGCTAAATTGGTTGTTTGTTTATGTATATATGTGCTGGAAGATTGATTTGGATAGGTTAATTGTGTGGTTGTGTTGGAATTATGGAAAAATTGGATTTTTGGCCGGGTTATGCCCGAATTTTTCGGATTCCTCCGTTTTTGCGATTTCGGACAAATTGATTATTCAATATGTTTTAAAATGTATCCAATTTCATTTTGGAACCGTCAATTTGAGAAATTTATGCAGAATTTATCGGAATTTGAATTCTAGGTCAAATTTTGGGTGTAATGAAATTGGGTCGTATAATTGAGCCGTTTCGCTCAATTGATTTTACAATATTGTTTAAAATGTATTTAATTTTATATTGGAAGTATTGATTTGGGAAAATTGTACGTAATTGATCGGAATTGGATTTTTAGGTCAAAACTCCCGCGGGTTTAAATTGGTTTGGGGTAATCGGGTTATTTTATTCAATTGACTATATAAATTACATTATAATATGTTTAATTACATTTTCGAACCGTCAATTGATATGTTTTGGCAATGATTAATCGGATTTGCGTTTCGGGCTCAAAAACCCTAATTGTGCTAAATTACGTATTTCTTTTATTGGTTTTGAGCAATTGATTATTTGATATGTTATAAAATGTGTTTAATTACATTACTAAACATTCGATTCGATTAAATTTATAGAATTTTAACGAATTGTATTTTCGGGCCTAAAACCCTAAATTCCAAGTGAAATTATGAAATCGATTTCTTGTATTGTTGTTTTCTAAAATTGAATGTATAGAAATAGTTGAAATGGTATTAATTGCTTTCTAATACCTTTAAATTGAATTAATTAAATTGAATTACTTGAGTTTGTGTCATAGGCGTTAAAACCCTAATTTTTGGGGATAATTTTATAAAATTGATTTTGCTATGTGTAATTTATCTAATCGAATTCTATCTTTGGGTTTTAAATCATTTAAATTCTGTTTTAACCTAATCGGTTTGGATTTGGTTCTATGTAAATGGTTAGGTTACCTATTTAGTTGTAAAACCTAATAAATAAGTTATTTTCGATAAAGTAACTTATAATTGATTATCTTCCTTAGGCTTTCCAAAATAAGTTGAAATGTCCCAAGTGATATTTGTATTAATCCGTTTCGATTTAGTTTTAACCTTAAATCTTAATAAAGCTATGCTTTTAAGTTCTAATTTTTGGTCACATTTTCTAAGAGAGATCATTTGGGTTGTTTGTGTTTGTTTAATTAGAATATGTGAATCTTTGATTGATAGAATAGTTTCTAATTTAGTTTTCGATTTCTATCGGATCTAGGAAAGCTTTCTCGTGGATCCACGAGCTAGGGATCTCTCTCCCTCTTATCTCGCTTAGCTAGCTTCGAATCCAGGTAAGTCTCTACTTACCTCTACTTATGGGCGTTTAGTAAGGACGTAACTAAGGCCACCTGTGTGCATTGCATATTTTACCTGTCTTGTATGCTTTGTGCGGTTGTATGTTATAACCTCTATATTATCTGTGTTTTTGTGTAGCGCAGCATGGAACCGAGGTACGTCCCCGTGTTCTCGTCTTTGTGTACTAATATGTTGTGGTACAAGTATGATGTGGTGTGATGTGATGTGACCCCTACGACATGCATGCTAGGTTATGTGAGGAAGTGTTGTGAAGTGGGGACTTGAAAAAGAAAAATAAGCGGATAAAATAACCAAAGGGAAGTACGTCGGTTAACATAGGTATGGACGACCAAAGGAATTCACCATTTATGCGATAATGAAGAGAAGGTGGAATTAAATATATATAAAAGAGTGGGAATAAAATAAGGTTGCATGGGGAAATTAGGGTTTGCATGATGGTATTAGGGTTTGTATGGTGGTATTAATGTTTCTATGGCAGTATTAATGGTTGCATGGTGGTATTAATGGCTGCATGATGGTATTAGGGTTTGCATGATGGTATTAGGGTTTGTATGGTGGTATTAATGTTTCTATGGCAATATTAATGGTTGCATGGTGGTATTAATGGCTGCATGATGGTATTAGGGTTTGCATGATGGTATTAGGGTTTGTATGGTGGTATTAATGTTTCTATGGCAGTATTAATGGTTGCATGGTGGTATTAATGGTTGCATGATGGTATTAGGGTTTGCATGATGGTATTAGGGTTCGTATGGTGGTATTAATGATTTCTTGGTGGTATTAATGGCTTATGGTGGTATTAATGATTGCATGGTGGCATTAATGGCTTACGGTGGTATTAGGGTTTGCATGATGGCGTTATGGTTTGTGTGGTGGTATTAATGTTTGTAGGGTGGTATTAGGGTTTGCATGGGGGAGTTAGGGTTTTGCATGGGCGTTAATGATTGTATGGGATTTAGGGTTTGTGTGAAAAGTTCGAGAGGTTGCATGGGATGCGTAACGTTTGCGTGGGAGCAAAATTTACGTATGAAAGGCTGATTTGGGGTGTAAGGAAGGTAATGCAAGTATTATTTGGGTGTTTAACTGTTTCGGACGGGGAATGTTGTATGTGCTTCCATGACATGAGCATGACATGTATATGTATGATGTTTATGATGTATTATGTTATGGCCCTCTAGGACATGCATGTTAGGATAAATGGTAATATGAGTTGGGAATACAAGGATGACCGGAAATAAATGGGAAGTGAGACCACTAAGGGGGATATGAGGTTGACCTAAGTACCTCATGATCTATGAGAGAAGATTTAAGTGGGAGGAATGTCCGAAATAAATGAGAGTTGGGAACCATGTATGGGAGTCTTGAAGTTTGTATGGTGGTATTAATGTTCTATGGCAGTATTAATGGTTGCATGGTGGTATTAATGGTCGCATGATGATATTAGGGTTTGCATGGTGGTATTATGGCTGGAATGGTGGTATTAGGGTTTGTATGGTGGTATTAGTGATTTCATGGTGGTATTAATGGCTTATGGTGGTATTAGGGTTTGCATGGTGGTGTTATGGTTTGTATGGTGGTATTAATGTTCTATGGCAGTATTAATGGTTGCATGGTGGTATTAATGGCCGCATGATGATATTAGGGTTTGCATGGTGGTATTATGGTTGGAATGGTGGTATTAGGGTTTGTATGGTGGTATTAGTGATTTCATGGTGGTATTAATGGCTTATGGTGGTATTAGGGTTTGCATGGTGGTGTTATGGTTTGTATGGTGGTATTAATGTTCTATGGCGGTATTAATGGCTGCATGATGATATTAGGGTTTGCATGGTGGTATTATGGTTGGAATGGTGGTATTAGGGTCTGTATGGTGGTATTAGTGATTTCATGGTAGTATTAATGGCTTATGGTGGTATTAGGGTTTGCATGGTGGTGTTATGGTTTAGTGGTATTAATGTTTGTATGGTGGTATTATGGTCTGCATGGTGGAGTTAGGGTTTTGCATGGGAGTTAATGATTGTATGGGATTTAGGGTTTTTATGAAAAGTTCGAGAGGTTGCATGCGATGTGTAACGTTTGCGTGGGAGCAAAATTTACGGATGAAAAGTTGATTTGGGATGTAAGAAAGGTGATGCAAGTATGATCTGGGTGTTTAACTATTTTGGACGGAGAATAGTACGTGGAGTATTATAAGGGTATGGAGGAGACAGAATTAGGGTTTGGAGTGACTAACTCTGGGTCGTTGTGATTAAGTAGGGTTGGAGTAGCTAATTGTGAATTGCTGAGGGTAATTAAGGTTTGGGATGGCTAAGTATGGTTGTTATGGTAAAATAGGGTTAAGGCACGGTTTGGTGTGGACAATTAGGGTTCGTCATGGCTGCTTAGAGTTGTTTGGTGTCATCATGTGTATTATTGACTAATGTGTAGTTATGAATGTGGAATTTTATTGTTTGTGATGTGTAAAGTATAAAGAGAATGATTTATGCATGTCAAGGGCGTGATGTGATTCAATAAGATACGAATAAGACATTAATTATGTAAAGCGAAAGACTGATGAGCCCGACCTAGTCCGTTCCACCGGTTAGAATAGTGGCCAGAGGCGTTTTGCCCTAGGGGTTGATTTCCGGTCCACCGGCTATAATAGTGGCCAGAGGCGTTTTACCCTGAGTGTTTATTCCGGTCCACCGGCTATAATAGTGGGGGATTCGGGCTCGACAGACCCAAACGAATAAGTTAATCCACAGGAAAGATACTAAGTACTTACAGTGAAACACCATGTGAGTCGGGGCCAGTCCGGTCCACCGGTTAGAATAGTGGCCAGAGGCGTTCTGCCCTGGGTGTTTATTTCCGGTCCACCGGTTATAATAGTGGTCAGAGGTGTACTGCCCTGTGTGTTTATTTCCGGTCCACCGACTATAATAGTGGGGCTCCCGCGCTCACATGGATTAATGAAGAATGCTTTGAATGAATATGAATGAAGTAATCCATGGGAAAATACTAAGTACTTACAGTGAAACACCATGTAAGTCGGGGCCAGTCCGGTCCACCGGTAAGAATAGTGGTCAGAGGCGTTCTGCCCTGTGTGTTTATTTTCGGTCCACCGGCTATAATAGTGGTCAGAGGCGTTCTGCCCTGAGTGTTGATTTCCGGTCCACCGGCTATAATAGTGGGGCTCCCGCACTTACATGAATTATTAAAGAAAATGTGTGGAATGAACCTATTATTAACGAGAATAAAGAATAAGTCTAATTGGACCATGACCAGCTTTTATTATCGGTACTGCTACATGCTGCTTACGTGAGTATGCCACGTATTGAGTTTTAATAATATGGATTGTTCCTACCTGAGGCGTATGAGCCACTTTACATCTCGGTTATACCACGCTTATACGTTAAATAGAATGTTACGTATGTTTTATATGTTACTCTAGGTATATGGTAAGATTTATGTTGTGGGTTGTGAATATGCATAATATTGTATCAACGTGTTGTACCCGGATTTAATATGCACTTGATGCATAGTTATATCCCTCCTATATGATAGAGTAGCGAGACTTACTCAGTATTGGACCCGTACTGATACTACCTTGGTTGAATGGGTCCTGTGATAATCCACCGATGGTGGGGAGCAGACCTCTTGTGCAGGTTGATACTGTGTTGGGGTGGAAGGCCTGACTTGAGTGAGTAGGCAATCCGGATATTGGTCCCTTGGGATCTGTTTCATTTAGCTATATTTTGTACTACGCTTCTTGTTTTGAAACTGTACTCTTAAGTTGTAATCTTAACGATATTTTAACTGTTGTTGACTCGTGGTTTTCGTGAATGGTCTGTGTTAACTATGGACCTGTGTTTTGATGACTATTACTTAACGATTTTTTAGTTTAGCCTTAGCACTTAGTATTAGAACGGTAGGAGTGAACCGGTCTGGTACTAAGTGTGGCGGTAATACCCCCAGGTTTATGGTTTTAATTCTTTCACTTATGCTAAACCTTTTGACTTAAACGAAATTTTTCAGGAGTGAAATTTGGGGGTGTTACATAAACAATCACAGGGCAAAATGTACCTAGCCACTATTATAATCGGTGGACCAATAAATGTATAAACCCAGAACAAAATGCACATGGCCACTATTATAATAGATGGACCAGTAAATATATACAACTCTAGGGCAAAATATACATGACCGCTATTATAATTGGTAGATCGGTAAATATGATATAATCCACACGGTCTCGACCTACGTGGTGTTCCACCATAAGTGATTAGTATCTTTCTATTTAATTAGCAAAAAAATTCCATTTATTAACTCGAGGGGGAAATCACTAACCCGGAGACACAAAGGTACACCAGTCATACTGGCATATACAAGCAGCAGAATATCCTACCGACTATCAACCCAAGGACATAAAGATACCCTAGGTACATTGGTACACAAAGACACACAATACCCTACTGATAAGGACACCTAATCCATAAGTATGCATACCCCCTAAATATGCCTATAAAACTAAATAAAGTAAGATGTAGGGCTTGACTGAGGCACCTAGTGTAACACCCCCAAAATTCACAACTGAAAATTTTCATTTTATTAAAAGAATTGGTGGAAGTGGAAAAACAAGAATGTGAATTCTAGGGATATTACCGCCACACTTAGTACCAGATCGGTTCACTCCTACCGTTCCAGTACCAAGTGCTAAGGCTGAAAGAGTAAAATATAATTTATGAGAAATTCAAACTTATTTAAATTAGAGTAGCGTAAATAACAATTTACAAGAATAAATTCCCACCAGTGATGGCTATAAGAACAAGGACCGCATTTAAACTAGGGTTTAAAAAGAGAAAGAGTACAACCCTAGGTCTTTTCGGATAATTCCTTACGCTATTTCTCGTTGCCCACTTGAATAGCACCTGAAAAAGGACCTGTAAAGGACACTGCCTATTGAATAGGCAGGGGGCTCACGAATGGAACCTTTCAGTACTATGATACTGAGTAACCCTTTAAAATACACTTAAAAGTAGGCTTGCAATGCCACAAATAATACAAAACTATATACACATAAAGTGAGATGTGCATACATAACATTCACATACTTAACATTTATATACTTAACAAATCCATCAAATATCAATAGCTCATAATGTACAATCAATACTTCTGGGTCTTAAGCCATTAGTCCATCAATATTCAATCAACGTAGATTATATACCCATTTGAGTGCAGGAACCCCACTATTATAGCTGGTGGACCAGAATACGTACAGGACAAAACACTCCTAGCCACTATTATTCACTAGTGGACCGATCTGGCCCCAACTCACATAGTGTTTCACTATAAGTGATTAATATTTTCCATGATTTATTCACAACCAAATCAAATTTATTGAGCTTGGGACCCCCATTATTATTGTAGGTGGATAGAATATATATAAATATTATCTAGGGAAACATGCTCCTAGGCCACTATTATATCCAATGGACCAATACTCATCAACATCTTCCAGAGCAAAATGCTCCTGGGCCACTATTGTATCCGGTGGACTAGTACTCATCAACATCTTCTAGGGAAAAATGCTCCTAGGCCACTATTATAACCAGTGGACTGGTACTCAAAATCATAATTCAATTAGACCCGGCTCATTAATCTTTCTCTTTCATTAATAGTGTTTTTTTCTTTTTAATTAGCACAACAATTCTACTTATTTGCCTTAGATGGGAGATCAAGATCCAGGAGACAAAGGTACATCAGTCGCACTAGAGCATACAAGCTACTCAACACCCTTCAACCATCAACCCAAGGACGTAAAGGTACCTAAGTCGTACTAGTGCATATAACTACCTAATACCCTACCGACAAGGATACCTAATCAATAAGTATGTATACTCCCTAAATAGATCCGTAGAACTAGATAGAGTAAGATATAGGACATAGCTAGGGCATAAAGGCACACCAGCAAATACCAGAATAATCATGGGCTAAACCACGTCTTTAGGGTAACGACCCCTGAAGAGCCACCATTCCCAATCTCGAGGTCTTTCACTTTAAGTATTAGTGTCTCAAATAAGGTGATCACGAAAAGTACAACAATAAGATACTTATTCACTTTTAATTGTTCTGATATCATTAGGTATTTCTTACTCATACGGTTATCCAAGATAACTCAGAGAAATCATTAAGGCCATCATAATCTCATCCAATTTTGATTTCGGATTAGTTCTCATGATACTTACTAATTGTCAACCACCATTATCTTACTACTTAGTGTTACATGAGTCTTATTAGGAAACTCCATTATCCCATCAACATAATAGATACAAATTATTGATTTACCCCTTCCTTGTATAATTATTAAATCATCCCTTCCTTACTTTCCAATTTACCATATTACCCTTCATGTTGTATAATTACCAAATTACCCCTTACTCGATTTAGGTTACCAAATTATCTCCCACACATATTAGGTCAACAATCACCTTTCATAATTATTACACTTATCATATTTCCTATTTGGTTGGTTAGATTACCAATTTGCCATTCTCCTTTATTATAATTACCAAATTGCCCTTTAGTTGGTCAAATTACCAAATTACCCTTCTCTATTATCATAATTACCAAAATGCCCTTCTCCATTATCATAATTACCAAATTATCCTTCTCTATTATCATAATTACCAAACTACAATTTTCTTGGTTAAATTACTCAAATTGCCCTTCTCCATTATCATAATTACTATTTTACCCTTCTCCATTATTACAATTACCATTTTATCATTCTATATTATTATAATGACCATTTTACCCTTCTCTATTATTATAATTATCATTTTCCCCTTTTACTTACAAATTACCATTTTATCCTTTTACTTACAAAATTACCAATTTGCCCTTTACTTCCAAAATTACCATAATACCCCTTTTACTCAAAAAATTACCATTTTGTCCCTTACTTCTCAAATTACCATTTTACCCTTTACTTCCAAAATTACCATTTTGCCCTTTACCTCTAATATTACCATAATGCCCCTTTTACTTATAAATTACCATTTTGTCCTTTACTTCCAAAATTACCATTTATCCCCCTTATTACACTAGTTTTATTAAATAAATTATCATCACTATATGAAATAGTAATATTAATACTCCATTCTCATTATCTAACTCCACCAACTATTATATTTCAACATAATACTCATTAGCACCCACATATATTATGCCACATTATTGCATAAGACATATTACTAAATTTCCCTTAGGGCTCGTAATAATATTATTCATGGATCAATGGTCAAATAACATAATTTAACATGGATAAGTACTCAACATTTTCATTAATGACCAAACTCTTTCCTTAAGCAATATTTCCACACATAGCATATAAACTAACAAGCTTTTTTTTTATCAATCAATACAAGCAAATATATACATTATATTAAACAACAAATATCATGCATAACAATATATTAAAACCCTAATATGCTAACATACGTTTACCTATGTGTTTAAGTATAGTTTAACGATTACCTTAATTCCTACAAAAATTAAACCTTACCGGTATCCCGATTAGAAATTCAAGATTTGATTAGCAAAACCAATACCTAAAAATAATATCAATACTTATCATATTAAAAATGAGAAAACCAAAACATAAGACTTTATAAAACTTAGTTAATGAAATACTTAAATTAAATATGATTATACCTTAAAATTTATTAACCAAATTAAGCCAAGAAAGGCAGCAACTCATCCTGCTCATGCAGCATGAGCTACATGCAAAACAAGAGTGGATGGGGTTGAAGGTGGGTGAAAGAAAAGGAGGAAGTGGTGTTTTGGGTTAGGGTTTTGGAGCTAGGAAAGAGGGCAGGTAGGGGAGGATTTAGGGCAAAGGAAAGGTGTAGGGATGGAGAGGGGGTGTAGGTGGTGGTTGGGGATAGGTCGTTAGCAGCCAAGGGCGGCGGCGATGGCGGTAATGAGGCTGCGAAGGTGGCTACCGAGGTGGAGGGGGCTAAGAAGGAAGGAAAAGGGAGGGAAAAAATGAGGGGCTACAAATGTTGGTTTCGGCCAAAGGAGGTGTGGGGGTGGTAGGGGAGGTTGTATGGAGTGGTTTGGTGGCTTAGGTGGTGTTAGAGGTGGCGGGACAGCGATGGAAGGAGGGGTTGTAGGGCGGTTGCCGAGAAGGGTGAAAAAGAAGAGGGGAGAAAGAAGGGGGTTGTAGGGGGCTCAAGGGGTGGTGTGGTGGTACACGGTGGTTGTAGGGGTGGTAGGAGGTGGTGCAGGTGGTTATTGCAATGGTGGAAGTGGCGAAATGGGGCGACGATGCACAACTAGGGGGTTCGCATAAAAGGAGAAGAAAATGGAGAGGAGGAGATCCAGGAAGGGAAGAAGGCTCAAAAAATGGGGCAGGAAAGGGCTGGTGAGGAGAAGAAAAAGAGGAGGGAGAAGAGGGCAGCATGCAACCAATTAGGTGGAAGGGTGTAGGGTGGTAGGGAGGTGGTTGGATGGTAGGGAGAGGGAAGGGAAGTAGGGGAAAGAAAGGTCATGCATGGTTGGTTTGGTCTGAAAATGGGAAGAAAAGGATAAGGGGAGATAGAGGGAGAGAGGTAGCATTGCAGTGGTGGCAGGGAGAGGTTGTAGGGCGGTGGCAGGGCATGCTCGGGGTATCGGGCATGGGTAGCGAAGACAGGAATAAGAAAAGGAAGAAAAGAAGGTAGGTTAGGCGAAGGAAAACAAAAGGGGGAGTGGGCCAACCCGGTTAGGGGGGAAGGAGAAAAGAGAAAAAAGGCTGGGATGGGCGACATGCGTAGGGGAGGAAGGAAAAGAAAAGGAAGCCGCTACATGTGGGAGAAGGAGAGGAGGTAAGGGAGTGGGCTAGCGACCCAAGCATGAGGAGGAAGGAGAGAAAAAATAGGAAAAGGAAAGAAAGGAGGGAAAAGGAAAAAGAAAAGAAAAAGGGGAAAAAGGAAAAGGAAAAATAGGAAAAACTAAAATAATTTAATTTATAAAATAATAGAATGTAATATTTTTGATAGATAAATTAATGTAATGATTTAATTTAATATAATTTAATATGTTAGTTTAAAAAGGATAATTTTAGTAAAATATTGGTTTGGAAAATTATTTAAATAAAATGAGTATGATAAAATAACAAAATATTTATTTTAATTTATTAAATATTCTTATCCAATTTTATATATTCAAAATCAAGAAAATAATTAAATTAAATAATTTTAAAAGCTAATTTATCCCAAATAAAAGTTATTTATTAAATAATAGGTTTTTAAAATTTCGGAATATTACATTAAGACACACTAGTAAAATCTAGAATAATCGTGGGCTAAATCACATCTTTAGGGTAGCAACCCCTAAACAACCACCATTTTCGATGTTGAGGTCTTTTACTTTAAGTATTAGTGTCTCAATTAAGGTGACCACGAGAAACACATTAATTACATGCTTAACCATTTTTATTTGTTTCCATCATTATAAAGTAATCAATATTAGTATTATTGTCAATGTTAACTTAAATAGTCTACTAAGGGTATCCTAGGTTTCAATACTCGTACTTAGGCACCTAAGGTCAAGATAACCAAAATGCCTCTAAGACTAATGCTACCTCTTATCATCCACTTCCATCACATAACTTTATTTATCATCATGCCATAGCATATTGACACATCATGATTATACTATTAATTATGAAGTTAAATATCCATAAACACATGCGATCATTTTGCACATAAACCCTAACATGCACTTTTAGAACAACTAGCACACATTCTCATACATAATTAGAAATTAAGGTACCTCTTGCATGTTTATGGAAATAACATCATAACACAACCTAATTTACCAATTTACCCCTAAATCATGTGTATTTATTATGATACATTCCAATTTATTGAAATACCCCTAACCTTATAATATACATAATTATACTTAAATAAATGATATTAAGGCCATAAACCTTACTCTCTTATTTAACTTTTCTGATTACTTATAATGAAGGTTCATTAGACCAATTGCCATATTATATGAAAAATTACTAAATTACCCTTTCTTATGTACAAAATTATTAAAATACCCTTCTTACTCATGAAATTACTAAAATGCCCTTTTTTATTGCTAAATTACTAAAATACTCTTCTTGCTTGTAAAATTACTAAAATATCCTTCGGGCGTGAAAAATTACCAAAATGCCTTTCTTACTTATAAAATTACTAAAATGCCCTTTTTACTTATCAAATTACTAACATGCCATTCTTACTTGCAAAATTACCAAAATACCCTACATACTTGTAAAGTTACCAAATTGCCCTTTTTACTTACAAAATTACCAAAATATTCTTCTTACTTGTAAAATTACGAAAATACCCTTTTTACTAGTAAAAATAGCAAACTACCCTTATTACGTGTAAAATCACCAAAATACTCTTCCCACTTGCCAAAATGACTAAAATTCCCTTAGATCATTTAATGTTAATAATCATACCTCACATACATTTTTAATACTACAAAACCCTTATTATTATTATTAACACCAATTATTACTTATTATGCATATTTATATAAACAACCTCCATTTTACGTTTAAAATTACTAAAATACCCCTAACACATAAAATATTAATATGCCAACATGCATCATTTAACATTACATGACCCTTATCATTATTCTTAACACCTATTATCACCTATCATGCACATTTATTTAGGCCACTCCCTATGAACATGTAGAATTACTAAGATGCCCCTAGAACATACAATATCATTTTTCATGATGGAATAAGTATTTTCAATACTACAACTCCTATCGTCATTTTCCACATTCCACAACACTTAGCATGCTTTTTCATTAAGATAATCGACATTATACTTGATAATTACCAAATTACCCCTAGGCTATAAATATTGATATATTTTTTTTACTAACACTTATATTTATACTCCACCAAACCTCCATATCCATTTCCAACATCATACATAACACATTAATCACCCCACTTAGGTTTAGACCTCATAATATGTCCAAATTACCAAATTGACCCTAGGGCTCATATTAGTATTATTTCTACTACAAGTGTCCATTTTTACTTAGCATGGTATGCAAATACACATGAAATCATTATTAACATCAATCCCCCTTCTTAACCACCATTTCCACATATATCACATTACATACAAGATAGCCTACTTTGCTTCCTATTTTTCAATATAACATTAAAAATCATGAGATGATTAGCAACACATTATATGCACACCAAACATATACCAAAATTCTAATGTGCTAACATACATAAATCTACAATTTTTAGTGGAGTATAACGATTACCTTATTTATGACAACAACCAAACTTTACTGGTATTTCGATTTAAAAGCTTAACCTTTGATTAGTAAAAATTGTACCTAAAATTAATGCACAATAACATATTATCAGTAGATAATGAAAAGGATGATTTTTTTTATCAAAAATGCTTATTAAATACATATTATTACTAAACTATATTTTACTTAAAATTAGATAAACCATTAAAATTTATGCACCATAACTCACACTGCATAAGCAATGTGAGCATGCATGCATGAAAAGATGAGTGGAAAGGAATAAATGGATGAGGGGGGGAAGGGTGCTCGGGTAAGGTGATTGAGGAAGTGATGGAGGGGAGTTGGGTTGGTTGTTGGGTGCAAGAAGGAAGGTAAGGTTTATGTGGTGGTTGGTGGTCATAGTGTGGAGGCTTTTGGTGAAGGAGACAACGACGATGGGTGTGATAAGGACGGTGCAAAGAAGGGAGAAGATGAGGAATAAAGGAAAAGAAAGAGGAGAAAAGGAGGTGCTACAAGGGGAGTTCGAGCAAGATGAGGCAGATGGGTGTTGGGGTGGTGCTAGGTGGTGGAGGGGAGGCCTCGGTGGTGGCAGAAGAAGGGAGATAGGTAGCCCAAGGTGGTGGTCAAGAGGAGAAGAAAAGAAAAGGAAGGGGGAGTTGGCTAAAAGTGGCATATGTATTTGCTTAGGGTGATGTAGGGAGGTAGTAGGGGGGACAAGGGAGCTAGCATGGTGGTTGGTTGGGCGGTGGTGAATATAGAGAGGGTGACATAAGAAAAATATAGGAGAAAAGGGGGAAAGAAAGAAGGGGAGGCTAAAGGAGGAGGGAAGGGAGTTCGAGGGAGATAAATGAGGCAGAGGAGGAGAATAGAAGGAGAAGAAAAAGAGGAGCAGAAGAGAGGTGGCCGGTGTAGGGTTAGGTGGGTGTAGGGGGACAGTTGTAGGCACATGTCTTAAGGTAGCAGAGAGAAGAAGAAGGGGGAAAGAAAAGGGGCAAGCAGGAAGGGTGTATTGAGGTGTACATGGCCGAAAATGGAAGGAAAAGGATGAGAGAGGGGGCTGCAGGATAGGTTGTGCATGTGTAGGGGGATGATGGTTGTAGAAGCATGCAGGTTGTAGGGCCCTGTTCGGTTGATGATGTAAAGAAGAAGAAGGAAGAAAGGAAAAGAAGAAGGAGGTCGGGCGAGGAAGGAGAAAGAACATGTTGGTAGGGCTACGTGAGGAGGAAAGGAAACAGAAAGTGGGGAAGTTGGGCTTGCCTAACAGAGGAGAAAAGGAAGGAAATAAAGAAAAGAAGGGAGAGGGAGGTGCGGTGTGGGATAAACTTGCCCAGCAAGGAAGGGGGAAAAAGAAGAAGAAGGGGGACGGGTTGGCCCAAAGGAAAAGAAGAAAGGAAAGAAAGAAGAGGAAAAAGGAAGGAAAAGGAAGAAGAAAAAGGAAAAAGGAAAAAGGAAAAAGGAAAAGGGGCAAAAGAAAAATAAAATCATTTTTAGAGTTAGGATCATAGTAATAAAAACTAGACCAGACCAGGCGGTTGAACCGATAACCCAATGAACTAGTTACAAATCTAGGCCAAATGTTAATTAAAACCTGTTTCACAAAAAAAAGGGTTAATATTATAAAAACCGGCTAGTGTTTTGAAAAACCAAGAACTGCCGGTTAATTAGTGAACCAGTCCGGTTTTGTAAGTATATGTTACAATTACTTTTTTAGCCTCACATTAAATTTTGAGTGTTATATATCGGTAAGGGTAATTAAGTCTTTTGCACCCTCAAACCGATTTCCCTATGTGAACCCTGAGAACATCAAAACAAATAGAGCCTCACTCGGTCACTCCTCTCCTCGAATGCTCGAGCTCGATCGTTGCTGCTGTTTGCTTGTTCAGGACTTCCAGTTCTACACTTTTTCTTCTTCTTCTTTGACAGGCAAATTGACTTTGCCTTGTTGCTTGATGCACAGGAGGTCAACTCTCGAGTGAGCAGTTCGTGATTTTTGTCCATCATCCATTGTATTCTCGCCGTCATCTTCAACCTGGACACTTGAGCACGC
Organism: Tamarix chinensis; assembly: GCA_030549775.1. Taxonomy (NCBI): domain Eukaryota; kingdom Viridiplantae; phylum Streptophyta; class Magnoliopsida; order Caryophyllales; family Tamaricaceae; genus Tamarix; species Tamarix chinensis. The sequence goes on from CM060178.1 coordinate 52,492,181, forward strand.
CGTCTATTTTCACAGTGAAATCGCTTGAGCCTTGCCATCCATTTTCATAGCTCAATCATCCTTCAATCTCAGGTGAATGATTTTCATATCTCGGCCAGATTGCAACTCTCAGGTCGAAAATTTTTTTATTGCTATGATTGCAAGTTTGCAATTGATTCCGGTTGTGATTGCAAGTTTGCAATAATTTTTTATTCCAGTTTCTGTGATTGCAAATTTGCAAGTTTGCAATCATTTTTTCATTTGAGATTTCAGGACATATTGATTCTAAAATTTTTACATATTCAAATATCTGAAATAGCTCGGTCTTCCTTCATTATTCTTCTATGATTGCAACTCAAGTTGAAAATTTTTGATTAGGGCAATGATTCTGTTTTTATTTGAGATTTGTAGGACGATTCTATGATTGCAAGTTTGCAACTCAGATATGAATTTGATTCTAATTTCGGTTGCTGTGATTGCAAGTTTGCAATAACTTTTTCATTTGAGATTTCAGGACATATTGATTCTGAAATTTCTTAACATATATGAATCTGAAATTGCTGCCAATGCTGTTATTGATTCTGAATATTTGATATAATTTAGTATGAGATGTTATGGGAAATTTTTAGTATATAATTCTTAATCTCATATCATTCGGCTAGAGGACATGATTCTCTTGTTCTGTGTATATATAATTTAGTATGAGATGTTATCGTTAAAATTTATATTCTAACCAGTCAAAAATTCTAAACATATTTGAATTTGTAATTGCTGCTATCCTTATTTTGTTATTGATTTTGATAATATGAAATCTGAGGACATATTGATAATTTCGATTTTGTTATTGATTCCATTGATGCTATTATTGATTCCGTTGATTTTGTTATTGGTTTTTCTGATGTTCTTATCCAGGCCGAAGACATCATTCTCTTGATTCTGCTGTTCTGTGTGCATATAATTTAGCATGAGAAATGTTATTAGAAATTTGTATTCTACAATCCTTTGATTTCTCCTATATTTACCCCATTTGCAACAATCCTTTGTATTATGCAATCCTTTGATTTTCCCTGTATCTAATTGAATTGTAACTTCTAAACTAATGTGTTTTATTTTAAGTTATTTATGAATATGTAAGAGACTTGATGTTGGATTATCTTATTTTGTAATTGTATTTGATATGTAGGCGACTTTTAATATGAAATTATGTTATTTTATGATCTTATATGAATATGTAATGATCACCTTATGATGAAATATATTTGTTGGTGATTCATGATATCTAATATTAAGTATTAAATACTTAAACTATATTTTTAAATAAATACGAATATATTTGACTTTAATTGAGAGAATTATTTGAACCATTGGTTTAACCAATTCGAATCACTAGTCCGACTACTAAACTAGTGAACCCGTTACTCGACCGGTTCGATGACCGATCCGGTTTTTTAAAACTATAGTTAGGATTATAAATTAAGCTAATGAAAAAATTATAAAATCAATTTATCTAAAATATAATGTATTAATTTAAGAAAATAATTTGGATAAAATTAAGGGTTTGTGAATTTATTTAAATAAAAATTTTATGATAAAAATAATAAAATCTTTATTTTAATTTATTAAATAATCCTTTCTATTTTTATAAATTAAAGGTCTACAAAATAATTAAATTAATAATTTAAGATTAAATTATTTTAAATAAGGGTTAAGTATGAAACTTTAGATTTTAAATTTTTGATGCATTATAAAAATAATGTGTTTTATAAATAAAGGAAAATATAGTCCATGTTTAGAAAATACGTAACAGCTGTTTTAATTTACTTATTCTTGATTTTTTGTCTAAAAATACATTAGAATATTCAATGAGAAAACACAACTCGTATTAAGAAATTTGGGACTCCCGTGTTTCTAACATAACTCACTATTCTACATTAATAATACTTGCACCAACTAACATAATATTATATTGTACTTTAAATACCTAGTTAAAACTCACACCGTCTAAGATCATATATATATATATATATATATATATATATATATATATATATGTATGTATGTATGTAATTTTTTTTTCAATTTTATAAAATAACCTAAAAAATTACACTTTTAATACGAAAATTAGAAGACAGGAATTTTATAATTTATTTGCTTCCTTATTTTGATTCACCTCATATTTTTCCACTTAGGTTGTCATTAATTTTATAATATTTGGGGAAGGAAAGTTGAGCAAAGTCTTGAGAAAAAGTCTTTTAATCATAGAGTTTGATGATGGAAAAAAATTTACATGAAGAATTAAATTAGAATGGGGATTATTTGGTTTAATATAAATATTGCTGTCAATTATTATTATTATTATATATGTGTATATATTTTCATATGGTCATGGTCTTATTGGAAATCGAATAAAGGTCACAATATTTAATTCCTTGTTATATATATATATATATATATATATATATATATATATATTAAAGACAAGGAGAAAGGGCGGAAGTGAGAGAGTTGGGCTTCCGTTGTTTTAGGCGTGGATTGAATTGTTCGGATTCAGTTCGGGGATGACAAGGCTAATACAACCAGCACTTTATGAACTCTTACAATGCGAATTTAGTAACGGAGACATGTAATCACCGGCTGCCGACCCTCCTTTTTATTTGTCCATATTGTCTTCTCAATTTAGGGTTTTTTATTTCAATTTTTCATCGATTGATTCTCTTGGCTTATTCCGTTTTCTCCAGTTATTACTTTTATTTTTCAATTTACGCTAACTGCTTTGGCCCATTATCGATTCTAACATTTCTGGAGTTTGCATCTCTAGATTCTTGCAATTCAGTTGATTGGTGTCCTTGTTACATAGAATCTCCACGTGAATTCTATCTCGTTCTTGTTGAGGTTTTGGTTCGCTGCGGCATCTTAGTTTCACACTTTGGGCACTTCCCGATTGTTTGATTGAGTATGGGGTGATTTGTGATTTTGCCTAGTTGTATACTCGTATTTTATATATTTTGTCCAAATTGAGTTGTGGTGCTCCTTATTTAATTGCCTCTTGTTTTGGACACTGATTTCACTCGTTATGTGGCGAAATTTGTGATTACATGCTGACGCTTTCGTCATTCAGGTCTCCGTTGATGTGTTTGCCATGCTTCACTCTCTGGGTTCCCGGAAAATGTTTGGTTTTGATCCATGTAGTCATGTCCGTTTACCTAGTTGTTGGTCTGATTTTTTTTTTTTGGTCCATTTCCTTTTCCTTTGTCTTTTCACGTGATTGGTTATATCCTGGCGCATCCTTAATTATGCAGTGTTAATTATTCGACAACTCATTCTGGCAATTAGGGTTTCAGTTTAATTTGAAAATCTGCTGTTGATACTCTTAGCTTATTTTGATTGCGGGATTATATACCAGTAGTTGCTTATGATAACAAATAGTTGGTTAACAAATAGTTGGTTTAGCACCAGTGGTGATTATTAATACTTGTTTTTATTGGAAAATGCATGCTGCATTCTGTTTATGGTAGGGTTGGGCCTTTCAATTGTTCTAATCTTCCACGGTTGTCTATCTGGCTCTATAAATTGTTATAAATCCTTGATCCTCATGTTTAGAAATACGTTTGACTTTAATAATGCCTGCCTGAATGGACAGCACCCTTGAATTATTTTGGTCATTTGCTTTGGAGAATGATAAAGGATTTTCCTTGATATTTTCTCTATATTATCTCAATATTGAGAGGAATTAAATTTTTGATGTAAGGTTTAGTGATGAGATTGGTGACATTGATTGAGTGTTTTGTTGATATGGAGAAGTAAGCACTTTGTCACATACCGACTTCTTGTACATATGGCCTTGGTCTTTCCCTTGAAAGACTAAGTCAACTTTCCTCCTTCTAGTGTACTCATCAACACTTAGGCAAAAGGTGCCTTTGAGAGCACAATGCTGAACACTTCACAAGAGAACTTAAGAGAGAAATTTTAGAGAAAGAAAGAAGTATGTAGTATATAAAGAGAAGCTTTGAATGCAACTTTTGGTGGGTGATTCTCTAATGACTCCAACCCCCTCCATTTATAAGTGATGCTCCACCCCTTCCCCTCCTAAGAATAATTTATTAGGATTTTTGGATGAGCCCGCTAGGGTTTCTGGATTACTCCTTTAGAGTTTTTAGAATACTCCTTTACTTATCTATACAAGTGAAGAAGGATCTAGATGCATTCCTCTAGAACCATCTAGAACAATCTAGGAGAGCGTAGAATCTTATACATTTCTGTACACTTATCTACACCAAAGCATTCTAGATTATTCTGAAATTCCTTGGAACCTCACCGCAAATCTCGACATGGATCCTGACATCTTGCTGTATTTCCTGTCCTATTAGTGCCTGGATTAGTGACTTGAATGATTACCTTGGCTGTACATTTTTTATTTATACTTGGATTAGTGTAGATCTTGGTTGTTATTATTACTTTATGCAGACACTGATGATTTAGTATCTGCTTTAGTGTGTAGCATGTATCATTGAAATCACAGTGATAAAAAAGAATATCCACAAAAGAATCAGTTGAGCACTCTTTTTACAATGATTAACAAAGCTATGTTTGAATTATCTTAAGTAGTTTCCTTGGCTTCAAAAGGCCTATTATTTCTTACATTGCAAATAAGCCACATGACAGTGAACAAGGTGTCTTTTCTGACCCGCATAATTCTTGAGATGTTTTGTACCATTTTGCAGTGGGAGGCTGATATATGTATATATATTGTGTATTGCATCCTTTTCAAATCCAATAGATTTCCGGATTGTTGACAACATTACTTGTTCTGGCAAAATCCTTTATTTGATTGGAAAATGTACATTTACATTTAAATGTGGATGCTGACTTTGGCATCCAGTGAGTATAACACCTGTAAGGCCTTTGTGATTAGTGTATGGTCATTCAGTAATATCCTTAGATCAGAAATGTATTTGCTTTAACTATGATTATTGATTTAGGAGTTATATGAACATATTTTTGAATGAAGTATAGTTATGTTGGCCTACCGTTATTTGCTTAGGTTAAGATACAAATTTATTAGTTGGTTTCAATTTGGGGTTCGAGCTAAATATGAAATGATTTGCTTTTTTGACTTTTAAATTTTTGATATGTGAACATTAAAACTAAAAATTGGTGCTTCATGACTTTAGAATTTAGAGTCCTTACAACAATGAGAAGCTGCATCTCCTTTTGTTGTGTACATGGAAATAGCTTGTTTTTCCTTGTTATTGTTCCAAATTGCCATGTTTTGTTTAGTGGAAAAGATTTCTTTCACTTTCTCCGTTCTGTTATCCATAGTACATTGGTTCAAGAAAGAGCCTCCAAACTAATTCAGAATCCTTGTGTATCCAGGAAAAGAGAGGAAATTTTCTTAAGTTTGTTCAGTCTTTATTACTCTAATCTATACGTTAAAGATCTTTATTATTCTTTGTCCTTTTTTTCCTTTTCTATGCTTGTTTGACATGTTCCTGTTGTGTCTGTTAGGGAAAATTTCAAGCTGGGCAAAGATGCTGTAGCCTCCTATTGAGGCAGACAGCTCAGTTGCTAGAAAAGTAAACGAGTAAAATTTTGTTCATTTGTCTGCATCATATTCGTGCTGTCATGGTTTTGAAGACTGATGGATCTTCTAAACTTGATGCTAGTGAGGATTCCAACTGTTCTGGTGATGGCTTAGTCTGCATCAAAAATATGGTTCATGATGATGTAAAGAATACTATTGGTGGGTCAAGCAGCATGCTTACAGTTAAGCCGCCTGACCATTGTATTTCCACAATAGCAGAAACAAGAACAGCTGTGAGGACTCTCCATAATTCTAATGGATATGAAGATATTGATAAGCTTCATAAGGATGATCAGAATTTGTCCAGATCTCCATGTATATATAATCATAATCTTATATCAAATAAGGATGCAAAAGTTGTAGTTGATAATATCTCAAGTGATAGAAGAGATGATGGAGCTAATGTCGAGGTTGGCTACTGTACTGATGGTGCAGACCAGAAGAAATTATCATGCCATGAAGTTGCTGTATGTGGTTTTGAGCGTGAAATAGATGAAGCAGTTACTCAGACTTCCACAGGGAGTCAAAATATGCTGTGCGATGCGGCTAAGGGCTCTGCTGATCATTTACCAGATAAGAGTCATCTTGTTTCAAAAAGCTCTCTGGGTTCAAAAATGGCTTTTTCTGCAGAAGATGGAACAGATCTTGCAGAGCAATCAGATAACTCCACAAGGCCTGCTCAATGTGTTGAGAAACTGGACTGCTTGAATGGATTGGCATTGTCTGCTGAAGTGGAGAAAACATCTTTGCTATCTGCATGTGAGTTAGAAGTGGATGAGTCTGATTTTGAGGAACAAGATGTGAGTAAAAGGCTGTTATTTTGTTCTTTTTATTTGATTGATATCTCAATGGTTTGTAATATCATTTTTCCTTGCATTTGCTTTTTCCTCTTTGCAGTTATGTTCTCTGTATGAATAAAGATGAGCTAGTCATCAAATATTTCCTGTGTAAAATCATGTCAAATATGCTATATGTTTGATTTGTATTGATGTTGAGATTTAAATTTTTTATATTACCATTCCATTTTGCATTCATGGTATCTGTGGAATTTGTGATGTGAATGGGGTTTCTTAACAGTTTCTGGCTAATTAGCTGCTCCCCAGCCCTATGGATATTGATGGGGAGTAGCATATCCCTTATAAGCGGCTGTATGGATGCCAATGCCATTTGTGAATTAGGGTGTTACTTAAGTCATACGATTGATCTGGCAATCCTACATGCTGAGTTTTTGAGGCTTTTGAGTTACCTGCAGAGGTAGAGATGGCTATATGCTGCTGAATTTTGTTTGTGAGATGACCTTGTTGGTTCAATGACACTTAAATGCATTGTAATCATGGATGCTATATCAAACTTGGTCCTTTTTTACCCTTTTCATGTATGATTTGCTGATTGATTCATATTTTGAATTATTGAGACGCTTTCAAATTAATTATTAGCATGTGGATAGGTTATCATATTGTGCAGATTGTGAGTTGTTATATGGGTGAGAATCATTTTCCAATTTCTTTTTCTTTCAGTGGTGAACAATCTCTTTGGATGATTATGTTGTTAGCTTTCTATACTTCTTGATCAGCTAATGGTGTAGATGCCTCTCAGTAAATAATTGCTCATTCTTGACTAGCATGCTTCAGATATGTGGCCGTCTGGAGTATGGGTTGACTAAAAATTTGTAAACATTTCCCATTTTGGTGGTTCAAAACCCTTTCACCCTCTGATCCTGACAATTACTATCCTGTTATGCAATGTTGATCCTGACACATGTATATTGTGGGTTTTTGTTCCGGTAGTTAATATTATTATTGTTGTTATTATTTTCTTCTATGGGGCCTCGTGGAACATGTTTTCCCCCCCCCCTCTCCAAATAGTAGTAGGTTGCAATGTTTGTTTTTGTGTTCGCTGGGTTACGCCTGCCTTCAACTTGGAAGGTGCTTCATATAGGTTTGAAGGACTGTAAGCTGCTAAGCCATGTTGCTGCATCTCTTGATTTAGATGGGCCTGGGCGTAGGGGGTTTTTTTCATGTTGAAATTGAAATGTTGATTAAAATGAAGTGAATGCTGTGATATAGTTTTTGGCCACAGTGCTAAATTTCTGTCATGTTCCAGCTGCCTTCGTTATTCAAGAGGTTTTCTTGGTTAAAAGATGAAATGAATGGATAGGACAGTTTGTGGTCCTCTCTCTCTCTCTCTCTTACACACAGACACACACCCCCACACCCACACCCGCACGCACACGCACAGAGATTGGGTATAAAACAGAATTAAAGTTAATCTTCTATCCAACTGATTGGATCATGCTTGGTCCTATCACATTGTTCTATTTCTCTTATGTTTCATATTTTAAATACCCCTTTTGTCTTTTTTTCTCTTAGTGGTGTTATTTAACAGTTCAACATCATTTTTTGCTGAGATATGCACTTATTGATCAGGTAAAAGTCTGCGATATATGTGGTGATGCTGGTCGGGAGGATTTGCTTGCGATATGTAGTAGGTGCAGTGATGGTGCAGAGCACACGTAAGGATATCATATTCCATTATTTTATTCTATTCTATTTATTATTATTATTATTATTATTATTATTATTATTATTTTCCTTTGCTGTTTTCATTCATTAATCTGGATTCTTCTTATTTTGAATCAGGTATTGCATGCGCGAAATGCTTCGTAAGGTCCCAGAAGGTGACTGGCTATGTGAAGAGTGTAAAATGAATGCAGAAATGGAGGGAAAGAAGCGGAACCATTCTGAAATGTTGGGCGATAATGAAAGAGATAAACAGCAAGGGCACACAAACTCCATATCTGGTGGAAGCAAGATCAAGAATCTTGATGTGAATAAACAGATAGCCCAGAGGAGACGTTTAAGCAAGTTGGAAATTGCCCCTCCAGCAAAAAGATTGGCACTGGAATCAACTGTGGTGCCCACAAAAACATGCAGTCAAAAAGGATTGGGTATCCTCCCTAGGGATAATTCTTTCAAGAATATTGAAAAGATGAAGGTAAAGTCGGACCATCATGTTCCTACTAGTATCAACTCAGCCGGTGGCATCTTAGATCCCCCTCGCTCTCCTAAGACCAGTGCTCTTCATGGATTGAAAGGTATTATTTTTTGTGAAATCAGTCTGTCATTGTAAAGTTTTTATTATGATTGCTATAGTGTTCTGCTGGCTGAATGAGGACCCATTTCCTGGGCTTCAGGTGCTTTTGGAAAGTCAAATTCCTTCAGCATCTCTAATACGAAACCAAAAATTAAATTGGTGGATGAAGTTCCTCAAAAACAGAAACCAGCCATTGATGCGAAGGAGGGATCTGTCAAATATATTTCCAAATCCATGTCTTTCAAGGGAAATATGGCCCGCTCAAGCACCACAGAATCCAAAGTTAAGATGCTTTCTCCTAAATTTGTTCATATATCAGATTCTAAAGGACCAAGACAAGGAAAGGAGAGCAATTCATTTGAAAGGAAGAATCTGTCCAAATCAGACAGTTCTTTTGCATATCAGGTGGCAGCTACTTCAGCTAAGCATCAATTACGTGGCCATAATATCTCATCTTTACCCATTAACAGCAGCCGTGATTACAAGAATGCTCAATCTTTGAGACCATCAAGCCATATGGATCGAGCTTCAGATGCTCCAGCAATTCAGGGTACTTTCTGTTTCATGAAGCTTTCTTTTACTTTTCTCAGTGATATATCTACCCTAAAGTCTTTTTGTACTTCAGGTGATTCTAAGAGGAGTACTACTGCATTGCTGAGTGGAATGAATAGTGCTGCTGAAAATCCCAGTGGTCTAAAGGATGAAACCATAATAAGTTCACGACCAGGTGAAATAAACTGTCTGCCTGAGCGAAGTTTAGAAAGTTCTCTTAATTGTTCTAGGCAAGGTGCCTATGTGAGTAGTACTAGCGGCACCACTTCATGTTTAGCAGTGGATGGTGCTTCAGCAAGATCTTCAAAAGAGGGCATAAATGAAGAAGATAAACTTAAAGCTGCAATTGAGGCAGCTATGCAGAAAAAGTTAGATATATATAAAAGAAATAAGGTTTCTGATAAGTCTACTGAATTGTCTGTGTCAAACACCGACTCAATTCCTGGCAATGCTTCCCGCGACAGGCTAACCAAAGTGAATTTCGTGAGCAATCTTGTATCTAATGATGAGAAGCTTGAAGGAGAATTAGCTTCCCGAAAATTTGATGGTCACAGCAAACAGGCAATCATGAATAATAATGATAGTCAGTATAAAGCTTACCGAACTGATCCTGTTGTTTATTCTAAAGAAAGGCTCTTGAATTCAGTTGTCCATCCTGATGGAGAGTCAATATGGATGAGACCTGCCATACCTGAGCATGAGTACATATGGCGGTATGATTTCTTATTTCTTGGGCCTTTCTTCTCCTGTAACTTGCCTGACATGAGGCATTAATCTTCTATCTCATGAATTTTCATTGTGAATTGGTTTGTTGATGCCTCTCTTATGCATACAGAGGTGGTTTTGAGGTTCATAGAGATGGCAAAGTTCCTGTTCTGCTTAAAGGTTTTCAAGCACATATATCAACTTTGGCATCCTATAAAGTGCTTGAAGTGGCGAAGAAATTACCTGAAAGTATTCTTTTTGATGAAGTACCTCGCTCTTCTGCATGGCCATTGCAGTTTCAAGATAGTGGTGCTAGGGAGGATAATATTGCATTGTACTTTTTTGCCAAGGACCTCGAGAGGTTGGTGTTAATTTTACCCCCTCCCCTCCTCCATTTGCATCATGTGAAAATGTTGTATGCTAATCAAGGTTCCTGATATATATGCTGCATTTGGTGCAGTTATGAGAGGACTTACAAGAATCTAATAAGCACGATGATGAAGGATGATTTAGCTCTTAAAGGAAATATTGATGATGTTGATCTACTCATCTTCCCATCAGATCAGCTCGCTCAAAAATGCCGGCGTAGGTTTCTATAAGCTACATCTGTTTATAGCCATTTAAAAAAGTTAATTGAACAGAGACTGTATGGCACGATCTTGCTTGTCATTGATGCTTGAATATGTTCTTAAATGCTTTTATGTGGAGATAATGGTCTTTTCATTCTCAAATTCGATGTGGAATTTAATATGATTTATAAACATCATTGCAGGTTGGAATATGATGTTCTATCTGTGGGGTGTGTTCCGAGGAAGAAAACGCTACTGTTTGGATAAAACATCTGGTTCTGTGGAGAAACCTGACATTTCCAATTTGAATGTGGTTCTCAAGGACAAAGAAGTCAGACCAACTTTACCTGATGGATCTAAGAATTCTCATCTCCATGGTCCTAGCAAGGAGGAAGTTTGCACATATGGCAATGAAAACAGTATTGACTCAGGCAGTGAAACTCCTGCCTGCGCTGATTCATTCATTCTGCCCTCTTCTAGCTTGTCAAATGGAGGTTGTGATGGCAGGGGAAATTTGATACCTGAGACATGCTTGGGTGCAGACACTAAGGTGGAGTGTTATGACAGATCACTTAATGATGCAGGTTTCAAGAAGCAGTCATGCGTAGCAGCAAGATGTACTAGTACTAATGTGGTAATAGTTATTGTTTTCTGCATTTACTTTTGAAAGTTGAAGAGGAGGGGGAGGGGGTTGCATAATATATGTGCTGCTTTTTAATGTCTGCCAATTGTTGTATATGCGATTTTTGGAGTGAAAAAGCTTAAGAGTTTTGGAAGATATGCAGTTGTGTGTCAGTGTTCCTCTCACATAGGTCTTACTTATACATGTTTGAAGCAAATGATTATTTCATTTGTTGTTGTATCAGCACTCAGCAGTTGGTTATTGTTATGGTATGCAGTAACAGCTGTTTTCTGCCTCAATTGCGATTGATTAACAACTCCTAGTGAAGCAATCATTCTGGTTTTGAGTATATGAGGCTGACATAAGCTACGTTTCCTCTTTCCGAGCTAATGGGGAAGTTATTTATATGCTGCAACATTGAACTGGGTTTATTAGATTGTTGTTTCTGCTTCTTGTGTTAATTGTTCTGCAAGGATTAAAGCTGTTCAAAGGAGATATTTGATATCATTTCATGCTTGGAATGCATCTTTCAATTATATTCATTTTTTTCCTTGTCTGCATATCATTTGTACCTATGTTTCTTTATTTGTGACTCTTAAGATATTTGGTGTCATTTCATGCTTGGAATGTATCTTTCAATTATATTCATTTTTTTACCTGTCTGCAAATCATTTGTACCTGTGTTTCTTTATGTCTTTTTCCATATATATATACACACACCCTCTTGGGGTGTGTGTGTGTGGGAAACGACTTATGATTTTCCCCCCTCCATTTTTATTGCAGGAAAAAGATCGCAGTGTGGATTCCAAGATGTTTGTGGGCCCCCATCAGCCCAATGAAACAACGAGATTATCAGAGGATCGAAGTCCTACACTTTTTGGACCGGGTACTTTTTATTGTTCTCCTAGTACGCAGTGGGGTTGTGAGCATACGTCTGAACCTTTTAGTGGCTTGCACAAAGCTGCTGTGGTACATGGAGCGGTCAAAAATGGTGAGATGGATTTACAGCGTGAAGTGAAGCATGAGGAGAGGTGTCTGCATGCCATGAGTGATAGAGGTCAAATGGGAGTTGAGAGTGATAAGCATGGTGTGGATGACATGGATGTGGACATTTGTGTTCAGAGTAATGACATGGATGTGGATATTCCCACCATGGATAATTTTGTCAGTCCTAAGGAGTCTCTTCATCTGGATTCTTTGGGGAGTGGCTCGCAAGATGCTTCTGCAAGATTTAGTGGAAGGCTGTCATGGAAAAATGGCAAAGAGGGATCAAATGTTGATGTTCAAGAAGAATACGTCCGCAAAAGTTCAATACTAACTGATAAATGGTACGGTGATAATCTTTCGAGTTACCCAAGTCATCTGGGTGAACACTTCACATCACGAGGGCATGGTAACAATGATGAAGCTTTTGTAGTTAATCGAGAATCTACTGAGAGATACTTCTTTCCTGTTGACTCTTATCGAACTGAAAGCAGCTCAACTTTGGAAAACTCTCTGCTTCGGAAAGCAGTACTGTCAGAAAGGGATGATAGGTTGCCTGATGGTTCCCCAAGCTTGGAGCTGGCATTGGGGGTGGACAAAAGATTCTCTAGCCAGGGAGGCCCGGTGATTCTCACTGGGATAGATGATAAAATGGAACAAGAGAATCCGCCGGATGTGGAGACAAAAATGAACGAAGAAGATGCGAGTGCGTCTTTATCTCTTTCCCTTGGTTTTCCATTCACTGAAAGAGGAAGTTTCAGGCTCAGAGGCAGTCCATCCTGAAGGGCTGGACAGAATGCTTCATTTGTTTGTTTCAAGGGCTTGGCCAATAAATAAGCCAGCTTGATGAAGTTGCCTCCTGATATGCCCCAAAAATGAAAAATCTTACAAGGATGATATGGTGTAGTAGTAGGGTAGAGAAGTTCTTCGTATTCTTTTTTTTTTAACCAATGGTATCCATATCATATGTTCATAATCCCCTTCAAAGTCATAGACTCGCACGATATGTTCATATTTTAAGTTTATCTTTGTCGCTGCTCCGTTTTTCCTCCTACCCTATTTCTCGGTCAGGTTACTTGTTGATCTTGAATTTTTTTGGTCGTATCAGTCCAGGCTGTTTGTACATAAAAGTTGAACTAAGGCAGTCATACTTGAATGCAATGCAGATGACTAGCAGGATTGCTTGTACAACTCGGCCCCAACTGAAAAACATGTAAAGTTTGCATTAAATATGGTACCACAAGGTCTATGGGCGCGTCGGTGGCTGTGGCCCGTGGACATCCTTTCGCTGCTTGATTTCCTAGAGTGAGCCCTCTTGTTAATTGCTAAAACTAATCTTGTTTTTGGGCCACAAGGGTAGTGCCTTTTTGTTCGAGCCAATTCGTGGGCGTAGGTAACGTTTTAGGGTTTGTTTGTTTTGGTTTTTATTTCTTGTCTCCCGGTTGAAGCAGATATCTCTAATTTTAATTGCTTAAGTCTATGCTTAGATTTAATTTGTTGGCTTTATAAAAATGACAAATATTTTAGATTAGGAATAGAGAAAGATGTAATGTATATCGGCCTTAGTGATGTATCACTGTCGTTACCATTACGACTACCACCACCATCATACATGCCACAACTATAGTAACCATCAGCACAATAAACTACCACCGTTGCTGCGAATACCGTAAACTAGATCATTTACAGTTGATGTCGCTTTAGACGTAGAGGAAAGATACGTAACCATGCTTCTAGCTCCAATCAACTGAGTACGCTTATCAAAGACCTAAATTCGATACTACACTATGGATTTGTGCCAAATGCTAGATCGGGTGATCCGAGGGCTTAGAGCTGTCATTAACTTCCATCACTCTTCAGCACATGCTATAAACTTTATAATGTGTGAACCTTTAAACATTATGCCTCAACTTTTGGTCATTTTATTTTCAATACTACCAATGCATGTTGCTTTTCAAGAGTGGCAGTTAATAGTTGTTGATTATTATTTTTAGTTGTTTTATTATATTTAGAAGATAAATTTACTAAAAATAATATAAACTTTAAATTGTGGTTGACAAATTAGTTAATAGAGTATGAAACGCTCACTCAAACATACTCTAGCTTGGTCTGGGAATGAATTGGTATGACTTTGAGCTTGACTCAACATGTCAACTCACTAAATGGATCCGTGTATTGACTCAGTGTGCCAACATGGTGGATGACATGGTTGTCTCATCGTGTAGACTTCTTTTTATTTTGTACTATATCTTTTTATTTTATTTTTGGCATTAGGCTACACCACTTGTTTTTCATAACCTACTTTGATGGCTTACACTTGAATGTATGATGTGTTTGCTTACATCTAAATTGTATATGTTTCTTAGCATAGTTCTTTATGTTTGGTTTTGTTGATTCAATCTAGTTACTTATGCCAACATGTTTTAAAGGATTAAGGGAAAGAAAGGGACGAGGGTCTTAACCAGTTAGTAATCGAGAAGAAAATGACTAACAATGTTTGTGAACTTTGGCAACAACTTCCTAATGTTGTTGAGGAGATGGACAAGAAAGTTCTAGAACTATCAAAAAAATGAACCATCCCTTACAGCTATACTATTAGGGATTTAAAACATAGTGGTCTAAAATTATGGCAATTGAGCGAAAAAAGTAGTTACTATAACCATAAGACAAATGTGCATTTCAACGCATAAATACTTTGGATTTGTTTTCAAACCCGTAGAAATAATTTTGAGATTTTTGTAAAGGTATAAATGTTTAAGATTTTGTACCCATTAAAACTTAATGCTTTAAAGACTTTAACTTTAAGGTAATCTTGGTTATGTTTATTCATATTTCAATGGGAAAAATGCTGTTTACGCATTTACAGGATCGAAGTCCATTCATTATGTATTAAATTTTCCTTTTTAAAATGTTTGTCTTAATGGGGGAAAATTCTAAATGTACGTGAATTTAAGAGAAACTCAAAATCATTTATGCTTTTTATGGGAACAAACCTATACTTTTGTGGTTTAGATTGCATCCAATTTGTCTAGAGTGATTCATTATCATAATACTAAGGGCCACCTAAAGTTTATGATGCATGTTGAAAGCACACAATGCCAAAACAATGTAATTGAAATCAGTTGCGAAATAATCAAATAAGAAAGAATAGAACTTGAGGGTTGAGTTTTTGGTAACTCAGGTTTATTTCATGCGTTAGGGATTTGATGTAGTTTAATGTTTTTGATGACTAGTTAATAGGGGTTAATAATAATGACATTAGTAGATAATGATAGATTAATTATGGTAGGTAGAATTGAATTTAATGATGTATTAATTGTGGAGAAAAAACATGGCTTTGAAAGATGGTTAGAGTTAGGGTTTGAATTCAAAGAAGATAAATTTGGGATTGAATGTATGTATGGCTATTACAAATGATTAATTGGGGGGGGTATGAATGTTTTCAATTGAACACACACTTTATCAAATCACATAGAATTTGATTAGAGATTTTTTTTTTAAAAATCACATAGAAATCATACTCAAGAATGAACTCATGTAGAGAACCGATCAAATATTCAAACTTGTAACTTGTATTCCATCATCATCAACAGTTACAAGACTCATGTTTTTTATGCATGGACTTCAAACTCCTAAAATATGAATATTCAACATAAGATCATATAAAAATCTAAAGGGTAAAATGCAAAAAAATTGGCATAGTAAAAGGAATTAAATATATGACTTCAAACTAATAAGATTAATTTTCTAATAATATCTAAATAAATATTCTAATATCTAATGCTAATGGTCGATTCTCCCCTATTATTTTCATCTATAGCATGTGCTATCCATGTTTTTTTTCATTAAAATTCCAATAATAGCCATCACGCCCCCTTCGAATCCATGTTTAAACAATTAAGGTCCTTATTAGGCATAATATTGCTAATTTGTCCAAATCTTTCACTAAGGTTAAAATTGTAACATCCCATTTTTTATTTATAAATCTCAGTAATTTTATCTAAAAAATTTTTTTTTTTTACATTTGTTACATCCTTTGATGAAATGAAAACCCTTATTTTAGTTTTTAAAATGTTTCAAATTCGTTTCTTAACCCTTTCTCATAAGTTTATTTTTGTGATATCTTCTAATCCACTTTTAGCTATCATATTACATCTAGATTTTAATTTTTGGAATCCTTATTTTCTTTACTCTCCAAGGCCATTTCAAAATTTTAATCAAAGATCTCTATAGAAAAATAACTATTCACATTAGTATGAGATCATTTTGTAATTTAGTCCCAAAAAAATCTTTTTGTCATATAAAACTTTTGAAACATTGGATATCAATATATTTTAGCATTAATAATATATAAATATTTTGGAAATAATATTTTGTAATTTTTATGATTTTTAGAATTTGTTTCATCCTTTTTGGGTGTAGTTTGCTATAGTAACTTTTGTTTCAAAGCTCATAACTATTCTAACCTTTATGAAACTTAATCTTAGCCTTCCATGTGTCAAAAACTAATAAAAAAACAAATTTCATGATTAGCATAGGTTGTTGGCACCCACATCTACTACCATAAATATATCAACCTTGTTCTTTTACCATTATACCCTTATTTACTTTATTAAGGAACTAAACTTTATTTTGGCCTTCCTCATTTGATTTTATCATATTTCACCTACCTCCCAATCTATCATCTTAATTATTTTTTTGGCCCATCAAAACCACAATCCACACCACCATTTTTCACTATCACAGTGACCAAACTCCTCTATTACTCTCCCTTTTTCTTCCTCTTCTCCTCTTTATTATTATGAATTAGTCCATTAGTACTTTTAGAGAAATAAAAGTGGGTAAAGTCCTGGGAAATTGGGGATATCATTCTCTTCTTCATCCTTTAATCTTTTTCTTTCTTAGAGCATTCGCTTATGTAAATAATTCTTTTCTACAAGTAGATAGAACCTTGATTAATTAACATGATATATTATGTTTAAGCATGATTATGCCATGTTTGAGATTTTTGGCTATTGGGTGTGAATTTTTATCCTTTTATTGGCTTGTTGATTCAATTATACCATGTTAAAGATTGACATTTGTAGATGATTTTTTTCATACATAACATGCTTCGATCCATATTCATTTTGATGTTTTAATTTATGGGTGAAATTTTAAAAGTTATAGGTGTTCTTCAACATGCTCTTTGTATTATTCAACGTATTTTTGGCCAATGATGCCTTAATTACACTAAGTAATGTTTTCTTTGATTTTAACCATATTTTTTAGGTAATTAATCATAAAATGACATATTTACCCTTAGAAGGCTTTTAGTGTGGTCTTACGATCAAAGGTTCACGATGACTTTGATGTTTAACTTTTGACCCTAATGAATAGTAACCAAGCATGAATAGTATATCTACGAAAATTGTAATTCTGGATATTAAAATATATTTTTATTTAAGTTTTTTTATACAAAATGATATTTTTATCGATTGATGAATAGTTTGTTTCATAAATAGTGAAAATTTCAAATTTAGCCTAAGCTTTTAATTTGACTTGGTTAATTTATTTTTATCTACATTTTTTATGATATTAGTTGTTGTGACAAAAAGTGCTTTTTGAGCATTTTTACCCTAATTTTTAGGCATATGGACCTTTCAATAGGGTTTCAGGTCTTTAAAAAAGTAATTTTGTTAGTAAATGATAAAATAGATGAATACAGAGTTAGGTTAGACTTTAGGGCATTATTAACATAAGTTTGGATTTCATTTTATTTTCAATAATTCTTATTCAGTAAGAGGTGCACTATTTTTTCTTGTTGAAAAGTATTTCTTGTGCACTTTAGCTTTTGATGTTGGGATTTTCTTAATGTTTTTGTTGGTTTTATGATTTTTTTCAATCTTTTGGACCATTCGTTTTCATAGCTTGAAGTGATCTTTGATCATTATTAAGGGTTTTATGTTTATAATATATAATTTCTTGTGCACTAGTTTGCTCAGACTAATCAATTGATTATCCTACGATTTTAGATGCTTTTCTAATTTTGATTCAAATCTCTTTCCAATGTTTATAAAAAAGTCCAATTATAATCCATTTGTACTAATAAGAATATCTTGATGCTTTGGGATTAATTTCACATTATTTAGATCATTTTATGATTTTAATTAGTTACTTTTTTCTCAAAATTATTTTTGAATCATGCCTCACCTTCTCTTTTCTCCCTCACTTATCCCTCTCTCTTTTGGTAGACGGGCTACGTATTTGAATTTGTGCCCATTCCCTGACTCACTAGCCTTATACCATACCCCTTCTTGACTACACTCAACCTCCATCACCCATCATATTTGTCCTTACCTCTTAGTTGTCCACACTCAACCATAGCAGTATATTCTCCCTCTCTCATTTAAATGTCAACCAACCCTCACCTCGATACTCTCTATTCATGATCTATTTTAATTTCTTACTTGTTTTTCTTACCCTTTCCTCCATTTTCTTTGTGGAAATTTGTGTTATCATTCCTTCATTCTTTCCTTCCTCCTATCTACAAAGGAAAAGTAGAGGCTTCTTTGGCTTCCCTCCTTCCCTAGTGAAGCCTTGCTTCCCTTTCTTCTTCTAATCTTGGCTTTAGTTTTCTCTTGTTTCTCTTAAGTAATGAAGGATTAAGGTTTGAGAAAGGTTGAGGATTTTAGTTTCTTTTCCTTAGCATACTATTTCTAAGAAAAGGTTGGTTGTATCTTGTTTTCTTTTCCTTCTTATGATTCTTCACTAAATTTATTTGGAGTTTTGAAAGGGAAATTTTAATGGTTTTACTTCTTGATTATTTTAGGATTTGACGACTTTGTAGATAGCCGTCAAACTAGGAGTAATTTATGCTAGAAGTTTTGCTTTAAGGTAAGTTATCCTTATCTCTAATATGAATACATTTTTGCCTTGTTTGTTGTGGTTTTCTGTGCTTGGTATGTTCTATGGCATTTATGTAATATGTTTAGTTCTTAATTTCAAGCATGTTGCCATATTTTGATTCATGAAGTTTGGCGCATGTTTTGGTATTTTTGATGTTATTCATGAGTTGGTGAATTCCAAGCATGATCTTGTTGAGTATTGATTTCCACCATGTTTTATGTGAATTCATATGAGGAGTATGATTTTTTAATATAGTTTATAACATAGAAGCATGCTGCGATTAACATGGTAAAGTTTGGTGAAATTCTATTGAGTGGATTACAAGTCTGGCTGTTGTTTTACCCAGACCAATCAATTAGTTTGATAAACTAATCGACTGGTTTTGTGAATAGTTACTTGGTTTGAAAATTTTTATTAGTTGGTTTTGAGAATAGTTAATTGGTTTGATGAATCGGTTGATTGGTGCTTATGATCAATCCATTGATTGTCAAACCTATCAATTGGTGACCTTGCAAATTAAAGTGGTTTGGTCTCTTTTTAGACTCATTGACTATTTTGGTTAAACCAATCGACTTGTCTCCCATCAACAATCAATTGGTATGACCAACTAGTCAATTGGTCCATTGGTTTTAATTTCTATTTAAATCTGGTATGACTAGACAAGTTAACTAGTCCTAGGAATTGATTGACTAGCCCGCCTGATTATAGCCATGTTTGTTTGTTATCTAATGATTCTTCCTTTGGTCCTTCTATATTAATGGTTCTATGAAATTACAACATGTTGATATTGATTCCAACCATGTGTGACCTAAATTTAATGTGAATCAAAATGATAATATTGTGGTACCTTGTTTGGTTAAGTTTGGTGTTCCCTTAAAACACTAATTTGGTGCCTTGTATGCCTTAGTTAGTGTTTAGTGTCAACACTTAAAAACATAATTATTTTGATATTTGGAGTTCGATCATGGAATCATAGAGGCATTCTTAGTATGCATACTTAGGGCTTATTTATCATTTGTGCCCCAACTTAGGAGACCAAGTGTGGTGGATGTTGAAGATCCCTGAGAAAATCTCCTTGGCACTACCACTAGTGTGGTGGGTGAGCAGAGCCAAAATTGAATGTATTCCCCCTCACCTAGGAGATTAAGTGTAGTGGATGAGGAGTATCCCTAAGAAAAGTCCTTTAGCACTAGAGTGGTACGATGTTGGGAGTTGGATCCCTACGTTTGTCCAGTCATGGAATATTAGCAATGATTTTAATTCTATGGAAATGTTCTTTAGGTAATACAAACTCAAAATTTAGTGTATGCCCCCTTGTCTAGGAGACCAAGTGTGGTGGGTGAGAAGGATCCCTAAGAAAATCCCCTTGGCACTAGCACGATGTGGTGGTGGGAGACGTAGTCCTACGCTATTCCTATCATGGAATACTGGCATTATGTGTTTTACCTTTATATGGGTTGCTATGAAGACTCATGCATGTGTGTAAATGTGTAACCTAGGGCCTTGCTATGATATTTTATATATTATCCATTCTCTTATGGACTATTTGTTTAAGTAAGTTGCATACAATGTGTAATACCCCAAAAATCCTAATTTAGGAATTATGACAAAATAATTATTTATTAGGGAAAATTAAGAAAAATAAATTACTTTATTAAATAAAGAGGAAATTAATTGAGAAAAATAAGGAGAAAATAATAAATAAGTTATTTATAAAATTTTGGACATTTTACTAATTAAAATGGAAGTTAAGGACAATTTATCCAAAATAGCCTAATTAACTTAAAAATGAATTTAATTATTATACTTACAATAATTATTATTAAAATTAAATATATAAACAAATAAAGACCCAAATACCCCCAACCCAACCATTTTATCATTTTTCCATTTCCCATTTTTCCTTTTCTCCCTTCCTTTCTTTTTCTCTCTTCCTCCTTTACATTATTTCCATTCCCCCCCGGTTGGGCCTGCCCGTCGGTCCAGACCCCCTACCCCTACCCCGTCCCGTGCAGCCTAAGCCGTGCGGCCTGCTCCCCCTCGCCCGTCTCCTCTTCGCCAGCAACCGAATCGATCCTCTACTTTTTTTTCTTTTCCCCCCCGGACCGACCGGTCCAGTCCTCTCTTTCCCCGACCTACACCCTGACTTACAATTCGACCTACAACATGATCTTCGCCGGCAACCACCAACACTGACCGTCCTCCCCTGCCCTCCCTATCATTTTCTTTCCTCTTTTCAACCTTGACCAAGCCCATCTCTCCCTTCCCCGCGTGCCCATCTCTTTCCCTTTTTCTCTCCCCCTCCCCAACCTAATCTACCATGGCAGGACTGCACCGCCTGCCACCGCCGGCCAGTGGTCCTACCACACCTGCCCCATTTGTCTTCTTCTTTTCTTGTCTTTTTCCTCCTCAAGTAGCTGTAACCGAGCTCCCTCTTTCGTAAGCCTAGATATTCCGCTTCTCGCAGCCGCCCAAACAGACACCTATTCCGCCGCCTCTGGCGACCACCGCAACAAACGCCACCCACCGAGACCACCCCTGCACTTCCCTCTACGAAACCAGGCCACCATCACCCCTTTCCTTGCCCTGCACGTGCCGCCCCAGATGTGCAAAGTCGCCACCCTGAACAACCATCTTCCAGCCCATCGCCGCCCCTTGCGCCGCCTTCCGCCGCCAATTCCGCCTCTACCAAGACCTCCACCACCCTCCAAAATGTCCAGCAGACTCTCCCCTACCTTCCCATACCCTCATCGTCCCTTACCTTCTTCTCCACCTACCTCCACCATCTTCCACCATCCTCCGCCACCTTCGGCCGTCGCGTCAGCCACCGCACGCCGCCGCCCCTGCCACGCCACCACCCTCATTTCACTCCTCTTCACCTGCTGCTTCTCCCCCACCTCAAACTTCTCCTTTCCTCCTTCCATCCAGGCCCCACCTTGATCTTTTCCGTTCTCTTCCTCCTCCACCGCCGCCGCCGTTGTCGCCGCGCGCCGCCTTTGGACCACTACCGACCTTAGGTGGTTTCCAACTTACCCAAACCCTAATATCTCCTTTCTATAACTATTATTAATTTTTAACTACTATTAATGATATTATACTTAATATTATCATTATTATTATTACTTTCATTATTATTATTATTATTATTATTATTATTATTATTATCATTATTCTATTACTACTGCTAATGGTATTATCATTATTATTATTACTAACAACTTAGTGTTAATATAGTTACCTCCTTTGTTATTATTATTATCATCATTACTATTATTACTATTACTCAACCTAACCTTATGATTTTCCTAACCAATAATACTATTATCATTAATAATGGTCTAAGACTTTAGGGTTAATGTGATTAATACTTCCCTCATTTACTATTATTGCCACTATTAACCTCAGTATTATTTTTACTAATAATACTAACGCTAGCCATGGTTTATTATTGTCTTTATCTTTACTATTATTATTATTATTCCTATTATTGTGACAAAAAACATTTGAACCCTTATATTATTACTATTAAAAAATATACAACTTTTATCATTATCATCTTTAGGAATATTTTACTTGTTGGTATTGTAATTAGTATATTATTATTTTAACCCTAATACTATTATTAGACTTAGCCTTAAAAACGCTAGGGTTTCTATCACTATAAACATTAGTGTCACTATTATTAGTTTTATTATTATTATTATCACTATTTTTCTATAGTTAGCATGAACATTATTACTATAATAATAGAGCTAACGGGTCTAATAATATAAATGTAACAATAAGTATAAAAAATAAATATATTTTGACTAGTAATATTTAGTATACTAATTTTAAGGTAAAAACCCTAATTTTTTGTATAATACCCTCTTTAGTAATAAGAACCCTAATCCTAAACTAGAACAAGGGATGATGGTACCTTCGAGGGAAACTAATACTTAGTATTTTTCCCTTTTTATAGGTAATCCTAAACAAAGCCCTAAAGAGTTAGAGGAGCGTGCTCCAAGCCTGGCGTCGCCTTAGGTAAGGACGAAGCTATGGCCTTGTGCTATGTGTGATGTGATGTGTTGATTGTTGTGTATACCATGCTAATGTGTATTATATGATTTATGGATAACTTGTCTCATGTGTAGTGCAGCTTAGAATTTGAGGTACGTCGTGTGTACTTTCTATGACATAAGCATGGCATGGTTTATGTGTGATATTTATGATGTGTTGATACGGCCCTCTAGGACATGCATGCTAGGGTTTCGGTACTATGAAATGGGACTGAAAGAATAATAAGATGGGGAATGGGAAGTGAGACCATTAAGGGGGATATGGGGTTGACCTAAATGAATAAGAGATGAGAAGTACGCATGGGAATTCCAGGGTTTGCATGGAGACTTGAGAGTTTGCATGGAGTGGATAAATCTTGCATGTGGGTGATCCTTACGTGGGAAAAGTTGATTTAGGGTGTAAATAAGCTAAAGGGAGAGTTGTGGAGTGATTGGGGACTTGTGAGGAAAAATAGTACGTAGGTTGGTGTAAGGGTGTGTAAGGGACCCGATTAGGGTTTTGGGAGGAAGTGATTATCTAGAAATTATGGAAGTAAAAATTATTAAGGGAGAGTGGAGTATGGGTTAAGAAGGGGGATTTACTATATGAAGGGTGAGTATGAGTGCCAGGGGTGAGAAGGAATGTTGGGTGAGAAATAGAGAGGTTAATTGTGGGAGAAGAAAGGTACTAGGGTTTGAGGTGGTCAACTAGGGTTTCATGGTTATGTGCTGAATCGAAAGGTAAAGTGATATGTTTTGGGAGAGGATCTAATTGAGGTAAGATGTGGGGCGTTGAATGAGGTAAAGATAGCGTAAGTGGGAGAAGGTTGGGCCACATCGGGCCAATTAGGGTTTTCAAGGGAAAACCCTAGGGGGTGATGGGAGGTGGAGTTGATGTCATGAGTGTAGGGCCTAACCCACACCCGTAGGGGTTGACTCTTTCATCTAAAGGTAAGTGTAAAGGGAATGGATGTCGGGGTGTGATAAGGGGTGCATGAGTCTCAAGATATGGGACGGGTCCCCTAGAGAGGATAGACGTAGAGGGTAGTTGATATGCATGTCAAGGGTGGAAAGCTTTATTTGATAAGACATGAATAAGATACTAATTACTTAAAGAGTAAGATTGTTGAGCTGGGCCCAGACCGATCCACGGGCATAATAGTGGCCAGGTGCCGAGGTGCCCTGGAGACCGATCCACCGGTATATAATAGTGGTTAGGTGCGTTCTGCCCTATAAGTGACCGATCAACCGGCTATAATAGTGGGGTTCCCGTACTCGCATGGATTAACAAAGATTATGGTGTGAAATGACTTACAAATAAATCATGGAAAGATACGTTATAATCACAGTAAAATACCATGAGAGTCGGGGCCAGACCGATCCACCGGCATAATAGTGGCCAGGAGCATTCTGCCCTAGAGACCGATCCACCGACATAAAATAGTGGTTAGGTGCGTTCCGCCCTATAAGTGACCAATCCACCGGCTATAATAGTGGGGTTCCTGCACTCTCATGGATTCATAACGATTATGATGTGAATCAACTATAATTATCAGAGTTATGAAAAGAAGAAGTTGGATTGGACCATCGCCGACCTGCATCATCTATATTATTACATGTTGCTTATGTGATTGTGCTATGTGTGTTATGTTGTATGATTGTATACGTGGCCTTAGTGCACCTACTCCCTTACTCAGTATTGGACCCGTACTGATACTACCTTGATTGAATGGGTCCTGTGATGATCCACCGATGGTGGGGAGCAGACCTCCTATGCAGGTTTATGATCGGGTACTATTTTGGGGTGGAAGGCTTGACTTGAGTGAGTAGGCAATCCGGATATTGATCCTTGGGGAATTGTTTTATTTAGCTGTATTTGGTACTACGCTTCATGTTTTGAAATCGTACTCTTAAGTTGTACTCCTAAACCATATTCTAAATACTAATTGACTTGGGTTTCATTAATGATTTATGTCAAATGTCGACTCATGTTTTAATATTTCGCACTTGATGTTGTTTGGTTTTAGCCTTAGCACTTAGTATTGGAGCGATAGAAGTGTACCGATCTGGTAGCCCCCGAGTTTACGGTTTTATCTTTCGCTTCTGCTAAACCTTTTGACTTAAACGAAAATTTTCAGTAGTAAATTTGGGGGTGTTACACCATGTTACTATATGTCCTCAATGTGTAGCATGATCCTTTACCATGGTTTAGGTAGTTTGTTTTACCTTTCACCATACTAATACTACATTTGTGTGGCCATTTTGATGATCCGGCTTCTAGGTTAGAGAGTTGAGGATGATGTTGTGGCCAGTAGTTGGCCGGTGCTTAGGGATTTGAGAGTTACCTTCATGTTTAGTTAAGAGTTAGGCTAACCAGTTAGATGTTTTTTCCCACTACATTGGGATGTTTTTGGTTCTTTTTGATTATTTAAACTCTTGGCTTTGGTTCATGTATTCAAATCTTGTATAGTGTCTCTCCTCTATATTATTATTCTTATCATTGTTATAATGCATGCATTCTTCATTATTCATTCTATTTTGCCTTGCATCAAGTATGGGTTAGATAATGATCATGCCTCTCTCATGGTTGATGTGGTAGTAATGTATTATGATTTTGCTTTTAACGCTTCTGCATTGTCTTCAAAAAAAAAAATTTTTGGTTCAAAAATTGGGGGTGTTATAAGTTGGTATTAGATCCTATAGTTTTAAATATGGATGCCGTTTGTGAAAACTAATTCTTTAGTCTTATCTGAGCTTGTAGAATACAATTTATTTTGAGAGTGAGCATTGGTTTGGGTTTGGAGTTAGCCTTAGTTTCTTAGGGAGAACTAAATTCTAGCCTTATGTGTAATGTGGTACCTCTATGCATACTAATTGTGTAGCTAGTAATTGAACCTTTTCTAATGCGGCTTAGTATTTTAGGATTTCGACAATTGTGAACCAGCAATTCAAGTGTTTCATGGAGACCATTAAAGCCTTCATGGAATGGTAGATTCACCGTGATGATGCTCAATAATCTTTGCCGCCACCTCCTTTCTTAGTATCACTGTCAGAAGATTGGCTTCGTAGGGTTGATTTTCACCATCCATCAGTCTTTAGGGGCCAGGAGGACCTAGATGTCTTGGAATGCTGGTTGAGGGAATTTGAGAATATCTTTTTGACTAGTGGTTTCTCGAAGGATAAGCACGTGGGCATCAAAGTTTTCCGCTTGCGGGTTTATGCTAATGAGTGGTGGAGTGATCAAAAGTTGAGAGGAGCCATTATAGATCAGTGGGAGACTTTCTTTGCTATGTTTAGAGTATGATTTTACCCTACTCGCTTAAGGATGACAAAGTATGATGAGTTTATGGTATTGTGTTAGGGTATACCTATGGTTGAGGAGTAATACAACCGCTGTGTGGATATAGTCTGCTTTGCTTTAGAGGTTAACATCGATGATAGGATGAAGGTTGACCAATTTCAATTGGGACTGAGCCTGAGACATTAGGAGATGTTGGTCAGGGCTCATGCATAGGATTTGCAGACCATGTATGACTATACCTTGGAGGCATCCATAATTTTCTATGTCGTAGCAACCAATCAATGGCCAAGTGAGGGTTTGAGGGAGGTTAAAAATGAGGTGGAAAGAAGCAGTTCCATGACATAGGTAGTTACTAGTTAGGATCCACAACTTGGTATAGAAGCCAGTTGAGTCAGCCATTAGGGATATGGTTTTTATGTCAAAGGTGTGGTAAGAATCATTTAGGGGCCCACTGTATGGGTCAAGTGTTTAAGTGTCATAGTTGTGGTAAGTTGGGGCATTGCCAGTTTGAGTGTTCGACTACCGAAGGTAATATCTAGTAGGGATAAATATGTTCATGGGGTACTATGATCTATATACCACTAGTTCAGAGGGATCACCTGACATATAGTGAAGCTTGTAGGACTGCTCTAAAGTAGAGGATTCAGAGGCCCTGTGTTTTTATAGTGAGGGATATGTTTAGGGAGTGCTATAGGACCACCTCTAGGTAGTCACTTGAATGTGATGAGTCAATCGGAGGCTGGCAAGCAGGCAGATGTCATCATGGATATGTTTATGGGTTTTTTCTCTTCCTACATGTGTATTATTTAACTTAAGTGCTTCAAATGCTTTTGTGTTTACTACTTTCATAGATAGGGAATCTATGGTTCCCTCTGATAGGGTAGAGACATTTGTTTTGCTCCCGTATGGGGATAGACTTCCTAACACTAGGCTATATAGAGATGTGACCTTAGTCATTAGTAGAACTGAGCTTTTGATAGACCTTATAAAGCTTGAAATTTTTGTTTTTGACACAATTATTGGGATAGATATGCTCGTGAGATATTGAGTTATGATCGATTATGTGTTGGAGTGCGTGGTTC
This sequence comes from Tamarix chinensis, assembly GCA_030549775.1. Taxonomy (NCBI): domain Eukaryota; kingdom Viridiplantae; phylum Streptophyta; class Magnoliopsida; order Caryophyllales; family Tamaricaceae; genus Tamarix; species Tamarix chinensis. Next base: position 52,519,574 of record CM060178.1, read on the forward strand.
TTAACAAACCAAAGGGTGCTTGGATCTCTTACTTGAGATGCAATCCTAGGCCCTCGGTGAGGATGGTGTCCTCATAGGGGCTTGGTACTTTGGTATTGAAAGGGTACTTTCTCTTCTTCTGTGGAATTTAGGATTTAGATGTCAAGGAGTCATCAACTGAGGATGTTCTAGTGATACGAGAGATTCCAGATGTGTTTTTTGATAATATTCTAGGTATGCTGCTAGTGCATGAGATAGACTTCATGATAGATCTTCTACCAGGGACAAAGCCTATGTTGAAGGTACCCTAACAAAAATGACTGATGCTCCCTAAGGTGATACACTCGGCCAGATACATCCTTTCACCAAAATCTCCATACACTCGGCAACCTCTTTGATTAGTTATGGGGGAAAATAGTGTTCTCAAAGATAGATATCAGATTAGTGTATCATCAATTGGGAATCAGCAAGAGTAATATACTAAAGTCAACTTTTAGAATGAGGTATTGCCACTATGAGTTCACTGTGATGTCCTCCTGACTCACCAATGCGCCGGTGATGATAGTGGTTCTCATGAGCTATATTTCTCAACAACACCTTGATGATTTTATCATAGTATTCATCGACAATATCCTTATTTACTCCAAAACTCATAAGGATCATGGGTAGCATTTGAGGTAGATGTTGACCTTGTTGATGAAACATCAGCTGTATGCCAAAATCTCAAAGTGTGACTTTTGGGTAGATGAGGTAGCTTTCTTAGGTCATGTCATCTGAACAGATTGTGTGTTAGTGGATCTTTTGAAGATCTAAGAGATATTAGAGTGATCAGTACTGATGAACATTTGGGAGGTTTGTAGTTTTCTAGGGTTAACAAGCTCCTACATACAATTTGCCTGTAACTTTTCTAGGATCGCTATTCCTTTGACTACCCTATTGAAGACTATGACATGCTTTTAGTGGGACAATAAGTGCACCAAGGATTTTGAATAGCCTAAGAGAAGGTTGACTTTAGCTCTAGTGCGTTACCCTACTATGGAGTATAAAGGGGTTCGAGGTGTATACTGATACATCTAAGCATAGTCTAGGGTGTGTGTTGATGCATCATGGGAGGGTAGTGGCTTATGCTTCTTTCCAGTTAAAGGAGCAAGAATACAATTATCATACTCATGACCTTGTGCTAGCTAAAATGGTTTTTTCCTTGATGATCTAGAGACATTACTTATATGGAGTACAGTGTAATTTCTCTAGGGACCATAAGAGCCTCAAGTACATCATTACATAACAAGGATTGACTATGATATAATAGAGATGGTTATACTTTGTTAAGGACTATGATAAGGAGTTGAACTACAATGAGGGTAAGGTCAACATCATAGCAGATGCTCTTAGTACAAAGACATTGCTCTCTCTAAGTTGTCCAGTGGTTTTAGACTAGATTTGGCAAGAGCTTCAAAAAATGGGCATTGAGATCATTAGATTTAGGTATTTGGAAATAAGGGCGCGCACCCTCTCAATCACAATTACCATCTCTGATGAGATCTAGGCTAGTCAGCCAGGATAAGTAAAGTTGGAGCGAATTAAGCAGGCTATGTCGGAGGGTAGAGTAGTGAGGTTTGAGATTTCTAATGATGGTAGTATCTGTTTCCAAGGTATATGGTGCATTTCGTAGAGTTATGAGAAGCTTACAAGGAAGATTCTAGAGGAGGGTCATCGTGCACCTTATTCCATCCATCTTGGAAGGGATAAGATGTACAAGAACCTAAATCAGGTCTATTGGTGGCCCTAAATGAAGCAAGAGGTTGCAGACTTCATGGCTAGGTGCTTGACTTTTCATAAGGTCAAAATCAAGCACAAGCATTTGTTGTGATTGGTCTAACTATTAGAGGTTCTCAAGTAGAAGTGGGATTGTGTTTTGATGGACTTTGGGTTTGGGTTACCAAGGACCCATAGTGGTTTTGATGTAATCTAGGTGGTAGTTGGTCAGTTGACTTAGTTAGAGGTATACATACCAATGAAGACGACCTAGAGTATGGAGTAGATGTCTAGTGCTTATAGAAAGCATGTGGTATGATACCATGGGGGTACCTAAGGACATTGTGTTGGACCAAGATTTGAATTTTTTATTACAACTCTAGCAAAAGTTGCATATAACTTTTGGGACAGCTAAATTGAGCACATTTTTTCATCCAACTACAGATTGACAGATTGATCACACTATTCAAACTTTAGAGGATATTCTTTAGGTGTGCATGCTTAAGTTTTGAGGAAGTTGGGAGGATCGTTTGGATGTGGTAGCTCCAATAACAATAGTTATCATGTGAGCATAGGGATGGAACCTTTTGAAGCACTCTATGGACAGAAGTGCTGTATTCTAATGTGTTGGAGAGATTCAAGTGAGATAGTTATGTTGGGAATGGAAATGGTAGAGGACACTGCTAGGTAGATAGGGCTTATTTGGGATTGGATGAAGGGTTCCCAAGATAGGAGGAACATAACAGATCCATCACCCATCATTCAGCCAAAGATGATTGAGCTTAGCTATGCATTGGTATGAGAAGTGACTGCTGAATATCCTTGATTCCAAGACTCCAAAGACATGTTCAAATTTCATCTTGCTAGTGAAGACTTTTTGATCATGCCATAGAGTGAAGGAGGCCACTTGAAAGTCTGAGGAGGAGGTGAAAACGAAGTACCCAAAGTTGTTTGCTTAGGTTTGTTGTGTGGGTAACACCACCTCTTTTATGGGGGGTAGTACCCTTCCCTCATGTACTAACCCTTAGTTATTATATTTATTTTGGCCGATGGCTTAAGGATTCCTTATGTTTTGAGTTTATAAAATACATTTCTTCTATGGAATTTGGTGACAAAGTCTCTTTTAAGGGTATAATATTACAATACCTTATCCTAAAATCCTTTAAAATATGATTAAAATCTTTTTGATTTAAAATAAATTATTTCTACTTTTGGAAAGGGCTTGAAACTCTAATAACAATGTAAACTTCAGGCATACTGATTGATTGTTTTTTTTTAACCTATCGACTGGTACTCCATGAGACTTACATTTTTTTAATTCTTGATAAACATATCTTCTTTGTTATTAGTATTGTTGTAATATAGTAGACCATGTATTATTTGTTCTACATTTTGTTTTACCTTGCGTTAGGTATGGGTTAGGTGATAACCACATATTTCTTGTGGTTGATGTGGCAGAAGGTCCCCCAGTTTTTCTTTTAATGCTTCCTCATTTTCTTCAAAGCAATTTTTTTTTTCAAAAATTAGGGGTGTTACACATTGGTTATAAATAACCATATTCATTTCTCTCCCTTCACTTTTTTCAGCCGCTAAGTTCTAAGTTTCTCTCAATAGTTGTTCTTTACTATTTTTCACTTCAAACATTCACTGTAAATCATGTACTTCTTTTGATCCATCCTCTAGCTCTCTTATGTTTTATCCTTAAGAAAGAAAGAATTACATTTGGGAATATAGTTTTTCTTTCAGCTGATTCTTTCATTGGATCGCCATGGGGGTGGTAATTTTTTTCCCTACTTCCTTAGTTTATATTTATTTATTTGTAAGAATAATATGAAGGATTCCAAGTTTTAATATCTTGTTTTAAGGTTTTTGGAAGTTAGAGTCTTCAATCTAAACGTTTTGCTTTAAGATGTGAAATTTACTAAGCTTTAAAGTAAGTTATTCTTACCTTTGAAATGTATTATGGATAAGCATGTGATCTTGTATGGTTAGTAAAATTTGATCTTTGCATGCTTACATGAAATTATTGGTTTTTTGGTGATGTATGTTAGAATATTTAAGAAATCTATGAAAAAGCATGATTTCATGAAAAATATGGTTGATTCTATGTCAATGTTACAGAACTTTGTATAGGAGCATGTGTGACCTCTTTCTTTCTGTGATGGCGATGTTATAATTTTTATGTGGTTGGATATTATAGACTTAATCATATTTAAATGTCTAAAATGTGCCGTGTGTGAGAAAATCGATGGATTGTATAAGCCAAACCAATCAATTGGTCCTTAGAACAACTGAGTGGTTAGCCTAAACCAATTGATCAGATTATCTATGTTGTTCGTATTTCCTTTCCATTTGAATACATCGACTAGTTATGCCTACTTGATTAGTTGGTTATTAGAATATTTGACTGGTAAACCCAACTAATTGATTGGTTCTTGGTTGGAATTCTTGGTGGTATATAATTAAACCTATCGATCGGTTTATCAGAACTAACTGACTAGTCATAAGAATAATTACCTGGTTTAACCATACTGATAGACTAGTTTTGAGAGGAAACTCAAGAGTTTTTTTGAGCCAAATCAGCCAATTGGTCTATTCAAACTGATTGATCGACTTAGCTAGAGAGGGTTATTCTTATCTGTTTAGCCTTATTTTGATATGATAATTAATATTATATTATAATAAAATTCTTTGATGATGATAACACATATTTTGATATGATCCAACAACCGTACTAAGTATATTAATGAGATTACAATTCATGGTATTACTTATATGGGTCTTATAGGATTTTTTTAAGGTAAATTGGGAATAAGTATGCTATAATGCTACTATTTAATGACATGTTTCAGACTCTTGTCATAAATGGATTGATCTAATGGATGGTTTAACTTTGGATAAGTGTTATTGAAATTCCCATCATATGTTTGGATGGTAAATATGGTTATGTGGACATGTTTCTTGGTTGTTATGTGTACCTTATGTGATAATGAACCCTCAAAGAATAAAACAATACTAAGTTACTATAAAAGATGATCAAGTAGTGTATAGGTCAAATTACATGATCCTTGATTAGCTATGAAGGGTTAGTTTGCCTTTGGGCATTTATTGGTGCCTCTTGACGGGATCCTAGTATTCGATACTTGATCTATACAATAATGATATCCTAGGGGGTATAAATACTAAAAGTTTTGGTCACATAAGTGGCTTATTTTACTGCATCCAAGACTTGATATCTATTGGTGGTTAATTATCTTTGTCCAGACTTTTTTGTCCTCTAATTTGGATAAGCATTCAAAGTATGTGAGACCATGGGATGATAATCAATCATTTTGGTGGAATATTCTTAAGAGAAGGAATATTATGAGGCTAGAAGGAGGAAGTAGGATCAGTGGTTTGAAGATAAGGAAGAATAAGGTGAATTTTTAAGTAAGATTCAAACAAGATTTAAAGAATGTTATGAATCTTCAATCAAGATTTAACAAGAATTCAAAAAGGATATGACTTTGAATGTTTCTCCAAGAACACATTCAATGTACTCTATCAAAGATTACACTAAGTGGTCATAGCTAAGTGTTATACTTGTATTAGATTTAATGTAATCGACTCATATGTTATAAGATGTGTTGACCATGCCTTATATAGGTAGTTACACTTTGTTAAATATCACACTAAGGTAGCCAAGTTAATACATATATGTCTAACTAGCACACTAACTAGTAATAGTAATATATCACTAACCTATATAATACATGAATACAAAAAAAATATAATAAACAAACGTAGCTAATTCTTAGATGGAAACAACTAACAAATGTTCTAATTTACATAAGAATGATAACTAGGTATTCTTGACTTGTAAGTTTGACTTCCATGTATAATAGCTCCCTTTGACTTGTAATAACTTGTAACATGTGAAAGCTTAAGTGTGTTGACATCTTGAAGTGTATGAATCTTCTCATTGAAAATATGTTACATACCTAGAATAATTACTCAAATTAAACTTGTTATGGTTAGTGATATTATCATCAATGACATATATTATAATAGACTCCATTACTAAATATGCCAAATCCTTATTATCTTGAGCATCTATGGATGCTCCTACATCATTTTTCCCAACTTGAGAAGAATTCATCCTCAAATTGACATCACTATAATAAGGAGACAAATCACCAATATTAAATGTCATTGAAACACTGCCATAAGATTCTAGAAGTTTGGGTTCATAAGAACTTTCTCAAATTTTATAAGGATTTTAAGTGGTCCATCTGCTCTTGACATTAGTTTATGTTTTCTTAGATTAGAAAATATTTCTTTTTTGCAGATGTAACCAAACTAAATTACTAGGAAAAAATTAACTTTGGTGTACGATGTTTATTAGCTTGCGTTATATACCATATGTTGGTTCCCTCTATGTTCCCTTTAATTTATCGATGAAGCGTCTAAGAATTAAACTCGTTCCTTGCCTCATAGTTTTTAAACTCTCTCTTTTTTTTAAGGGCACCATGCCAATTGATATGTATAGATTCACTTCATACATAATATCAAATGGACTTGAGCGATTAGTACTTGAAGGACTTTGATTATAAGTAAACTCTACATAATCTAACTTAATATCCCAACATTTAGTACTTTTACTTACCAATCCTCTTAACAAAGTGCTAATAGTTTGATTTGTAACTTTAGTTTATCCAGTGGTTTGTGAATGATATGAAGTACTAAATAACAAATTAGTTGCTAAAGTATGCCATAATGTTTTCTAAATGTAAATAAGAAACTTGAAATATTTATCTAAAGCAATGCTTTTAGGGATGCCATGTAGTTTCACATTTTCTTTAAAATACAAATTAGAAATATGTGCAACATCATCAATTTTCTTACATGGAATAAAATGATCCATTTTTGAAATTCTATCTACCATAAAGATAATATAATATTTACCTCTTTGTGTTTTAGGAAGCCCTAAGATAAATCCATACTTACTCTTTTCCATTGTTAACTAGGCACAGGCAATGATGTATACAAACCTTTGTGAATGTTTTTTTTACTCTTTTTACAAGTAATAGATCGGTTTAGTATAATTTGTACACCCTTAATCATGTGTGGCCAATATAAATTTTCTCACAATATTTCTAATATATTTTGAGTACCAATATGTCCCACTATAGCTCCTTCATGTCCTATTTAATAAGTAAATCTCTAATACTTGATCTCACTACACAAAGTTTACTAAGTTTAAATAAAAATTTATCTTGTAATCCATAACTACTATGATATCCATTTTCTTTACATGATTGATATTAATAACTAAAATATTCATTTTTAAGATACGATTCTTTAAACATCTCAAAACCTAACAATTTAGTATCTAATATGTTAAGGAATGTAGACCTTCAAGAGATAGCGTCGACTACTATATATTCTTTTCCATCTAAATTTTTGATAAATAACAAAAAATATTGGAAGAAGATTATCCACTTTGCATTTCTAGGAATAATCTTCTTTTGACTATGTAAATATTTCAAACTCTCATGATTAGAATGTAATACAAATGGTTTATAGGTCAAAGAATGACTCCATGTCTTTAAGACGCGTATGATGGAAAATAATTCCTTGCCATATGTGAAATACTTTAATTTTTCTCCATTTAATTTTTCACTAACGTATGCAATAAGTCTTTTTCCTTGTAAAAGAACTCCTATCGTTACCCCACTAGCGTCACAGGTTACCTAAAAAATTAGGTCAAAATTAGGAATAGATAGCACAAGAGCATTGTATAATTAATCCTTGAGGATATCAAAGGCTTTAGTGGCTTTGTTTCCCTAATTAAATTCCTCTTTTATCATAATTTGAATAATAGGTGCAGCTATAACAGATAACTCTTTAAGAAATCTCCTATTGAAACTAGCTAACCTATGAAAACTTCTCACTTGGTGAATATCTCTAGGAATAGAACACTTTTTAATAGCTTGTATCTTAGTACAATCGACTTTAATATCCTTGCCACTAATAATATAATCAAGAGAAACTACACTTGGAAGCACAAATCCACATTTAATTTTTTTATATAGTTTTTTCCCTTATTTTATCAAATATTTTCCTTAGATCCACAAGATGATCATGTTCATTCTTACTATATACAAGTATTACATCCAGATAAACCACAATGAAGTTACCTAGGATATGAAAAAGAATTTCATTCATTAGTATCAAGAAAGAATTAGGTGCATTACACAACCCAAAAGGCATAACAATTAATTCATAAAGACCATATTTAGTTTTAGAGGCCATATTCCATTCATTCCATTTCCTAATTCTCATTTGATGATAACCACTTCTTAGGTTAATTTTGGAAAACACACATGCACTAAAAATTTCATCAAGCATGTCATCAAGTCTAAGCATAGGAAATATATTCTTGATAGCTATATTATTTAAATCTTTAGAATCTATACACATGCACTAGGTACCATCGTTCTTAGGAACTAGCAAGGTAGGTACACAACAAGGACTCATAAGTTTTCTCACATAACCTTTATCTACTAGTTATTATATTTTTCTTTGCAATTCCTAGCTTCTTATGGATTACATTTATAAATAGGTTTATTAGATAAAGGCATTCTATTAATTAAATCTATAGCATGCTCTCTATATATATAATAGATGGTTGTTTGGGAGGTACATCATCAGGAAAAAAATCATTAGTTCCATCAAGTAATCTAGTATGGTTAGAATTATTCTCCCCAAACTGAGATTCTTTTAATACTAAAGCCTAAAAAGCACACTATTCCTTAACATAATTAATCATATATTTTTCATGGAAGAATAAACTATTCTTAGTCAATGTATGTTTTATATGATCACATTGAGCTAGTTTCAATTTATAATTATTTTTATCTTTAATAACAAAATATTCATTAGTTAAACCATAATAAATTGCATTTATATCATATTACCATGGTATTCCTAGTAAAATATGACAAGCATCCATAAGCAATATATCACATAATACTTCATCATGATAGTCACCAATATGAAAAGTAATTAGGGTTTTCTTATCTACTTTAAATCTTGCATCATTGTCCTTACTAAGCCATTATAATAAATATGTTTCAGTATGATTAGTAGTCACTAAAACTAGTTATTTAACCATTATTTCACTTGAAATATTAGCACATGAACCACTATCTATAATGAATATATAAACCTTATAACCAATACTACATTTAGTTTTAAATATCTTATCTCTTTTTGTAAATGGATTATTAGCTTGTATTTGTAATACCCTTTGAAATAAAAAACATGTATTTCCATATTATTCATCCATACTCAAGTTATCATCATTAGATTCAGTCTCTAGGTTATCGTTATCATTACATAGTTCTATACTTGCCATTTCATTTAAGGTTAAAACTCTTTGGTTAGGAAGTTATCTATAAAAATGACCATATCCTTTACATTTAAACAATTGCTTATCATAAATCTCATTCATATTATTTTTACCTTTTTCATCTTAGTTACGGTTTAGATTCTTATCATTAGTTAAAGATACATGTGTCCCATATTTTGAAGTGTATGCATTTGAATAGTTTTTTGTTGAAGTAAGGTCGAAGCATTTATTTTAGAATAGGCCTTGGTAGAATTAGTATGTCTTTCACATTTTAAAGCTAACTTAAATCATAAAGATAATCATAGGTAAATATTTCAACCTTTTTATAATCAATTTATTAAGGCTAGATAAGTATCTAGTACCTTTTTGTTCTTTTCTTTCTTGCATATTACACAAGAGTGCTGGTATTTCAAATTCCCTAGTATATTTGATGTGGAAGATAATGAAAGATTAATCTTAAAAAATGCAGCACCTTTAATCTTGTGAGTTGGGTAGAAAAATAGAGTTATAATATGTTGGAATTGTTTATTTCATAAGAAGGTTTTGCTGCACTTTGATAGTTTGATAATGATCTAATCTAAGATCAAATCAATTCCATAGATAAAACACATAGTTTTCTATAGAGAACAATCTTTAACATCTCAAGAAAACTCTCACTTGATGATGAAGAGAAAAAAGACTCAAAATTAGGTCTTAATGTAAATTATTATGCTTGTCATCCATTATGAATGGACACACAAACACATACACACATGCAAGCCTGGCTTACTCTTTATTAAACAAGCCCATATTACATATTAATTAATAAATACCAACTAGAGTTCATGCCTATATTACATATATAATGAGTATAATGAAAAATCACAGACATTACAAAGCATACAATAAAATAAAAAATCTACACAAAACCCTATGTATAAAATAAATTAAATAATCATATGGAATGAAACTTTGTGTCTTATAGCCTTGTATTCCATAAAACTTTTTAATCCTTGTAATTCCACTGTCTTGTACACTAGATATATTTTATGGATTGATATTGTAATAATACATAATATTTGTAAGAGTTACTTAAAAAAAGATTAAAAGTATTAGGATCTTTAAGAACAATTGGTACCATCTCTATGTATGCTAACTCTTATTCTTTAATATTTTACGAGTGAGATTGAGATGCTCCTATATCATTCTCCCCTTTTAAAAAAGAAATTTTCATCAAATTAGAATCACTATAGTAAGTAGACAAATTATCAATATTGAAAGTCCTATAAACTTCTCCACAGTGTTCAGGTAATTCTAATTCACAAGCATTATTTTTAAATTTTCTTAAGATTTTAAATAGTCCATCAGCTCTTGGCATAACTTTTTCTTCTTCTTAAGTTTTTAAATCATTTTTTTCTTAATTTTAACCAAGATAAATCTCCTAGTGAAAACACTTGTTGAATTTGATATTTATTTTCTTGAGTTTGGTATTTGGAATTAGATTCCTTAATGTTGTTTTTAATTTTTTTATGAAGTTTTTTAAAGAGTTTGATTCTTTCCTTAGCATCATATTTTTTAATATCAAATTTTCTTAATGAAAATATATTAATAAGTAATCAACCTACATATACAAATTCAAAGGTACTTGAGTGTGTTGTAATAGAAGGACTCCTATTATAAGCAAATTCAACATGTACATGTTTTATATCCCAATCATTAGTACTTTTATTAGATAATCCTTTTAGTGAAGTTCCTAAGGTTTTATTAGTCACTTCAGTTTTAATATCCGTTTGTGGATGATGAGATGTACTAAAAAACAACTTAGTACCTAATATATGCCAAATTATCTTTTAAAAGTATGTCAAAAATTTCACATCTCTATCTGACACTATAATTTTGGGAACTCTATATAACCTTACTATCTCTTTGATGTATAAATCTTCTATATGAGTTGCATCATCTATTTTATTACAAGGTATAAAATGTGCCAATTATAGAAAACATGTCTAGTACAACTAAAATAGAATAATTTCCCCTTTGTGTCCTTAGTAAACCTAAGATTAATTCCATACTAACATACTTCCGCTATTGACTAGGAATTGGTAAAGGAGTATACAAATCTTTATGGAATAAACTTTTACTCTTTTGATAAATCACACATCTTCTCATAATAGTTTGTAGTAATTTTAACATTCGTGGCCAGTAAAAATTTTCTTGTAATATTTCCATGGTTTTTTGAACATCAAAATGACTAGCTATATCCCTCTCATATACTTCCCTAACAAGTAAATCACACACACTAGAATGATTTATACATAAGTTATGAAGTTTGAAAAGAGAGTCATATTGTAGCACATAATTACCTAACTATTATTCTTTTTGTAGGCATTATAAATTCACTTTTTTAATCTTTTGCATATAATTCCTTCAAAATTTCTAAACCTAATAATTTAGCATCCAACATGATAGGTATCATAGATCTCCTAGATAAGGCATATGTTACAACCTTTTTCTTACCATCAGAAAGTTTGATAGAAAATAAAAATGTTACATGTCTAGGACTAATCATCTTTTTCCCATGCAAATATTTTTAACTTTCATGGTCTGAATGAAAAGATAATGGCTTATGTCTCAAATAACAAATCCATATTTCTAAAATTCATATGATGGAATATAATTCTTCATCATAGAATCAATTTGGCGCCATTTAAATTTTTCACAAAAGGATGCAATGTTCTATTTTTATTGTGAAAGTACACCTCCTATCCCTAAAACATTAACATCACATATAGATTCAAATAATTTATCAAAGTGAGGGAAAGATAATAATAGTGCATTATATAGCTTGCCTTTAAAAGTCTTGATGGCTTTAGTTGTATCGTCACTCCATTTGAAATCACCTTTCATTATGAGTTGTGTTATTAGCACGGCAATAATTAAGAAGTCCTTGTTGATTATTCTATATATACTTGCTAAACCATGCAAACTCCTCACTTTATGAATATCATAAGGTATTGGCCAATCTTTAATAGCTTGAATATTTTTGGGATCCACTTTTATACCTTCACTACTTACAATATATACAAGGAAAACAATACCTGAAAGCATAAAATCATAATTTTCTATTTTCCCATATAGTTTAGCTTTCCTTAGATTATCAAATAATCTCCTCAAATGAATAAGATGATCATGCTCATTTTTACTATACACAAGTATATCATCTAAGTATACCATCATGAAACTTCCAAGAAAATGTCAAAGAACTTCATTCCTTTGTCTTATAAACAAACTAGGTTTAGTATACAAACCAAAAGGCATCACATTCCATTCATAAAGACCATATCTAGTTTGAAATGCAGCCTTCCATTCATCCCCTTCTCTTATTCTCATTTGATGATTTCCACTTCTTAGATAAATTTTAGAGAATGGTTTGTGGTGTGGATCAAAGTGAAAGAGAAGCACAGGATCAAATCACTTCTTTGTTTTGATCATCCACAGGTTAAAGTTGAGGAAGAATGGTTTGGTTTAGTGAAGATTAAACTTGAAATGGTGTAGGCTTCGATGATAGTATGTCCTTTGAATGTTAATGCACATTTGAAGGGTTCTAAATAGGAAGAATACCTCGGGCACTTCTCCTATCTAGATGGGACTCTAAAGGGAGGAAACACAAGTCTCAACTTGTGAATTAGTGTTCAAATGATTTCTATATTTCAATCTGCATATGCGTGTACAAGGAGTAGGTATATAAATAGGTAGTAAACCGACAAAATGGGCCTAAACCAGCCAGATACTTCCTTAATTCAAGTTGGATTTAACTTACTTGAATTAAGCCTATATAATACTTAATCTCAATTATAATATCATCATTTAAATGATATTAATGACTAACATTACATAGCCCTACAATCAACTATGGTACATACATGAAATTACAACAAAATCCTAGCTTACATGAAATATACTTTAGGGTTTAAAACAAGCTTAATATAACTAATGATATCACCAACTATCACCAACTATATCTTATTGTAGTGTTATCCCATCTATGCCATAGCCTTGCATGCTTTGAATGATTGTACACTTTAAGTCTCTTCTTGTGTGTCGACTTCTTCACCTTGCAAATATGTAATATACCTGTAAAAATATCTTGAAATGTTTTCAATAGCAAGTATAGAAATATTATAAAGAACATTTAAAATGATTGGATCCATTATTAAGAATTCTAATTCTTCCTTACCTTGAGAATCATTAGAAACATGAGACACATTAGATGCACCTGCATCACTTTGAATTCACATAACTCATCTAACATGTCATCTAATCTTAGCATAGAAAATTGATATTTTATAGTTATATTGTTTATAGCTCTAGAGTCAATATACATGCATCATGTACCACCTCTTTTAGGAACAACGAATGCATGCACACAACATGAACTTATGCTTTCTTTGACACATCCTTTTCTATGGCTTATTATTTTTGTTTCTCTATTTCCTCAGCCTTATTTGAATTACATTGATATATAGGTCAATTAGGTAAAGACACACAAGATAATAGGTCTATAACATGCTCGATTCATTTTTTAGGCGATAATATTACTACTACTACTGTTCTTGTTGTTGTTGTTGTTGTTATCATCATCCTTGTTATCATTATTGTCACTGTTTTATTATTATTATTATTATTATTGTTAATATTAAAGCTATTATCTTTAGTAATATAAAAGTTTCTAATGAAACCTTAACATGGACAAATATAACTACCAAGACCTATTTTTACTAGTAATAGTATGATTAACTACTTTAAGAATAATACCCTTACTTTTACTTATAAAAATACTACTATTATTATTAACCCTAATACTAGGCTATGGTAAGGGTAAGGTAGGAAATAATAATAATAATTTTTGTTAGAGGGAAGTTAACCCTTATTATTTCCCTCTTATAGGTGAACCAAGTCAAATCCCTAAGGAGGTGTAGTAACATGCTCCAAATCCGATGTAGTTAAGGCCGATTATGTGTATTATGTGCTTTATATGCTATGTTTTATGTTATATTATGTACCTTATATTATTATGGCTAATTTTGGCATGTGTAAAATGATGCCTATGTTGTGCTTGTGGTGTTATATGGTGTGACCCTCTAGGACATGCATGCTAGGATGCTTTAGTAATATGGTATGGGGTGAAAGGATGGAAAAAGGAAAAAGGAGAAATTGAGTTGATTAAAGGGAAATGAGAATGACCTAATTATCCCATGACCCATGAGGGGACAAATAAAAGGGAAATATGGACAAAATAAGAGAGTGGAGTTGATCTTGCATCGGGAAGTCTAGGGTTTGTATAGGATGGATGGTGTTTATAGGTTTGTGATCGATGGTGTTTACATAAGGATGATCCTTATGTGTGAAAAGTTACCTTGGGATGTAAGGTAAGGTAAGGAAAGTGTAACATCTCCAAAATTCACTACTGAAATAATTCATTTTATTAAAAAAAATTACGAAAGTAAAGAAAACAAAACTGTAAATTTTGGGGATATTATAGCCACACTTACTACTAGACCGGTTTACTCCTACCATTCTAGTACCAAGTGCTAAGGATAAACGAAATAGAACATGATTTATACAAATTCAATTTAAAATAGAGTAGCACATCGAAATCGTTACAAAAGATATAAGCCCACAGTTAGTGGATACAAGAGTAAAATCATTTACCAAAGAATTAAAAAGAGAGGAAGAAATACCGTAATGATTTTTCAGATAATCCTTACTCTTGTACCCAAAGCCTCTTGAATAACATCTAAAATGGACCTACAAGGGACACTACCATTGAGAAGGTAGGGGCCCACGATCGGAACCCTTCAGTACTATGGTACTGAGTAACCCTTTAAACCTGAATAAAAGGTAGGCCCGCATGCAACACATAGTATAAAAACTATAAAGGATGATAACATACGGACTAATACACCATTCAAGACCACACATACAACAAGAGAAGGATAACACAACATCCACGTACTTAGCAATTCTATAACACCCCCAAAATTTACAATTGAAATTTTTTATTTTATTAAAAGAAAATAGTAGAAGAAAAGAAAATAAAATTGTGAATTTCAGGGATATTACCACCACACGTAGTACCAGATCGGTTTACTCCTATTGTTCTAGTACCAAGTGCTAAGGCTAAGATAATAAAATAAAATATTCTTGAAAATCAACCCATATTTAAAAATAGAGTAGAACAAATGGTTTCATTACAAGAATAGAATCCACCAATGGTGGTTACAAGAATAAAGATCACATTTAAAGCAAGAATTAAAAGGTGAAAGAGATACCCTAAGGACTTTTCGGATAATGCTTACACTCAACCCCAAGCCCTCTTGAATAACACCTGCAATGGACTTATAAGGGACATTGCCTATTAAATAGGCAGGGGCCCACGGAGGGAGCCCTTCAGTACTATGGTACCGAGTAACCTTTTAAACCACACTAAAAGTAGGCTCGTAATGCAACACACGATACAAAAACTATGCATAATGATAACATATGGCTAATTCACCAAGCACATCTCATACAATAAGAAATGCATAACAAAAATCTGTAAATTTAGCAAATTCATCACATACCCAAGAAGGGACAAGCACTAAAGCCAACTCAGGTCATATTAATAGATCTTAAAAGGAAATCAATAGTTTTGGGCCTGAATCCATTAATTAATCATTATTCAATCATCATCATATTTTGATTTATATCCATGTGACTGAGGGAGTTATACTATTATAGCCGGTGGATAAAAAACATATAGGACAACACGCACCTGACCACTATTATTTGCTAGTGGATCGGGCATCAGGGCAGAAGGCTCATAGCCACTATTATCGTCGGTGGATCGGTCTGGCCCCCACTCACATAGTATTCTACTATAAGTAATTAGTATTTTTCTAAAATTTATTCACATCCCAGATTTGGTATATTGAGCTCGGGACCCCCACAATTGTGGCTAGTGGATTGGAATACACATATACATCTTCTAGGGAAAAGCGCTATTGGGTAACTATTATAATTAGTGAACATGTACACATATACATCTTGTAGGGAAAAATACTCTTGGGCCACTATTATAACCTGTAGATTAGTACACATAATATAATCCATATAGGCCCAGCTCAATCGTCTTTCACTTTTATGATTAGTGTTTTCCCTTTTAATTAGCATAACAATCCATTTATTTGCCTCGAGGGGGAGATCAAGAACCTAGAGACGCGAAGGTACACTAGTCATACTAGTGCATGAAAGCAACTAAGTACCTTCCAACCATCAACCCTAGGATGCAAAGATACCCTAGTTGTACTGGTGCCTACAAGCTACATAGTACCCTACTGACAAGGACACCTAATCCATAAGTATACATACCCCCCAAATAAGTCCGTAGATATAGATATAGTAAGATGTAAGGTTTGGCTAGGGCACTAGGGAACACCAACAAATACTAGAATAATCGTGGGCTAGACCACGTCTTTAGGCTAGCAACACCTAAAGATTCACCATTCCTAATTTTAAGGTCTTCCACTTTAATTATTAGTTTCTTAATTAAGGTGGTCACTAGAAGTACAACAACCACATACTTATTCACTTCCAATTGGTTATGATATCATTAGGTAATCCTTATTCATACAATTATCCATGATAACCTAGAAGAATCACTAAGGCCATCATTATCTCATCAAATTCCAATTTAGGATTCGTTTCCATTTGTTCACATTCTACATGGATTATCATAACATAGTCATATTACAGTTTTAGAGTTTGGTTAGTTTACATCGAAGGATCATGCCCTAGATAACCCTAACATGCCCTTAATTGATACCCAACACACAATATCATGCATGATTAATGATTAAGGCACCTTCTTCATGAATATAAGAATAACATCATACCACAACCTTAATTATCCATCTAATCCCAAGTCAAGCTATGTTCTTGTAATACTTATTGATTGTCAAATACCCTTATCTTACTAATCAATGTTAATTGAGTTTTATTATGAAACTTCGTTAACCCATTGACATGTTAGATAAGAGGTTGCTGATTTACCTCTATCATGTCTATAAAATTACCGAAATACCCCTTGCTTGTATAATTATTAAGCCATCCCTATTTACTTCCCAAATTATCATATTATCCTCCATGTTGTATAATTACCAAATTACCATTTACTTGTGTTAGATTACAAAATTATCCTCCATACTTATTAAATCACCAACTTTACCCCTTATACTTGTTAAGTTACCAATTTACCCTTCCAGTGGGTTAAATTACCAAATTGCCTTTAGGCTCATTAAGTCACTAATCACCCTTCATATTTGTTATAGTTGTTAGATTTCCGATTTCGTTGGTTAGATTACCAAATCGGCCTTCTTCATTATTATAATAATCAAATTGTCCTTTTAGTAGGTTAAATTACCAAATTATCCTTCTTCATTATTATAATTACCATTTTCCCTTTTAATTGGTTAAATTAACACATTACCCTTCTCCATTATCATAATTTCCATTTTTCCCTTTTTAATTGGTTGAATTACCAAATTACCGTTCTTTATTATTATAATTGCCATTTTGCCCTTTTAATTGGTTAAATTACCAAATTACCCTTCTCCATTATTATAATTACCATTTTGCCCCTATTTCCTCAAATTACCAAAATGCCCTTCCTTTACACCAATTTGCTATTTTACCCATTTACTTTACCATTTTATCCTTCCTTTATACCAAATTATCATTTTACTCTTCTACTTAATTAAATTACTATTTTTTCCTTCCTTCATACCAAATTACCATTTTAACCTTCTATTTCATTAAATTACCATTTTACCCTTCCTCTGTACCAATTACCATTTTTCCCTTCTACTTTATTAAATTACCATTTTACCCTTCCTTTATTCCAAATTACCATTTTACCCTTCTTATTTATTAAATTATGAAAATGCCCTTCTAATTTACCATTTTATCCTTCTACTTTATTAAATTACCATTTTACCCTTCCTTTGTACCAAATTACCATTTTAACCTTCTACTTCACTAAATTACCATTTCACCCCTTTACTTTACAAAATTTCCATATTACACTTTCTTTATAACAAATTACTAAAATACCCTTCTCCTTTATTAAATTACCAATTTATCCCTTTACTTTACATAATTATCATTTCACCCCTTTACTTACAAAATTACCATATTACTCTTTTACATACAACATTACCATATTACTCCTTTACTTACAAAATTACCATTTTAACCCTTTACTTACAAAGTTACCATATTACCCCTTTACTTACAAAATTACCATATTACCCCCTTTACTAACAAAATAACCATATTACCTCCTTTATTTACAAAATTACCATACTACCTCTTTATTTACAAAATTACCATTTTAACTTGATTATACCACTATTACTAAAATACCCTCACTACATAAAATATTAATATTAATGCTCCATACCCATCATCCAACTCTACCAACTATTATTATTATTATTATTATTTATCATAATACTCATTAGCACCTACACTTATTCAAGCTACACACTTATATAAGAAATATTATTAAAATGCCCCTAGGACCCATAATAACAATATTTGTGTAACCAATGGCCACATTATCATAATATATCATAGATACGCACACAACATTTTTATTAATAACAAAGCTCATTCCTTAAGCATTTTTTCTACATATGACACATTTATTAGCATGCTTTCCTTTTTATCAATCAATACAAGCAACTAAATACATTATAATTAATGACATATATCATGCATATAAACATATTAATGTGCTGGCATATGTATATACACATGTTTATGTAAGGTTTAACGGTTACCTTATTTTCTACAAAAATCAAACTTTACTAGTACCTCAGTTAAAGGCTTAAACTTTGATTAGTAAAAATTAGTCCCTAAAAATAATATCAAAAATTAGAATAATAAAAGTAGAAAATAAAAGGAATAATTTTTTTAATCAAAATTTTAATTAAATATATACTATTATTAATTATTTTTATACCTTGAAATTAATATATGATTAGGCTAAAATTAAGGCAAGACTCACACTGCTCATACAACGTATGCTGTATGCAAAAATGAAGGGGAAAGGGGTCAAAGGAGGGACTTGAAAAAATGGAGGAAGTTACTTTAGGTTGGGGTTTTTGTGGCCAGGAGGAGGGTAGGTGGAGGGAAGTTAGGGAAAGGCATAGGTGTAAGGGTGGAGTGGGGGTGTAGGTGGTGATCGGGGATGGGTTATGGGTGGCCAAGGTGGCAGAGGCGGTGGCTAAGTTTGGAAGTGGGTCGTAGGGGTGGCAGAGGAGAAGAAGGAAGGGAAAGGAAGAAGGAAAATGAGAGGCTATGGGGATGGGTTTTAGCCAAAGGAGGATATAGGGTAGTAAAGGAGGTTGTAGGGAGTAAGTTGGTGGCTTGGGAGGTGATAGAACGGTAGTGGATGGTGGAGGTGTAGGTTAGAGGCCGAGAAGGGGGGGAGGGGAAGAAAAGAAGAGAAAGAAGGGGTTGTAGGGGCTCGAGGGGGTGTCTTGGTGGGGCAAGGTGGTAGTGGGGTTGGTAGGAGGTGGTGCAGGCGGTTGGTATAGCGGTGGAAGTGGTGGTTGAAGGTGGTGGAGAAAAAATAGGGTAAGGGAAGGAGAGGAGGAGAAAGTGAGAAGAAGGGGTCGGGAGAGGGAAGGTGGTGGGCTCGAATAGGGTAGAATAAAGTAGGAGGGAAGAAGAAAGAGAAGAAGGAGAGGAGGGGGTAGGTTACCAGCTAGGTGGTTGTTGTGGCAGGCAGTAGGATGGAAATTGCAAGGAGAGGGAGGAGGAAAAATAAAATGCATGTGGGGGAGGGGTGCAGGTCAGGTTTGGTCTGAAAATGGGAAGAAAAGGACGGGGGAGAGAAAGGGAGAGAGAGAAAGAGTAGGTTGTAGGGGAGAGGCATGTAGTAGTAGGTGGCTGTGTAGGAGGGGAAAACATGGCAACGTGGTCAATGTTGAAGAGAAGAGAATAAGAAGAAGCAAAGAAATAGAGTAGGCCGGCAGGGCGAGGGAGAAAGAAGAGGAGCGGGCCTGCCCGCGTGTGAGGGAGAGGGGGAAGAAAATAAATTGAACTTGGCTGACCCAAAAGGGGGGTTAGGAAAGAAAAGAAGGGGGAAGGTTGAGCTGTTGCACAGGGGAAGGGAAGAGGAAAGGGAAAGAAAAGGGCCGATGGCCCAGCGTGCAGGGGGTAAAGAAGGGCAGCAGGCTTGATGGCTTAAAGGAGAAAGAAGAAAAGGAAAAAGAAAGGAAAAGGAAGAAAAAGAAGAAAAAGGAAAATAGGGAGAAATAAAATAAAAATAATTTTTAGAATAATGAAATTTAATATTTTTGATAGATAAATTAATTTAATATATTGGTTTAAAACGCTTAATTTTAGTAAAATATTGATTTTGGAAAAATATTTAAATAAAATGAGTATGATAAAATAATAAAATTTTAATTTATTAAATATTCATAACCATTTTTATATGCTCAAAAATCTACAAAATAATTAAATTAAATAAATTTAAAAGTTAATTTATTCCAAATAAAGGTTATTTATTAAATTATAGGTTTTTAAAATTTTAGGGTATTACATCACTATCCTCTTAAAGAAAAACTTTGTCCCCGAAGTTTATGCCTTAGTAAAAGGGATACAAAAGAAGGGTTCTAAGGTACATGGGGTAACTACTCCCTTAAGGGCATGACTAAGGGAAACAACTACACACATACTTAATAATAATACCAACGATTACAAGGGACTCGACAGTAAGCCTATAGAGGTTGCATCGGGATCGATCGCTTATCCGTCTACTTCAAGTGAAGAGGATGAATGAGTTGCTCCAAGCATCTGATTCTGCTAAACCTATGGTTCCTACAATCTATGAATTTCTTCATGGGGTGCATTGTAGCACTCGAAGCTCCTATGCCCAAGATGTCCACAATTGTTGCTCTAAACCAGCTTTCTCATGCAATCCTTGGCTGGATGATCTCTTTTGTAATGACGGTAATGGTAATACCAGACTGGTCTCTTGCTAGCCTTGCCATTGAGGCACTCTGACTTTTCTTACGTTGAAATTTAGTTTGAGGTTTAGGCTAGACCCACAAAACCTTGCTACTAGGATGATGACTCTTTTCTCCAAACTCTGTCTCTTTGTTCTTCCTCTTACCCAGGATGGAGGCCTGTTCCTGGAAAAAGGCATAGGTGACACACACCCACTTATACACTGTAATCTAGTCGTGGGAGATGTTTGTGCCTGTCATATTGCGGATGTTGAAGTAAAGTCCTTGCTCGAACTAGAAGACCACTGTAGCCTTACTAGCTGCTATTCCAAGGGTGAACCTTAGTAACTCCATGAATAATGTATAGTAATCTTGAACCTATAAGCATCCTTGCGTCAGCTCTATGAATTCCTTGAGCTTGGCCCTCTTGAAAATTTTAGTGTAGAAACGCATGCGGAGTGTAGTCTTGAAGTCTTCCCAAGATGCTGATAGTCTTCCTTGAGCTTGAAAGTCTTCCCAACAAGTGTCGGTTGTGCCTCAAAGGAAGTACGCTTCAATGCTTATCCTCCGCTCATCAAGGCAATTAAGTGCCTTGAAGGTCCTATTGAGATCATGTATCCAAATTTCTAGGGCCACATGATCTTCTTTCCCATCGTAGGTTAAAGGCTGATGATGCGAGACTCTGTTGAGCCAATCCTCTCTGATACATACCGGAGGTAGTGTAGTTTGAGGTTGAGGCACCGGGAAGCGCTGAGCTAATCCCTTAAGCATTTCGAATGCTCTCTCTAGGTTGTCGACTCATTCATCTCAGTCCATATCAATTTAGCTTTAAAAAAAAGTGCGTTAAGGAAGGTGCTATTACTTAAGCTAGGTGACCCAAGCTCAGATCAATTAATCTATCCATACCTAACTCTCAGGACTAATCCAGGTTTTAAAATAGGAGAGAGATTAGAGGGAAAAACCTTTCTAAAATCAATCAAAACTTGGAAATCTTTTGTAAATACCCTAATACTAACTCGTAGTATTAGTTCTAAACGTTAAAAACCAAAATGGGTTTCCAAAAAACACCTAATACCAAATCGTGGTACCAGCTTAAAACATTTGAAATTGAAAGAGCAGTCAAAACCAGCTCTGATACCATATTATAACACCCCCAAAATTCACTACTGAAAATTTTTGCCTTATTAAAAGAAAATATTGAAAGCAAAGAAAACAAAACTATGAATTTCGGGGATATTACCACCACACTTAGTACCAGATTGGTTTACTCCTACCGTTCAAGTACCAAGTGCTAAGGATGGAATAATAAAATATAATTTGCTTAAAACTCAACCCATAATTAAATCAGAGTAGCGCAAATGGGTTCTTTACAACAATAGAATCCACTAATGGTGGTTATAAGGAAAGATATCACATTTAAACCAGGAATTACAAGGTGAAAGAGATACCTTGAGGACTTTCTAGATAATCCTTACACTTGAGCCCAAGCCCTCATGAATAGCACCTGCAATAGACCTGCACGGGAAACTACCTATTGATTAGGTAAGGGCCCACAGAGGGAACCCTTTAGTACTAGGATACTAAGTAACCCTTTAAACTAGACTGAAAGGCAAGCCCATAATGCAACACACAACACAAAAATTATGTAGAATGATAACATATGGCTAATACACCAGGCGCATCTCATACAATAAGAAATGCATAACAAAAATCCCTATACTTAAAAATTCATCACATACCCAAGCAGGGACAAGCACTGAAGCTAACTCAGGTCATATGAATAGATTATGATGGAAAATTATATTTTTGGGCCTTAATCCATTTATTGATCATTATTCAATCATCATCATATTTCAATTTATACCCATGTGAATGCGGAAACCCCACATGCACCTTACCCATGTATTTTTCTAAGATTTATTCACATCTAAGATTTATTTTATTAAGCTTGGGACCCCTACTATTATAGCCGATTGATCATAATACACATATACATCTTCCAGGGTAAATCGCACCTGGACCACTATTATAATTGGTGGATCAGTACACATATACATCTTCCAAGGTAAAATGCTCCTGAACCACTATTATAACCAGTGGACCAGTACGCATAATATAATCCATTTGGGTCGGGCTCAATCATCTTTCACTTTTACGATTAGTTTTTTTCCTTTTAATTAGCACAAGAGTTTATTTATTTTCCTCGAGGGGGAGATCAAGAATCCGGAGAAGTGAAGGTACACCGGTCATACTGGGGCATACAAGTAACTCAATACCCTTCAACCATCAATCCAGAGATGTAAAGGTACCTTGGTCGTACTAGTGCATACAAGCTACACAGTACCCTACTGACAAGGACACCTAATCCATAAGTATGCATATAGCCTAAATAGGTCCATAGAGGTAGATAGAGTAAGATGTAGGGTGCCTAGGGAACTAAGGCACACTAGCAAATACCAGAATAATTGTGGGCTAAACCATGTCTTTAGGGTAGTGACTCCTAAAGAGCCACTTTTCCCGATCTCAAGGTCTTCCACTTTAATTATTAGTGTCTTAATTAAGGTGACCAGTAGAAGCACAACAACCACACACTTATTTACTTCCATTCGTTTCTATTTGTTCACATGCCATATGGGTTATCATATCATAATCACAATATGGTCTTGGAGTTTAGTTAGTTTACATTGAAGGATTATGGCACACATAACCGTAACATGCCCTTAATTCACACCCAACATAATACCATCATAATTAGTGATTAAGACACCACCTTCATGAATATAAGAATAACACTATACCAAAACCTTAATTAACCATCCAATCCTAGGTTAAGCCATATTCTTGTGATAATTACTGATTATCAAATACCCTTATCTTGCTATTTAATGTTACTTGAGTTTTATTATGAAACTCTGTTAACCCATTAACATGTTAGATAAGAGGTTACTGATTTACCCCTATCATGTCTACAAAATTACCGAAATACCCCTTGCTTGTATAATTATTAAGCCATCCCTATTTACTTCCCAAATTACCATATTATCCTCCATGTTGCATAATTACCAAATTCCCCTTACTTGTGTTAGATTACAAAATTATCCTCCATACTTATTAATTCACCAACTTTACCCCTTATACTTGTTAAGTTACCAATTTACCCTTCCAGTGGGTTAAATTACCGTATTACCCTTTATACTTATCTAAATTACCAATTTACCCTAAACCCATTAAGTCACCACTCACCTTTCATATTTGTTACACTCGTCAAATTTTCCATTTGGCTGGTTAAATTACCAAATTGCCCTTCTTCATTATTATAATTACAAAATTGCCCTTTTAGTTGGTTAAATTACCAAATCACCCTTATTCCTTATTCTAATTGCCAAATGGCCCTTTTAGTTGATTAAATTACCAAATTACTCTTCTTCATTATTATAGTTACCATTATGTGCTTTTAATTGGTTAAATTACTAAATTGCGATTCTCCATTATTATAATTACCATTTTACCCCTCTTTATTATTATATTTACCATATTGCCCCTCTTTCTAAAAATTACCATTTTACCATTGCTTTATACTAATTTACCATTTTACCCTTCTACTTCATTAAATTACCATTTTACCCTTCTTTTCTACCAATTTACCATTTTACCCTTCTACTTTATTAAATTACCATTTTACCCTTCTTTATACCAATTTACCAATTTACCCTTCTACTTCATTAAATTACCATTTTACCCTTCTGTTATACCAGTTTTACCATTTTACCCTTCTATTTTATTAAATTACCATTTTACCCTTCCTTTACACCAAGTTTTGATTTTATCCCTTTACTTTGCAAAATTACCATAATACCTTTTCTTTATACTAGTTTACTAAAATGCCCCTCTCCTTTATGAAATTACCATCCAACCTCCTTACTTCACAAAATTTACCAAAATACCCCTTTTAATTATATTTAAATCACAAAATACTTTCTTACACCCAAAAATTAACACGTTATCCCCTTTCCATGTAAAATTATCAAAATGCCCTTCTTACTTATCCATTTACTATTTTTTCCCTTTACTCTTATAATTTACCATTTTGCCCTTATTATACCACTTTTACCTAAATACCCTCACTACATAAAATATCAATATTAATGCTCCATACCCATCATTCAAACTCTACCAACTCTTATTAATTATCATTACCACATATTAGCAACTACCACACACATTTTTAGGCCACACCTTTTGCACATGTAAAAATTACTAAAATGCCCCTAGGGCTTATATTAACATTACTTATGCACCAAACGACCATATTTGTAACACCCCCAAATTTACTACTGAAAAATTTTGTTTAAGACAAAGGTTTTAGCGGAAGCGAAAGAATTAAAACCATAAACTTGGGGGTATTTCCGCCACACTTAGTACCAGACCGGTTCACTCCTACCGTTTCGATACTAAGTGCTAAGGCTAAACTAAACAATCATTAAGTAAGAGTCATCAAAACATAGGTCCATAGTTAACATAGGTCATGCACGAAAACCACGAGTCAACAATAGTTAAGATATCGTTTGAGATTACAACTTAAAAGTACGGTTTCAAAGCAAGAAGCGCAGTACAAAATATAGCTAATGAGACGGATCCCAAGGGACCAATATCCAGATCGCCTACTCACTCAAGCCAAGCCTTCCACCCCAATTCAGTAACCGATCAAACCTGCATAGGAGGTCTGCTCCCCACCATTGATGGATCATCACAGGACCCATTCAATCAAGGTAATATCAGTACATGTCCAATACTGAGTAAGGACGCAGGTGCGCTAAGGCCAAACATACAATCATACCACATAGCCCACATAGCACGATCATATAAGTAACATGCGATAACACACAAGATAAGGCCTGAGTACTTTCCGGTGACTTATTCTTTGTCCTCGTTAATAATATGTCCATTTCACACATATTCTTTAATAATCCATGTAAGTGTGGGAGCCCCACTATTATTGCCGGTGGACCGGAAATCAACATACAGGGCAGAACGCCTCTGACCACTATTATAGCCGGTGGACCGGAATCAACACCCAGGGCGGAACGCCTCTGGCCACTATTCTAACTAGTGGACCAGACTGGCCCCGACTTACATGGTGTTTCGCTATAAGTGCTTAGTATTTTCCCATAGATTACTTCATTCATATTCATTCAAAGCATTCTTCATTAATCCATGTGAGCGCGGGATCCCCACTATTATAGCCGGTGGACCGAAAATAAACACACAGGGCAGAACGCCTCTGACCACTATTATAGTCGGTGGACCGAAATCAACACCTAAGGCGGAATGCCTCTGGCCACTATTCTAACCGGTGGACCGGACTAGCCCCGGCTCACATGGTATTTCACTGTAGGTACTTAGTATCTTTCCTGTGGATTAACTTATTCGTTTGGGTCTGTTGAGCCAGAATCCCCCACTATTATAGCTGGTGGACCGGAATACACACTCAGGGCAGAACGCCTCTAACCACTATTATAGCCGGTGGACCGGAAATAAACACCTGGGGCAGAACGCCTCTGGCCACTATTCTAATCGGTGGACCAGATTGGGTCTGGCTCAACACTCTTTCGCTTTACGTAATTAATGTTTTATCCATGTCTTATTGAATCACATCACACCCTTGACATGCATAAATCATTCTCTTTATACTGTACACATCACAACTAATAAAATCCCACATTCATAACTACACTTTAATCAATAAATACACATGATAACACCAACAACTCTAAGCATCCATAACTAACCCTAATTGTCCACACCAAACTGTGGTTACCCACTCTTAACCCTATTTTACCATAACAACCATACTTAGCCATCCCAAACCTTAATTATCCTCAACAAATCACAATTAGCTACTCCAACCCTACTTAATCACGACGACCCAGAGTTAATCACTCCTAACCCTAATTCTGTCTCCTCCATACCCTTATAATACTCCACGTACTATTCTCCGTCCAAAATAGTTAAACACCCAGATCATACTTGCATCACCTTTCTTACATCCCAAATCAACTTTTCATCCGTAAATTTTGCTCCCACGCAAACGTTACACATCGCATGCAACCTCTCGAACTTTTCATAAAAACCCTAAATCCCATACAATCATTAACTCCCATGCAAAACCCTAACTCCACCATGCAGACCCTAATACCACCATACAAACATTAATACCACCAAACCATAACACCACCATGCAAACCCTAATACCACCATAAGCCATTAATACTACCATGAAATCACTAATACCACCATACAGACCCTAATACCACCATTCCAACCATAATACCACCATGCAAACCCTAATATCATCATGCAGCCATGAACCATGCACCCTAATACCATAAGCCATTAATACCACCATGACCACCATACAAATAACCACCATTCCAACCATAATACCACCATGCAAACCCTAATATCATCATGCGGCCATTAATACCACCATGCAACCATTAATACTGCCATAGAACATTAATACCACCATACAAACCATAACACCACCATGCAAACCCTAATACCACCATAAGCCATTAATACCACCATGAAATCACTAATACCACCATACAAACCCTAATACCACCATTCCAGCCATAATACCACCATGCAAACCCTAATATCATCATGCGACCATTAATACCACCATGCAACCATTAATACTGCCATAGAACATTAATACCACCATACAAACTTCAAGACTCCCATACATGGTTCCCAACTCTCATTTATTTCGGACATTCCTCCCACTTAAATCTTCTCTCATAGATCATGAGGTACTTAGGTCAACCTCATATCCCCCTTAGTGGTCTCACTTCCCATTTATTTCCGGTCATCCTTGTATTCCCAACTCATATTACCATTTATCCTAACATGCATGTCCTAGAGGGCCATAACATAATACATCATAAACATCATACATATACATGTCATGCTCATGTCATGGAAGCACATACAACATACCTCAATCTCCAAGCTGCGCTACACATAAGACAAGTTATACACAAATCATATAATACATGGCATACACAACATTCAACACATCCATGTCACACATAGCACAAGGCCATTAGCTTCGTCCTTACCTAGGTAGGCACCGGGCTTGGAGCACGCTCCTCTAGCTCCTTAGGGCTCGGATCGGGGTCACCTATGAAAAGGGGAAAAGCTAAGTATGAGTTTCCCTCAAAGTACCGTCATCCCTTATTCTAGTTTAAGATTAGGGTTTATATTACTAAAGTGGGTATTATACAAGAACTAGGGTTTTTACCTTAGAATTAGTATACTAAATATTAGTAGTCAAAATATATTTATTTTTTTGATACTTATTGTTACAATTATTTTATTAAACCCATTAGTTCTAATCTTGTAGTAATAGGGTTTATGCTAGCTATAGTAAAATAGTGTTAGTATTAATAAAATAGAGACACTAATGTCTAGTGATAGAAACCCTAGAGTTTTAAGGCCAAGTCTATTAATGGTGTTATATTTGAAATAATAATATTATAAGGTCACAATATTACAAGTAACTATTCCTAAGGGTGATAATGATAATAGTTGTATATTCTTGAATAATAAAAGGGTTCAAATGCTTTTGATTACAACAATAAGGTAGTGATAGTAGTAGTAATAGTAATAGCTAATAATAGTGTCATAGTAATGAGGCTAGGGTTAATGTTAAGTGGTATGGTAATAAGGTTCAAGTACTCTTCTTAGTTAACAACCACATGATATTTACTAGCTTGAGTTAAGTAACATGGATAAGAACAAAAGTATTATTATTAGTAACAATAGTGATAAATGTGTTAGGTATAATAATAATAATAATAATAATAATAATAATAATAATAATAATAATAATAGTAATAATAATAATAATAACAATAATACAACCAAGTAAGGTTGAGCAATAATAATAATAACCATAGTAAGGATAATAGAAATAATAAAAATAAAAATGTTAATACTAATAGTTATAAAAATAAGACCAAAGGTAAGTATAATACAAGTTAGGGTTTAAAAGGGATGTTGGTATTAGTAAGAAAATAAGAACATTAATGATGGAGATAATAATAATGATAATAATGATAATAATAATAATAATAGTAATAATAATGAAAGAAATAATAATAATAATAATAATAATAGTATTAATATCGGTAGAAAATAGTAGCAGTTATATAAAAGGGGTATTAGGGTTTGGATGAGTGGAGAACCACCTAGGGTTGGTGGTGGTCCGGCGGCGGCGGTGGAGGAGGAGAAGAGGGGGAAAGATGGAGGTGGTGGTTAGATGGGAGGAGAAAAGAAGAAGTTTGAGGTGGGGGAAGAAACAACAGATGAAGGGGAGTGGAATGAGGGTGGTGGCGTGGCAAGAGGTGGCGGCGCGCGGTGGTTGGCGCGGCGGCCGAGGGTGGAGGAGAGAGGTGGAAGATGGGGGAGGAAGGAGGAGATGGAGGCAGGGGGAGTTGAAGGTAGGGGAAGGTAGAGGAAGCTTCCCTGGGTGTTTTGGAGGGTGGAGGAGGCTCTGGTGGCGGCTAGGTTGGCGGTGGAAGGCGGCGCAAGGGCAGCGAGGGCTGGAGGTGGTGGTTTCAGGATAGGAATTTTGCACGGCTAGGGCGGCACGTGTAGGGCAAGGCAAAGGGTGGTGGTGGCTTGGTTTTGTCGAGGGAGTTGCAGGGATGATAACAGTGGGAAGCGGTGGCGGCGGCGGTCACCGGTGATGGCGGAAAGCCCGTCTTTTTGAGGTGGCGGAGTGGTAGGGTTTCGGGGCAAAAATCGAATAGGGAGTTGATTATGGATACCAATGGGGGTATTTATAGGCAATTGGGAGGGGAAAACGACAAGGGAAGAAAGGGACGAGCGGGGCAGGTGCGTAGGTGGCCGGCCGGTGGCAGGCGATGTAGGTCCTGCCATAGCAGGTTGGGTCGGGAGGAGGGGAGAAAAAGGGAAGGGAGATGGCATGCCGGGGGGGGGGGGTAGCTGTGGAGCTTGTTGGGGTCGAAAAAGGGAAAGAAAACGACGGGAAGGGCAGGGGAGGACGGTCGATGCTGGGCTGGTGGCCGCTGGCGAAATTCAAGCTGCAGGCGTCGAATTGCAGGTCGCGTGAGGGAGAAGGAGGCAAGGCGGGGTGGACCGGTCGGTCCAGGGGAAAGAAAGAAAAGAAAGAGGGGGCGGTTCGGTCGGCTGGGGCAACGGGCGACAAGGGAGGGGGAGCAGGCCGCGCGGCTTGGGCTGCGCGGGACGGGGTAGGGTAGGGGGTCTGGGCCGACGGGCTAGCCCAACCGGGGGGGGAGATGGAAATAATGTAAAGGAGGAAGAGAGAAAAAGAAAAGAAGGGAAAAAAAAGAAAAATGGAAAATGGAAAAAATGATAAAATGGTTGTATTAGGGGTATTTGGGTCTTTATTTATTTAGATATTTAATTTTAATAATAATAATTTTAAGAATAATAATCAAATTTATTTTTAGATTAATTGGGCTATTTTGGATAACTTTTCCTTAACTTCCCTTCTTATTAGTAAAATGTCTAAAATTTTATAAATAATTTATTTATTTATTTATCTTTATTTTCCTCAATTAATTTCCTCTTTATTAAATGAAGTAATTTATTTTCTTAATTTTCCCTAATAAATCATTATTTGCCATAATTTCTAAATTAGGATTTTTGGGGTATTAAAATATTAACATATCATATTATACATATACTCTTAACATCATTATTAACATAAAAAATCCTTCCTTAAGCATTATTTCTACACATGACACATAAATTAACATGCTTTTATTTTTCAATCAACACATGTTGCTAAATATATCATACTTAACAACATACAACATGCATATAAACATACTGAAAACCCTAATATGCTATCATACGTATATCTATATGTTTAAGTAAGGTTTAACAGTTACCTTATTTCTTACAAAAATTAAACCTTACCTGTACCCCATTAAAGATTCAAGTTTTGATTAGCAAAATCAATGCTAAAAATTTTACCCATAATGATCATATTAGAAGTAGGGAAAACCAAAAAGGATAAAACTTTATCAAAACTTAATTAAATATATACTGCTATTAACCATCATAATACCTCAATATTATTAGTCAAACAAATCAAAGGGAGGCAGCAAACTCACACTACTTATGTAGTGTGAACTGCATGTAAAGCAACAAGGAAGGAGGGGGTCAAAGAGGGGTGGAAGAAGTGAGAGGTGTATGTTTTGAGTAAGGGCTTTTGGTTGAGGTGGAGAGTAGGTGGAGGGGAGTTAGGGCAGGGGCTAGGTGTAGGGGTGGAGTGAGGGTGTAGGTGGTGAGAGGTGGAAGATGCAGGCTTGGAAAAGTGGGTCGAGGGTTGGGTAGAGGATAAGAAGGAAGGAAAAGAATAAGGAAAATAAGGGGTTGCAAGGCTCATTTTCGGCTAAGGGAGGTAAGAGTGTGGTAGGGGAGGTTATAAGAAGTAGGTTGATGGCTTGGGAGGTAGCGATGCGGTGGAATGATGGCTAAGGGTGGTAGTGCAGGGAGGAGGCCAATAAGGGGGAAGAAAAAGAAAAGGAAGAGGGGTGGATGTCAGGGCTCAAGGGGGTGGCCTAGTGGTGTAGGGTGATAGTCAAGGGTGGAAGGAGGTGGTGCAGGTGGTTGGTAGAGCAGTGGAAGCGGCGATCAAAGGTGGTGGAACAAAAATAAAGGAAGGAAATGAGAGGAGAAGAAGGGATAATGGGGGGGTTGAGAGATGGAGAAAAAAGGCTCGAAGAGGGAAAAATAAATTAGGAGAGAAGAATAAAAAGAAGAGGGAAAGGAAGGGAGGTAGGTCGCCGGCTAGGTGGTTGTGGTGGTAGGAGGTAGGGTGGCACTTGTAGGGAGAGGGAGGAGAAAAATGGAAGGAACGGAATGGAGGGGTTGTAGGTCATGTTTGGTCTGAAAATGGGAAGAAAAGGATAGGGGAGAGAGAGGGAGAGAGATAGAGATAAAGTAGGGTGCAAGGAGAGGTAGGTGGTGGCAGGTCGACGGTCGAGGAAGGAGAAGAGAAAGAAGAAGAAGAAGAAGAAGAAGAAGAAGAAGAAGAAGAAGAAGAAGAAAGAAGAAGAAGAAGAAGAAGAAGAAAAGGAAAGGAGGGGCAGGTCGGTCAAGCGAGGAGAAACGAAAGGGAGAATAGGTCGGCTCACACGTGTGGAGGGGGAGAAAAAAAGAAGGGAAAGGTAGACTAGGGTAGACGGAGCCGGAATGCGAGAAGGGAGGGAAGGAGTGGGCTAGCAGCCTACAGTGCGAAGAAGGGTAGGCCAACGACCCGAAGGTGAAAAGAAGAAAAGGAAAAAGAAGGAAAAGAAAAGAAAAGGAAAGAAAAATGAGAAACAAAAAGGAAAAAAGAAAAAGCAAAATGGGGATAAATAAAATAAATAATTTTTGGAATAATAGAATTTAATATTTTTGATAGATAATTTAATTTATATAATTTAATATATTGGTTTAAAAATATTAATTTTAGTAAAATATTATTTTGGAAAATTATTTAAATAAAATGAGTATGAAAAAATAACAAATAATTATTTTAATTTATTAAATATTCATATCCAATTTTATATACTCAAAAATCCAAAAAATGATTAAATTAAATAAATTTAAGAGTTAATTTATCCTAAATAAATGCTATTTTTTAAATTAAATGTTTTAATTTTTTTGGGTATTAAAGTAAGAATTGTTGGAGTGATTGGAGTCCTTGTGTAGAAAATAGTATGTAGGTTTGTATAAGGGTATATAGGGAACTTGGCTAGGGATTAGGATAGCCAACTAATGTTTCATGGTCACATGTGAAAAATGGGAAATAAGGTGAAATTTTCGGGGTTGAACCTAAGTGACAAGATGAGTTGGGGATAAAGGAGCATGAGTTGTGTAGGATAGAGAAAGGATGGGCCATATAGGCCAACTTAGGGTTTTCTGAGAAAAACCCTAGAGGGCAAGAGTGAGTTAACCTTAGATGGCATAGGGAAGTGGGACTTGACCCACACACTTAGAAGTTGGGTATTTGTGGTAAGTAAGGAGAAGAGGGAAAGGATGTCTGGATGTGTTGGGAGGTGTAGGACTCCCAAGATATAGGATGGGCCCTCTCAGGAGAATATGAGTAAACGAATTCGGTGAACGGGTAGTCCAAAGATCATGCATGTATAGAGTAAAAACATATATTGAATAAGAAAATTAAGATACTAATCATTTAAAGAAAAAATTATTGACTTGGGCCCAGACCAATCCACCAGCATAATAGTGGCTAAGTGTCGGAGTGCCCGAAAGACTGATCCATCGGCATATAATAGTGGTTAGGTGCGTTCTACTCTGTATGTTTTCAATCCATCAAATATAATAGTGGGGGATCTTAAGCTCAATAAACCACCCCTATTGGCTTATAAATACCCCAAACCAACCCCTCAATCACCCTTCTTTTCATGCATAAGAAAATTCACCCCTTGCACCACCACCACTTCAGAGGCTGCTTCCCAAAACAACCGCCAAACTCCTCCCTACTTCACCCTCCATTGAACTACACCACTCACTACACCTAATTCTCCTTGTGCAAGCTACCTCAACCGTGAAAAGTTGGCTACTCAATCTGCCACTTTGCACCCCTCGCCACCCTTCTCTCCGCCGTGTGCCACCATCCCTGTCGCAGCCACCACCTCTTCTACCTCTCAAAACCCTCAACAATGTCCCATATACCTCCCCTACATTCCTTTCCCCTTGCTTCCCTCTCCTTCACCTTTCCCCCTCCTACACCACCTTTGGCCACCATAGCAACCACCAATTGCGCCGCCCCTTTTACTATGCCGCCACCACCATTCCAACCCTATCAACATAGAGAATCCACCACCACCACCACAAAAATCGTCTCACTCCCCCTCTTATAGCCTATAAATATACCTCTCCAACCCCACTTCCTCCTCCACCACCGGTGTCGCTTGGTTACTACTACCCCTAGGTTGTGCCCTAGCCTCCCTAACCTTTAAACATGATTAATGTAATTGTTATTTATTTTATTAGTATTAACATCATCATCATCATCATCATCATCATCATCATTATTATTATTATTATTATTATTGTTAATATCAAAGCTATTATCTTTAGTAATATAAATATTTCTAATGAAATCTTAATATGGATCAATATAACTACCAAGACTTAATTTAACTAATAATAGTATAATTAGCTATTTTAAGAATAATACCCTTATTTTACTTATAAAACTACCATTATTATTATTAACCCTAATACTAGGCTATGATAAGGGTAAGGTAGGAAATAATGATAATTTTGGTTAGAGGAAAGTTAACCCTTAGTATTTCCCTCTTATAGGTGAACTAAGTTATATCCCTAAGGAGGCGTAGGAGTATGCTCCAAGTCCATTGTTGTATTAGGTAAGGATGTAGTTAAGGCTGATTATGTGTATTATGTGCTTTGTATGCCATGTGTTATGTTATTTTGTGTACCATATATTATTATGACTCTTACTTATAGCGTAATGTGGAGTTAATATGTGACTTCCTTATGGCATGCATAAAATGATGCATATGTTGTGCTTGTGGTGTTATGTTATGTGACCCTCAAGGACATGCATGCTAGGATACTTTAGTGATATGGTATGGGTGAAAATATTAAAAGGGGAAAAGGGGAAATGAGTTGAATAAAGGGGAATGAGAATGAACTAATTATCTCATGACCTATGAGGGGACAAATAAAAGGGAAATACAGACAAAATAAGAGAGTGAAGTGGATCTTGCATGCGGAAGTCTAGGGTTTACATAGGATAGATGGTGTTTGAATGGGGATGATTATTATATGTGAAAAGATACCTTGGGGGTGTAAGTAAGATACAGAAAGAGTTGTTGGGGGTGATTGGAGTCCTTGGGTGGAAAATAGTATGTAGGTTGGTATAAGGGTGTATAGGGAACTTGGCTAGGGTTTGGGGTGGCCAACTAGGGTTTCATGGTCACATGTGTAAAATGGGAAGTAAGGTGAAATGCTTGGGGTTGAAACTATGTGAGAGGATTATTTAAGGATAAAGGAGCATGAATTGTGTGGGATAGAAAAAGGATGGGCCATATAGGCCAAATTAGGGTTTTCTGAGAAAACCCTAAATGGCGATAGTGAGTTGACCTTAAATGGCATAAGGAAGGGGGCCTTGATTTGGATATTTGTGGTAAGTAAGGAGAAGAGGGAAATTATTTCTAGATGTGTTGAGAGGTGTATGAGTCCCTTGATATAGGACAAGCCCTCTAAGGGGAATAGGAGTAGATAGATTGTGTGAACAGGTAGTCCTAAGAACATGCATATCTAGGGTGAAAACATATATTGAATAAGAAATAGTTAAGATACTAATT
This sequence comes from Tamarix chinensis, assembly GCA_030549775.1. NCBI lineage: Eukaryota > Viridiplantae > Streptophyta > Magnoliopsida > Caryophyllales > Tamaricaceae > Tamarix > Tamarix chinensis. Next base: position 52,555,141 of record CM060178.1, read on the forward strand.
AATTTAAGTAAAAAATTATTGAGTTGGGCCCAGACTGATCTACTTGCATAATAGTGGCTAGGTGTTGAAGTGCCCTAGAGACTGGTCCATCAACATATAATAGTGGTCAAGTGTGTTCTTTCCTATATGCTTACGATCCACCGACTACAATAGTGGGGAACCCAAGATTAGTAAGCCAAATCTTATATTATGATAAGACATGGGAAAGATACTAAGTACTTATAATGGAACACCATCAGAGTCGAGGCTAGGCCGATCCACCGGCATAATAGTGGCCAGGAGCATCATACCTTAGAGACCGATCCACTGGTGAATAATAGTGGTTAGGAGCATTATGCACTATATGTTTCTGATCTACTAGCTATAATAGTGGGGTTCCCGTCCTCGCATGGACTAATAAAGAGCCTGGTGTGAAATGATCATATTGACCAGAGATCTAATGAATGAGTTTAACCGAACTGTAACACGACCTTTACCATCTACATTGCTTGGATGGTTTATCTGTATGATCATGTTTGTATTATATGAATTTTGTGTATGGCCTTAGCTATAAGGTTACCTTGCTCAATATGTAGCATACTGACCACCCGTTTCATGGATGCTACTCATTCCCACGAGCAGAGGGTCCTACTGAGTTTGTGCAGGTAGGAGATTCCATCTTCGATGCCTATAACACTTACGAGACATCAGTTGGGGCTGAGAGTTGATCTTTGGACTTCGCACGGGGGCCCAAGAGCTACATTAGCCAGATTCTCTTTTATCTTAGTTTACTTATATATCATTTTATTTTGGTTTTGTTTTATCATACTGTACCTATTATCCCTCGTGGGAACTTTGATTATGTACTTTATTAGGTTGTATAACTTTTAACCCTCACTCTAATTTCTGTCTTATGAATATTTCACTTTTATCTATGTTTTAAGTTTTTTGATATTATTATGAAATTATCCTTATCCTTGTGGTTGGTACGAGACTAGTCGGGGGCCAGACTTGTACTAATCACGGCGGTAGCACCCCCCCGTGCTTGTGTTTATTTTAATTAAACGAAACTTTTCAACTGTGATTTTGGAGGTGTTACAATTTGGTTTCAAAGCTGGTTTGGGATGTTCTTTTAATATTAAAATTTTTAAGCTGATAGCTTTTATCGGATTTTGAATTGTTTTCATACCCTAATGAAATCTTTTTATTTTAATAATTCTAGAGTCTGGGCCATAGTGAGGAACGAAAGGGTAGACTAGGGATTTCTCAAATGAGGAAAATAGTATAAAATAAATTGTATTGAGCAAATGGGTTTGCTTTCTGCCTCTCTTGATGATAAATGGTTAAGTAAGACACTTGGAGGAGGCCTTCTAAGCCTTCAAAGAGTTCATCCAATGCCAAACCCTAGTACCAACCCCCAACCCAACCACTCTAAGGGCGTTGGTGAAGACTAGCCCTGGAGAGTCAATGGGTATCACCCTACGACCTACTCTAGCAAGGAGGACCCGGTGGTCCTCGAAGGGTGGATTCTAGACATGGATCACACCTTCAAGGCAGTGGACTGCCCTCCATCTTGGTAGCCTAGCATGGCTATATTCTTCTAGAGAGGAGTAGTAAATGCCTAGTGGTTGGAGTACCGCGCTTGAGTAGTCCTCCGATGACTTGGGATGCATTCAAGACTCTCCTCTGCTCTAGATTCTACCCCGAGAGCTTGAAGAGAAACAAGCTCTAGTAGTTCATGCAACTCACCCAAGGATCAATGACGATCTCCCAGTACCATGCTTGCTTCATTGAGGTGCTCCATTTTACCCGAGGGATTGCCGCCAACAAGTCCACGGTGGTGTTCTAGTTTAAGTAGAGGCAGAACTTCAGCATCCGCCAGATGATGGGTGTAATAACCTTCACCAAACTGGCCACCCAGTATGAGCACCTGCATCGCAACCACCTTAGTCTAGTAGCAAGCCACCATCCTCAAGAAGAGGAAACCTAAGGGTCAGAGTCCTTGGAGTAGGACCTAGCTACGGACAAGAGGACCAATGAGAACCCCTCTGAGAGATCACAATAGAGGTTAAAGACCTACGAGGGGATCCTTATACAAACATTGTGGCAAGAGCCACCTGGACAAAAATTTTGGAGGCAGGTTGGTAACTTTCCTGAACTATGGGTAGTTGGGCCATAGAATGATCCAATGTTCGAGACTGCCACATTCTCAACAGTACTAGAAAAGGGCAGTCTTGATCATCCAGTAGCAAGCATACTAGTAGCACCTCCACATCGCACCCCCATTGTTCCACTAGCAAGCACCTGCCCCATTCGGTGCCCCAATTTGAGAGGTTAAGGGAAGGCCTCAGGGCCCCAGAGCCTTTTTTAAGAGAGGAGGTTAGTCAGGTGGACGCCTGAATGTGATCAGTTTGGCTGTGGGTGACCGTCAGCTGGACATCATCACGAGTTTGTTTACCATCTATTGTCTAACAATGTATACCCTTTTCTGTTTGGGTACTACCTTGTTATTTATTTCATCTACATTCACTGCTAAGGCTAAGTTGTCACCCTCTACTAAAGTATAATTTTCTATGATGCTCCTATTGGGGGATAGGATGGAATGTAATTAGTTATTCTCAGATGTGGCCTTAGGCATAGGCGGGCTAGACATCTTAGTAAACCTGGTCGGGATGGAATTAAAGGACTTCAACTTGATTCTAGGTATGGACATTCTGGAGAGGTATCAAATGGGGATTGACTGTGCTCGGGAGCGCATGATTTTTGAGGCCCGAAGGGTACTAGAGTTTCATACAGAAGGACCTAGCCTAAGCTCACTACCGAGGTGGTATCGATAGTTTCCCTACATGCTTTGGTCTAGAAGGGGTATCGCCTATACTTGTGTAGTGTGCAAGAGCTGAACAAAGTCCTAGTAGCTCTAAATAGCATCCCGGTGGTTAGAGAGTTTTTAGATGTATGTTTGGAGGAAATATTAGGTATACCCCCATTTCAAGAGATTGAATTCAAGATTGAGCCGGTGCCATGAGCTGAGCCTGTCATAAAGGTACCCTATCGGATAGTGTCAGTTGAATTAAAGGAGTTAAAGGTCCAGAAAAAAGAGTTGTGTAACACCCCTAAAGTTCACTACTAAAAAAAATCATTTTATTTAATATTTAACAAAAGAAATTAAATCAAAACTTGTGAATTTCAAGGATGTTACTGTCGTGATCAGTACAAGCCTAGCCCCCGACCGTTCACCTATTGACCACAAGGCTAAAGGAAATTAACAAATATAATAATTCAAATTCAAAACCAGGCTTCATAAAATCATTGAATGATCATAAAACGGAAATCAAAGTACGAGGCCATACAATCCAGAGTACATAAGTAAAATTCCTCAAAAAGAAAAAAGATACAATACAATAAAAATCAAGTCTGAGTAAACCAGTACAACGTAAAAGAACATGAAAAGTAAATCCATCCATGATGCTCTCACATCCCCAGCCCAAGTCCATACTCAACACTCAGCCCCACCTGATGCCTCATAAGCATCGAAGGCATCAAAAACAATATCACTGACCTGCACAAAGTCAGAGGGGCCTTCTGCTCATGGGAATGAGTAGCACACATAAAAGAGTGGTCAGTATGCTACGTACTAAGTAAGGTAACCATACAACTAAGGCCAACACACAAGGTATATAATAGAAGCATGATCACATAAGTAGCATACACTCATTACAAATAAATAAAGGCCATGGTGTAGTCCGGATCAACTACTTCTTTAAATCTTTGACTAATACTCATTTCACACCATGCTTATTATCATTCCATGTGAGTGTGAAAGTCCCACTGTTATAGCCAGTGAACCAAAAACATATAGGGCATAATGCTCCTAACCACTATTATTGCCAATGGATTGGTCTCTAGGGAAAGATGCTCCTAACCACTATTATTCACCAGTGGACCGGTCTGGACCTGACTCTCATGGTATTTCACTATAAGTACTTAGTTTCTTTCTCGTGTCTTATCACAATTATGTTCGGTTTGTTGAGCACAGAATCCCTCACTATTATAGTCGGTGGATCGAAAACATACAGGACATAATGCTCCCAATTACTATTATTCGCCGATGGATCAGTCTCCAAGGCACCCCGTCTCCTGGCCACTATTATTCACTGATGGATCAGTCTGGGCCTAGCTCAATAGTCTTCCTCTTTAATTGATTAGTATTTTATTCGTGTCTTATTCGATAAGCTTTCACCCTAGACATGCATGTCACACTCCATCTACTCTTATTCTCCCAAGAGGGCTCATCCCATATCTTGAGACTTTGCCCCTCCTAACACACCCCAACATCCTTTCCTTATTCCAATTACTCATATTGCAGGCCTAACTCCTAAGTGTGTGGTCAAGGCCCACTACCTTACACCTCCAAGTCCACTCATGGTCTTACCCTAGGGTTTCCTCTAAAAACCTTAATTTGGGCCTATGTGGGCCATCCTTCTCTTCCTCACATAACCCAAGATGTTTTAACATCCCACACATCACATCCCTTAGATTCAACCCTCATCATTTTACTTTACTCCCCCAATTACACCTGTGACCACAAAAATCTAGCTGGCCACACCAAACCCTAGCATCTTTCTTTCCACCTATCACCCCTCTATATCTCACCTTCCACTCTTACTTTCCTATGATACCCATACTCATCCTACACATGACATTCCTCTAGCCTCATCTCATACTCTACTCACCCATAATTATTTTTACTTTCACCACCTTCTCAAATTAGAGTTTTCCTCCCAAACCATAGCCAGGTCTTCTGTGCACCCTTATAACAACCCACGTACTATTTTTCACTCAAAGCTTTCAATCACCCAAACAATTCTTCCCTTACCTTACTTAAATCCCAATACAACTTTTCACAAGTAAATTTCATCTCCATGTGGACTCCATACACCCCATGCAAACCCTCAAAGTTTTCATGTAAAACCCTAGAATTCCCATGCAAACCATAGATTCTCCCCTGAAAAGTTCACCCACTCTTTTATTTTATTCATATTCCCCTTTTATTTTCCCTCTCGTGGATCACGGGATATTCAGGTCAATCCCACATTTCTCAGTCAACTTACTTCCCTTTGGTCAACTTACTTCACCAATTTCCTTTTTTCATCCTTTCACCTATGTCATTACATTAAATATCCAAGCATGCATATCCTAAAGAGCCATATCAAATCACATCATAATTATAGCATATACATACTATACACATTCTATAAGAGAACATATGAGCATACCTTAACTCTAAGCTACGCTATATAAAATAGTTATAATGATAATCATAAGATACACAACATATCTTGATACATGACATATACACATACAATGCACATAACACACATGGGGCCTTAGCTACATCCTTACCTAACACGACACCGGTCTTGAAGCATGATCCTATGCCTCCTTAGGGTTTTAACTGGTTTCACCTATAAGAAGAAAAAACTAAGGATTAGTTTTCCTCCTATCAAAAATACTATTATTTCCTATATTTTTATTAAAAAAAATCAATTCATTTAATTAAGAAGCATTACAACCTAGGGACTAGAATTCATCTACTAAATGGATATAATTCTAAAACTTAGATAATCTATGACCATACAAGCATCTACGGGATATACTAGTGGCTATAGTTTTGAGAATATCATTCCAATTATGTGAATTTCCATCAAACACCTTATTGTTCCAAGTCTTCCATATTATATAGATTGAAGTGATAAACAAACCCATGAAAAGCCTCAATTTATATCTTGAGCGACCTTACATGAAAGCAAATTTATGTAGCACACTATCCCATGAGAGATTAGCTTCTTTACTTCTCATAATAGACCTTATGGTATGCAATACTCCCCCCATAATAGGGCACTACACAAAGAGATGAACAATGGACTTGTTTTTATTGCAAAATTCACATTGTTGATTGGGAATGGTAGTATACTTATTAAGTCTTTCTTTTATGGACAAACGTCCAACAGTAGTAAGCTAAGCAATGAATTGGTGCCTTGAAGGTGCTGGGTTTTGCCAAATAGTGCTCCACCAGTGAGTTCTTGGGCCTCTACATCTCAAGGTATTGTACATGCACTAAATGATATATGAGGTATCCTGAGAATGGTTGGTGATAAAAGGCATGAAGGAGGATGTTAGCTTCAGAATGCTCCACAGGGGCCATGATGTTGTTGTTGGCACCTCAATGTGCCAAATTGATTCTTGTTTTATGAACCTACTATGGATCCATTTAATCTAGAGAGTATCTTTTTTATGTCCTAGATTCCACAAATTTTTTTTGAGAGTTGCTTCATTCTAGGTGCCTAATTTGATAATGCTAATTCCCCCTTCATTTTTGGGCAGACAGCAAACATTCCATGCTATAGGGGCTTTATGACTTAAGCTAGTACTACCAGTCTAATGAAAGTTACGGCAAGCTACAGTGAGCTGGGTGAGAACTTTCTTTTGTAGTAGAAGTACTTGGCTCCAATACATTTGGAGGCCAAAAATGAGTGACTTCAATAGTTATAGCCTTCCAGGATATGATAACATTTTGGTGGTCTAATGGTTCATGCGGACCTTAGCAGTAAGGATGGACATATGATGTGTATTTCGGCGTGCGTCAGCAATTGTAATTCCAATATACTTAAAGGGGAGTGTACCTTGGGGAAAATGAAGATATTACAATATAATATCTCTAGTCTGTTGTAAGACTCCCCCAAAGAAAACTAAAATCTTATTGGCATTAATGGTTAGCCCTGAAATGTGAGAGAAGGTCTAAAATTTGGTCATTAGGCACTTCACTAAATCAATATCACCATGAAAAAAGAGAAGCATGTCATCCACAAAATAAAGGTTTACAATTTTCAATTTCTTGCATTGTGGATGGCATTTAAAGCTTGGATCATGCCATAGTGTATTCATTAATCTAGTGCAATATTCCATTATAAGGATAAAAAGGTATGGGAAGAGTGGGTCGCCTTGCCTCAAACCCCTTTTTCCTTCTATAGGATCCAATAGATTGCCATTTAGGTTGATGAAATATTTAACACTAGATACACATACCATGATCACCTTGACTAAATGAGGTGGAAAGTGAAGGGAACGCATTACCTTCTCAAGGAATTCCCAACGAATTAAGTCATAAGCTTTGCATAAATCGATTTTCATCATGCATCTAGGAGAAGTGTTTTTCCTCCCATAGGATCTTACTAATTCATGAGCCAACAGGATGTTTTCACTAATCGACCTTCCTTTAATAAATGCAGATTGTGAAAGATCAATCAACTCAGGCATAATCTATTAAAGTCTAGAGGCAATGGTCTTAGTGAAAGCTTTATACAAGATAGTGCAGCAAGCTATAGGTTTGAAGTCTCCCACATTTTCAACATTAGTCACTTTGGGGATGAGGACGAGCAATGTAGAGGTAATGAAATTCGGTAATCTAGCATTGAGAAAAGACTCATTCAGGGTTTTCCATAGGTCAACCCCCACTATATCCCAATATGTTTTGAAATAATAGGAGGTGAAACCATCTATGCCTAGGGCATTGGAGTCTCCTATGGAACATATAGCATTTTTAATCTCATCTTTGGTTAGGGGTTTCACAAGCATGTGTTGTTGAGTAAACATGAGGACATGTCCTTGATACAGAACCTGCTATGACAAATGAATAGTTTGGATATCTTGCTGACCTAAGATGTGGGAGTGGTAATCTCTAAAGGCCTTGAAAATAAGATTAATGTCAGTGATCCATTTTCCATCATCCCCTTTGATTCTAGTTGTACTTTCATAGTTGCAAAAAAGAAACTTGTGTTGGCATCTCCCTCATTTACTAAGTGAACAATAGCTTTCTGCTTTAGGAAACTTTCTTCACACTGAGAGAGATGTTCATACAGGTGTAATGCATCTCTCTTGCTGTTGTAATCCAAGGTCAGTAGGATTGGATCTGAGGGCTTGTTGGATTCTACTAAGGTTCTATTTTTTGAGCTGTAACTCTCTCAGTGATACCACTATAGTGTGAAGCATTCAATTGTTTGATCTAGATTTGAGGGAAAAAATATTTTGTTTCAGCTTTGCTTGAGGTGGACCTGCATGAGACTGGTTCTAGACTTTAGACACAATCTGCATATAATTTGGATCCTTACACCACATATTAAAGAATTTGAAGGTCTTTTTCTTTGGGGTGCCATCTTTTTAACATAAAGAGTGGATGCACAGTGATTAGAGAACATTTATTCCTTGAAGACCACAATTGTAGAAGGATATCTATTCAACCAATTCAATTTCACCAAGGCCCTATCAAGTTTACACATTATTCGATCTTCTCCTAGTCTCCTATTACACCAAGTAAACATAGGACCTGAGAAGGCCAGATCATGGAGAACTAGTTGATGTATATAGGTCCTGAAGTTATTAATGTCCTGAATATTAGGGGTATCTCCTTGAAACTTCTTAGTGGGATCAAGCACCACATTAAAATCACCTATGATAAGCCATGGTTCAGAAGTAATGTTGTGATTTAAGAGCAAATTCCAAATCTATTTTCAACTACTACCAGTGTTGTGTGCATAAATAAAGGCCACATAAAAGGAAGAACCATCAGAGGATAAGGCATTGATAAGTAAGGCCTAAGCACAAGCAGAGATGAAGCTTATTTTCCATCTAGTAGTATCCCATAGGCACCATATACAACCATTATCATGATAAGTATAGTTATTAAGAAAACACTATCTAGGGAAGATTTTCTCCTTAATGAAAGTGGACTTAGTAGGCTTTATATTTATTTCTAAGAGGCTAAGAAAGGAAATATTATTGTTTTTATACCACTTAACTATCTCTTTTTGTTTATGAGGCTTGTTTAAGCCTCTAGCATTGATATGGGAGATCATTGAGGTAAAAGGTTTGGAGAGCAACCTCCCTTATCTATCTCCTTACCTTGTAAGGGTCGACCTTCTTCCAGGCATGCCAAATTTTTTGATTGGATTTCATGTTGCATGCTAACACCTGTATCACCATCATATAGGCTACTCAGTTTGGAATTTTCACTGGTTATGTTCTGAGTTTCTATCTTCCTCTACGTAGCGTTTGGTTTTCTGATAAGATTAAGTGTACAAAGCAATCATGTTTGTTTGGCAGGTGCTATGTTATTTTGAGAAGGATGGGTTTCTTAAACTCTGGGCTATGTTTTATTCTTTGGGAAAGATGAGGATTGATGTCCTAAGCAATCAGAGTTAGAGTAGTATGCAAGCTTCCGCTCATATTCTATTAACCGAGTCATGATATCTCCATCAGGGTCAAGATTTTTAATCCTGTCCAAGCATTTCTTGGTGACATCCACTTCAATAAGCCACCTGGCATAGGAGATCCTCTCACGAATTAAGGTAATTAGATCCACATGAATTGGTCGACCTACTACACTTGCAATTAGGCTGAGGGAATTAGTATCCCAATAATCAAGTAGGAGATTGGGCACTTTAATCCATAAAGAAAGGAATTGAAATTTCTCCTTAGTGAATTGAAATTTCCTATGCCAAGGTTTGAGAATAAAAGGTTGTTTACATAGGTCCAGAATGGGCAAGCTAGAATCTGATCTTGATCAGCCACAAAAAAAATTTGAAAATTACAAATCCATCATCATGCAGCATGATCTTGGGAGGTTTGATGTTGGTCCATTGAGATTGAAAAAATCTCTATATTTCCCCTAAAGAAGGCTTGAAGCCAATAATATATCCCATAATGGCAAATTGCCAATCTGCAGATGGACGTTCAATCTCATCTTTTTGAATTTCAATTCGCCAGGAATTACTATTGAGGGTGGGGGGATATACGATAGAGGGGTTCCTGACTGAAGGGATCGATTTCCTGTAACAAAAATCCACCCATTCACGGGTTTCCCTAATGTATCAACCTTCTCTGTAGAATTCACAATCTTAGGAGACTTAGGTTCAATCTCTATTGGTATCTCAACAGGTTGCAGATTGCTATTCATTATAGTTTGATTTAAATCAAACATTGGGATGGGATCCTTGTTAGGGTTTGATTCTAGCCTTGAATTTGATTCAAATTTCTTTAACGCTACACAGATGTTATTGTTTGATGCTTCTGGTGAATTGATTTCACATGGTCCAGCCTTTACATTGCTACCGACCTTGGTTTGTCTTCTCTTCTTTGCAGTTTCAACACTCCTCCTTATGTGAGCCATAGGGAAGAGAGAGGAGAAAGTAAACCCTAAAGTTTTCTGTGGCTAATTTATTATTATTATTTCCTATTTTATTCTAATATTATGGTTATTATTATTAAAAGAAACTTTACAAGTGAAAATAAGGTTTTTATTCTCAATTTAGCCTACTAGATTATTAGTAGATAAAATAGGTTTGTGTTAATATTTATAGCCATATTTATATTATTAAAGCTAATAGCTTTATTTCTTCTAATAATAGTACTAACACTAGTTATAGTAAAAATAGTGATATTAATAATAATAGTAATACTTATACTCATAGTAATAGAAACCCTAGTATTTTTAAGGCTAAGGCTAATTGAAATGCCTCAAAAATTCTAATTTTATTATTTATTATTAAATAAAATTTTATTATGAAAATTAATTAAATAATTTATTTTTATTAAAATAAAAGAAAATTAATTAGGGCAAATTTATAAGAAATTTTATAAATATTTTAATTAGAGAAAATTTGGGTATTTTAGCTAATTAAAGATTTTATTATAGAAATTAATTAAATAAATTATTTTATTTAAAATAAAAAGGAGAAAATAGTTTCAAATTAATATTAATTTTATAAATAATTTAATTAAATCAAATTAGGGTGTTTTGCTAATTAAAATGGAATCTATGGAAAATCTTTTAAAAATCCTAATTTAGCCTAAAAAGGAATTTAAATATTATTTTATTTAAATATTTTTATTTTTATTCATCCCAAATATCCTAATTAATTCTCTTTTCTAATTCCCTTTTTTCCTTTTTCCATTTTCTTTCTTCTTTTTCTTTTCTTTTTCTCCTTTCTTTTCTTCCTGTTCTCTTGATTAGGCCTATGTTCTACGGCCCATTCTTCTCTTCTTTTCTCCTTCCTTCGACGACCTAGTCTGTTGCACCGTTCTTTCCTTTCTTCCCCTTAAGAGCCACGTCTTACTTCTTTTTCCCCCAAGATGTCGCGTTTTATTTAATTCCCTCTACCTCATTGCGCTCAACTGCCCAATTATTCCCTTCTTTTTCCTTTCTTTCTTCCCTTCTGGACCGCCGGTCCAACCACTTTTTCTTTCTTCTTCTTCCTTTCTTCCTTCCCCCGTCAACGTCGAGCACCTGCACTTGCACCGCCACCCGCCCTGGATTTTTGCTTCCGGTTATGCACTATTGACCGACTGTTTTCTTCCTTTTCTCTTCCTCCTGACTCCCCAACCCTTTTGACCCAACCACTCCCCCATTCCTCACACGATTTCCCTCTACCCTGGCCACTTGCAATCCACAATCGTGGAGTGCACCGGCTATCCTCGTCGATCGGTGCCCACTCCTGCCTATCACTCCCCCACATTCCCTTCGACCCTAACTTCCTTTCAAGCCTATAAATACACCCCATAGCAGCGTTGAATTGAGTTTTTTGGCTCGATTTCAAAAAATGCCTTCCACTCGCCACCGCCCTGTTAGACTCCACTTCCACCGCCTCTAGCCAACACTGCCACCCCTTCTGGCCACCCATGCACTCCTTGCACCTCCCCTTAGCTAACTATTCCTTCCTATACGATCCACCCCGGCTGTGCAAAGTTCTCTCCTCAACCAAACCATTTTCTGCCACCGCCTCCTTTCAAACCACCATTAACCACCTCTTTCGCCGCTGCCACCGCTTCTTTCTCCTCCCATTCTCTTCTACAGACCCTCCTCTACCTTTCCCTACCTTTTTTTCCTCTTTCTCTCTCTCCTCCTCTCTTTCTCTCCTTCTTCCCCATTTGGCCACCACCGCCGCCGCTGTTCTGCCACCTTTGGCTGCACCGCCTGTAACACCCCCAAATTTACTACTGAAAAATTTCGTTGAGTTTAGAAGAAGTTTAGCAGAAGCAAGCAAATGAAATTGTAAATCCGGGGGTATTACCGCCACACTTAGTACCAGATCGATCCATAACTACCGACTCGATACTAAGTGCTAAGGCTAGAAAGAATAAAACCATAACAAACCATTCATAAAAACAAGTTTTACGGAATCAGAGTACGAAGGTCAAAAGTTACAATCCGAGATACAATTTAAAAAGTCCATATATCAGAGTACTTAAAATAACGGAATAACAAGGTACGATAAAACCCTTGAAAATTTAAAAACAACACTTGTAACCTCCAAGGACAAATACGATTAAACAAAACAATTCCGAAGGGTGAATATCCGGACCACTTACTCACTCAAGTCAAGCCTTCCACCCCAACACAGTATCAACCTGCACAAAGGTCTGCTCCCCACCATCGGTGGATCATCACAGGACCCAGTCAATCAAGGTAGTATCAGTACGGGTCCAGTACTGAGTAAGGGCGTAGGTGCTAGGGCCAAGCATACAATCCTACTACGTAGTCTACATGACACAATCATAAAAGTAACATGCAATAATACACAAGATACATGCTCAACACATCAACAACACGTAAAGGCGAGTAAGTGGAAAGCTGATTTCATGCTTGTACTTTGTTCGTTATTACTTATTATGATAATAAGTTCTGTTCACACATTCTTCATTTATCCCTGTAAGTACGGGGACCCCACTATTATAGCCGGTGGACCAGAAATCGAACCCCAGAGCAAAACGCCTCTGGCCACTATTATAGCCGGTGGACCGAAAATCGAACCACAGAGCAAAACGCCTCTGGCCACTATTCTAACCGGTGGGACGGACTGGCCCCGCACTTACATGGTGTTCCGCTGTAAGTAATTAGTATCTTTCCCGTGGATTAAGTTATTCGTTTGGGTTTGTCAAGCCCGAACTCCCCCACTATTATAGCCGGTGGACCAAAGATACACACCTAGGGCAAAACGCCTCTGGCCACTATTATAGCCGGTGGACCGGAAATCGACCCCCAGAGCAAAACGCCTCTTGCAACTATTCTGACCGGTGGAACGGACTGGGTCGGGCTCATCAGTCTTTCGCTTTACGTAATTAATGTCTTATTCGTATCTTATTGAATCACATCACGCCCTTGACATGCATAAATCATTCTCTTTATACTTTACACATCACAAACAATAAAATTCCACATTCATAACTACACATTAGTCAATAATACACATGATGACACCAAACAACTCTAAGCAGCCATGCCGAACCCTAATTGTCCACACCAAACCGTGCCTTAACTCTATGTTACCATAAGAACCATACTTAGCCATCCCAAACCTTAATTACCCTCAGCAATTCACAATTAGCTACTCCAACCCTACTTAATCACAACGACCCAGAGTTAATCACTCCAAGCCCTAATTCTGTCTCCTCCATACCCTTATAATACTCCACGTACTATTCCCTGTCCGAAACAGTTAAACACCCAAATAATACTTGCATTACCTTCCTTACACCCCAAATCAGCCTTTCATACGTAAATTTTGCTCCCACGCAAACGTTACGCATCCCATGCAACCTCTCAAACTTTTCACACAAACCCTTAATCCCATACAATCATTAACTCCCATGCAAAACCCTAACTCCCCCATGCAAACCCTAATACCACCATACAAACATTAATACCACCACACAAACCATAACACCATCATGCAAACCCTAATACCACCGTAAGCCATTAATGCCACCATGCAATCATTAATACCACCATAAGCCATTAATACCACCAAGCAATCATTAATACCACCATACGAACCCTAATACCATCATGCAAACCCTAATACCATCATGCAGCCATTAATACCACCAAGCAATCATTAATACCACCATACGAACCCTAATACCATCATGCAAACCCTAATACCATCATGCAGCCATTAATACCACCATGCAACCATTAATACTGCCATAGAAACATTAATACCACCATACAAACCCTAATACCATCATGCAAACCCTAATACCATCATGCAGCCATTAATTCCACCATGCAACCATTAATACTGCCATAGAAACATTAATACCACCATACAAACCCTAATTTTCCCCATGCAACCTTATTTTATTCCCACTCTTTTATATATATTTAATTCCACCTTCTCTTCATTATCGCATAAATGGTGAATTCCTTAGGTCGTCCATACCTATGTTAACCGACGTACTTCCCTTTGGTTATTTTATCCGCTTATCTTTCTTTTTCAAGTCCCCACTTCACAACACTTCCTCACATAACCTAGCATGCATGTCGTAGGGGTCACATCACATCACACCACATCATACTTGTACCACAACATATTAGTACACAAAGACGAGAACACGGGGACGTACCTCGGTTCCATGCTGCGCTACACAAAAACACAGATAATATACAGGTTATAACATACAACCGCACAAAGCATACAAGACAGGTAAAACATGGAATGCACACAGGTGGCCTTAGTTACGTCCTTACCTAAATCGGTGCCGGGCTTGGAGCACGCTCCTACACCTCCTGGGGTTTGACCCGGTTCACCTATAAGAGGAAAATACTTAGGGTTAATCTCCCTTTATCGGAATTATCAAAATTCCTATCTTACCCCTATCATGGCCTAATACCAAGGCTAATGTTAATGATGGGGTTTATAAATAAAGGGGTAGGTTATTACTACTCTTACGATAGCTTAAACGGATTATCACTAATTAAAGTAGGTTTTAGCAAATCCATAATATTAGGGTGAGGGTTTCAATATTATTAATAATAATTACCAATAATACCAACAATAATAAGAATACTACTTATAATAATAGTGCTCATAATAAGAATAATAATGGCTATAATGATAATAATGATGATAATAATAATTGAAATCATAGTAGCATTAGTGATAGTGTATTACCGATAATAATAAAATACTAATGCAATCATAATCACTTAGATGACAAAATCAATAATAATGATGATAATAATAATAGAAATAATAATAATAATAATGGTAGGAATGAAGACAATAATAATACTACTAATACTAATAATAATAATAATAATAATAAATACAATAATAATACTAATAATAACGACAATAATAATAATAATAATAATAGTAATAACACAAAGGATGATAAGAGTACTAGAAATAGTATGAATAGGAATAATAATGATAATAATAATAGTGAGAAAAATAAACATAATAACACTATTATTAATCATAGTAAAAATAATAGTGATGATAGCAATAATGATAGTAACAATAACGACAATAATAAAAATAACAATAATAAAAATAATAGTAATAATAATCACAATAATAATAATAATAAAATAGTTGTGGCAATACTAAGCATAACAAAAATACTAAGGTAATAATATTAAAGTATAACGTTAAGGATAATAATGGTAGTAATAATCGATAAAATAATAAATGCGTTAAATACAACAACAACAAAATAATAACAAGGATAATAATGATATAATAATAATAATAAGGATAATAATGATAATGATAATAATAATAATAATAATAATAATAATAACAACCATAATAGTAATGTTGATAATAAAAATAGTAAAGATAATAATAATAATGATAACAACAACAACAACAACAACAACAATAATAATAATAATAATAATAATAATAATAATAATAATAGCAATAATAATAATAATAACAATAACAATAACAATAATAATAATAATAATAATAATGAAAATAATAGTACTAATGATAATAATATTAATATTAATAACAATAATAACACTAATAGTAAAATAATGACATTGATAGTAACAATAGTAATAATAGTAATAATAATAGTAATAATAACCATAATAATAATAATAATAATAATAATAATAATAATAATAATAATAACAATAACATAACTATAAGGATAGTAACAGTAACGATAATGATAATAAAAAAAGATGGTAATGGTAGTAATAATGATAGTAATGCTCATACTAATAATATTAATAATACTAATAACATTAATAATAATAATAATAATAATAGTAATAATAATCATAATAATAATAATAGTAATAATAATAACACTAATGGTAATAATAGTAATAATAATGCTAATAATAATAATAAGGATAATGATAATAATTATAATAATAATAATAATAATAATGATAGAAATAATAAAATTAATAATAATCATAATAATAATAATAGTAATAATAACTTAATAAGGCCCTAAAGTTAATTAACACCATTACTTAAAGGTCCTTAGGGTAATGTTGAGTCTTAGTAATAATAATAAGGGGGGTAATATTAGTAATAATAACAATATTAGTAATAATAATGGTAATGTTAATATTAATCATAATACTAATAATAGTAGTTAATAAGATTAAATCATTAATCAATTTTATTTATTTTTATTCATTTATTTATTTTTAAGCTTTAGGGTTCAGGGTGTTGGGCAACCTGACTGAGGTGGTGGCGGCGGTGGCGGCGGCACGAAAGTGGCGCCAGGGGGGTCGAAGGCTGTTCGTGAGGGTAATTTTGCACGGCCAAGGCGGCGCGTGCAGGGCAAGGCAGGGAGGCTAAGGTGGTTGGTTGTGTAGAGGGCGGTGCAGGGAGGATTTTGGTGGTGCGGGCAGGCGGCAACGGTGGCCGAAGGCGGAGGAAAGGGCGACTAAAGGTGGGACGGTGTGCGGCTCTGGTTTTCTGGGTTCCAAATTTCAAACCCGATTAAGGCGATCTTCGGGGCTATTTATAGGCCAAACGGGATGGGAAAACGACAAGGATGCGAGGGAGGGTCGGAGGTTAGGTGGATGCGTGTCCGGCGAGGCTGACCGGTGCAGGTCTGCAGTTGCAGACTGAGACTCGTCGAGGAGAGAGAGAGAGAGGTTTTGTGCGGGGAAAGACAGGATCGATTAGTCCAATCTACAGGGGAGACAACGAGGATGAGCAGGACGAAAAGACGGGAGCTAATGGTGTGGCGTTGAAGCTTCCTTCTCTAGCGAAAATCTCGAGTTGCAGGCGGCTGAAGGTTGAAGACGAAGTATGGGTGGGGCGGACCGGCGGTTCAGCGGGGAAAGAAGAAAAGAAAGAAAGAAATAGGGCGGACGAACCGGCCGGGAGAAAAGGAAGAGGGGCATGCGCTGGGGAGCTGGGTCGCGCAAGGGTGCTGGGCCAGCAGGCCGGCCTAGGGCGAGAAAAAAATAAGGAAGAGGAGGGGAAGAAAGAAAAAGGAAAAAGGAGGGAGAAAAAGGAAAAAGGGAAAAAGGAGGGAGAAAAAGGAAAAAGGAAAAAAGGAAAAAAGAGGGAAAATTAGTGGTTGGCTTAATTAGTATAATTGGATAATTTGGGGTATTTAATAAAATATAATTATCAAAACAATGGTTAAATTCTATTTTTAGGTTAATTTTGGGATTTTTGGAAGAATTTTCTTAAATTCCATTTTAATTAACAAAACACTTTAATTTTCTCTAATTAAATTATTTATAAATTTTATATTAATTTGAAACTATTTTGTCCATCCTATTTTAAATAAATTAATGTATTTAATAAATTTCTAAAATAAAAACCTTAATTAACTTAAAATACCACAATTCCTCCTATTTACACACTTATAAATTCCTTCTTGATTTATCCTACTTAATTCCCCTTTTATCTCACTAAAATTAATTTATTTTAATTAATTTCCTAATAATTCCCTATTCGGCCATGATTTCCTAAATTAGGGTTTTTGGGGTATTTTAAGAATCTAATCTATGGTTTTGCATGATTTATTTGGGATAATTTAATCTATGATTTTACAATGGTATTAGGGTTTGCATGGTAGTATTAGTGGTTGCATGGTGGTATTAGGGTTTGCATTGTGGTATTAATAGTTGCATGGTGGTATTAATAGTTGCATGGTGGTATTAATGGTTGTATGGTGGTATAAGGGTTTGCATGGTAGTATTAATGGTTGTATGGTGGTATTATGGTTTGCATGGTGGAGTTAGGGTTTTGCATGGGAGTTAATAATTGCATGGGATTTAGCGTTTGCATGAAAAGTTTGAAAGGTTGCATGAGATGTGTAAAGTTTGCATGGGAGTGAAATTTATGTATGAAAGGTTGATTTGGGTTTTAAGAAAAGTAATGTAAATGTTATTTGGGTGGTTGAACATTTTGGACAAAAAATAGTACGTGGAGATTATATAAGGGTCTATAGGAGACCGAACTAGGGTTGTGTGGACAATTAGGGTTTGTTGTGGTTGCTTACAATTTTTGTATTATCATGTGTATTTGGTGATTTAGATGTAATTATGATGGTGGAATTTTATGATTTGTGATGTGTGAAGTATAAAGAGAATGATTTGTGCATGTCCATGGTAAAAGCTTTTGAATAAGATACTTAAGACATTAATCATGTAAAGTGGAAGATGTTGAGCCGGGCCCAGACCGATCCACCGGCATAATAGTGGCAGGGAATATTTCCCTCACGATCAATCCACCTACTAAAATAGTGGAAGGGCATGTACCCTCATGACTAATCCATCGGCTATAATAGTAGGGGATCTCGAGCTCAACAAAATCAAACCCTAGAGTTTCTAAGATATGGGAAAGACACTAATTACTTATAGTAGAACACAATATGAGAAAGGGGCCAGACCGATCCACGGCATAAAATAGTGGTAGGGTATGTTACCCTTGCAACCGATCCACCGGCTAAAATAGTGGCAAGGCATGTACCCTCACGACCGATCCACCAGCTAAAATAGTGGGGTTCCCATACTCGTATGGACTTGATAAAGAGTATGGTGTGAAAATATCCCGATAAAGGATTGATGAAGTAATTAATCTAAATTGTATTGGATCTTGGCATTTTTACTTGATTGTTCATTTGCCTTTATGTTATTGTGTTGGTGTTTATGCCCTGTTATTAGTCTGCATGGATTATGTGCTTGTGTGTTGGCCTTAATGCTTGGTTACCTTACTCAGTACATAGCGTGCTGATCACCCTTTTCATGGGTGCTACTCATTCCCACGAGTAGTATGCCCTTCTGACTTTGTGTAGGTGGGTCAGAAATCAGTCAGGGTTGTGTGTTGAGCATGTTTTGGCTCAAAGTTTGAGAGAGTTGTGGCCATATTTCAGTCTTTATGTGATTCTATTTCCTTTTTTTATTTCTTTTGTATTGAATATATCCTTTTTAATTTATTACCTTGCATTGAGTTTTATAAATGAAGTTTTGATCTTATGAAAGTGTTATTTCTTCTTTATGTGGAATTTTAACCATGTACTCTGATTCATGATTCTTTTACGTGTATTCTAAATTTTGATGTATGATTCTTTCTAGTTCTTTTATGAACTCTTGGTTTGAATTTAATATTAATCTTTTTAGCCTTAGCACTTGGTATTGGAACGGTCGGAGAGAACCGGTTTGGTACTAAGTGTGGCGGTAACATCCCCAAAATTCACGAGTTTTAATTTAAATATTTTTATTGTAATTACTTTTGCTTTTTTTTTTAAAAAAGTAGTGAATTTTGGAGTGTTACACTAATAATAGGGTTAGTGATAAAAATAATTATATAATAATAGAAATACTAACAAAATACTAATATTGATAAGGATAATAATAATATTTAAAATAATGATATTATAAGGGTTTGAATATTTTTACAATAATATTAATAGTAGTAATAATAATAATAATAGAAATAATAACTATAGTAATAATAATAATAATAATAATAATAATAATAAAAGCATTAAGAATAATATTAGTAATAGTAATATTTGAATAATAAATAATAATAATAAGGTTTGAATATTTTTAATATAAAAAAAATGATAATATGCCAAATCTATCATTAATAATAATAATAATAATAATAATAACAATAATAATCAAAATAATAATAAAATAGGGTTTTAACCCCATAATAATAATAAGATTAATATTCTGAGGGTGTAAATAATCATAATAATAATAATAACATTAATAATAATAATAGTATTAGTATTAATGATATAATATAAATCAAAAGAATAAGGTTTGCATAAATAAGACTTAGGGGTTAGGAGTGGTCAGGGTACCACCTAGGGTTGCATACAAATAATGTTAGTATTAGTATTAATGACATAATATAGATAAAAAGAATAAAGTAAGTATAAATAGGACTTAGGGGTTCAGAGTGTTCAGGGTATAACCTAGGGTTGATGGTGACTGGTGGCACAGGAGGTGGCGGTGGCGGTGGGAAAAGAGGGAGAAAAGGAGAAAAGTTTAGTGTTTACGGTAGGAGAGGGGGAATGATAGTGGAAGTTGAGGTGGTGTTAGATGCTTAGGTAGAGAAGGTTGGAGTGGTGGGACAACCAAAGGTGGGAGTGGAGGCGGCGGTGTTGTGGTGGCCGAGGGTGGTGGAGAGGGAGGAAGGGGAATATGAGGGTAGGGAAAGGTTGGGGAAGGTCTTCTAGTGATTTTGGAGGGTATAAGGGGTGGTGGTTGCGGCAGGAGTGGCAGTGGACGGTGACGCAAGGGTGGCAGTGGCTAGAGTGTGGCCGATCAAGGAGTGAACTTTTGGTGGGGGAGATGTAGGGAGTGGTTTGGTGGGTGGCTCAAGCGGCGCCGCTAGATGGCACCACAGCAACAAGTGGCAAAACAGGCAGCAGCGACAAGAGTTGGGATTTCTGGGATGAGAGAAAAAAGAGTTGAAAAGGGGTCGGTAGAGGGGTATTTATAGGCTAAGGATGGGGGGAAGGAGAGAGGGGGAAGAGGAAGGGTCAGCAGTAGGCATGTAGGTCACTGACCAACAGACCAATGGCCGAAGAAGGCCTATAAAAATTGTAGGTTAGGCTGCTCAAGAAGGGAAAAAAGAGAGGAGAGAGAGCCACACACAAGGAGAGAGAGGGGGTACGATTAGGTGGAGGAGAGAGAGGGAGTGATAGGGAATGGGATAGGGGTGGCAGGCTGGTGTGCGGAGGCGCAGAGGCTACGTGCCTACTTTAGGAAGTGGGAAGGTTGGGCATCGAGAAGAGAGAGGGAGTTGGTGGAGAAGGGAAAGGAGAGGGGGTGGCAGACCAGTGGTCCAGGAAAAAAGAAAGGAAAGGAGGGGAGGACTGCACTAGCCAAGGGGAAGGATGGTGCGATGGGGGCTTTAGGCCACGCAGGAGGAAGGGAGAGGGGTTTTTGGGCCACGGTAGCTGAGCTTGCCCAAGTTGGGGAAGGGAAAAGGAAGAAGGAAAAAGAGAAAGGAGAGGAAGGAAAGAAAATAAAAGAAAATAAAAGAAAAGGGGAAAAAGGAAATAAAGAAAAACAAATGAGTTGGGGTATTTAGAATATTTTGGTATTTTAGGATATTTAAAAATAATAATATTTTAATAACATAATAATTAAATTCCCTTTTTGTGTTAATTTAGGATTTTTGAAAGATTTTTCCTAAATTCTATTTTAATTAGAAAAACACCATAATTTTCTCTAATTAAATTATTTATAAATTTCCTCTTGATTTTTCCCTAATTACTCCTCTTGTTTTAATATACTAATTTATTTAATTAATTTTTCTAATAAATCCCTAATTAGCCATAATTCACAAAATTAGGGTTTTGGGGTATTTCGAGCTGTTGGAGCATAGGTACATCCGACCGAGTGTGTCACCTTAGGGAGCACCGATCTTGTTCATGAAGAAGAAGAAGGATGGTAATATCCATCTCTACATTGACTACCGAGGATTGAATCAGCTGATAGTGAAGAGCCGGTACCCACTCCCAATAATTGATGACCATTTTGACCAGTTGAATGGTGCCACGGTGCTCTCCAAGATCAAGCTAAGGTCAGGGTACCAATAATTGTGGATCGGCAATGCTGACATTATGAAGACCGCCTTCTAGACTCTGTATGGACACTATGAATTTATAGTAATGCCATTTGGGCGCACTAAGGCACTTATAGTCTTCTTAGACCTAATGATGAGGATATTCATACCCTTCATCAATCAATTTGTAGTGGTGTTCATTGATGACATTTTGGTGTACTCCTGAGGGAATGGGGAGAATGAGCAGCACCTCCACACCATTTTGAGTCTGCTGAGAGAGCACTGCTTATACGTGAATTTGTCTAAGTGTGGATTCTAGCTTTAGGAAGTGGCCTTCCTTGGACACATAGTATCAGCTAGGGAAGTGGCTGTGGACCCACCTAAGATTGTGGCAATCACAGAGTGGAAGCCTCCCACAAACATAGTAGAGGTTCGGAGGTTTTTGGGTTTGGCCAAGTATTATAGAAGATTTGTGCAGAAATTCTTCAAGATTGCCTACTTCTTAACCAAACTTATGAAGAAGATGAAGTTCTAGTGAGATGAGACTTGTAAAGGAACCTTCCAAGAGTTGAAACGGAATTTGACCACAACACCTGTGTTGACTCTACCAGAGGGTTTAGAAGGGTTTAAGGTTTACAGTGACGCATCCAAACATGGGATTGGGTTTGGGTTGATGTAGAATGGTAGAGAGGTCGCATATGCCTCCCGAAAGTTAAAGCGATATGAACAAAATTATCCTACTCATGACCTAAAGTTAGCCATCATGGTGTTTGCCGTAAATATTTGGAGGAATTGCTTGTACAGAATGAAGTGTAGGTTCTTTACAGACCACAAGAGTCTCAAGTACATCCTCACTCAGAAGGAGCTCAACATGAAGTAGAGGAGGTAGTCAAACCCATTGATAAGTTTCAAGGAGCAACTCAATCTATTTGGTAAAGATAGTCAATGTGTTTAGACAAGGACGAATGGGTTTCTACAAGAGTAAAACCCATGTATTAGTTAGTCAAAGAAATGGATCAATTTCATCAAACTCAAAACCATGGCTTTGATTAAACTGAACCAATTGATCGGTGTGATAGCTAGTTGATTAGTGTTGACTAGAACTAATCATTTTATTTTATAAATACCTTTAAAGTGTTTATGAAATGAATTCAATTCAAGTATTTTTCAAAAAATTATTTCAAAGTTTTTTTATTGTAATATGAACTTTTTTAAACTTAACTCTTACATAAAACCTAAGACTTAAGAAATATTATCCTCAATCATCAAGTCTTCGTTATTTTCCATGTGTTGTTCTCTTATATTTGGAAAGTTGATTAATCTTTTAAATTTTCACATTAGGAGAATTATTTTAGTGGATAAGTCAATTATTTTACATGAAAACTTAAAGAAATATATTAGTTATCAAGATTTGTTTGTTACCATCAAATTAATTGTAATAACATTGTTTGACCTTTAATTTCAATAATCTCCCCTTTTATTTGATGATGATAAACAAAAATTGCATGATTGTAAATGTGAAAGAGTAATGAATACATGGTAGAAAAACATTTAATCCAAACTCTTGTATTCTCTTTCCCTTTTGGACATCAGCAAAATGTGATAAAATGGAGCATCATGTAAGCAAAAAGACACAAACAGTTGTCCTAAGGGGATGGAATACTCCCCCTTAACATCTGTGTATAATGTATTAGGCATGAGTATGCATGATGGGAAGACAAAAAATATTCTCCCTATGCAATACATAGGTGATGGCTTGGAGGTGGGTGTTTTCTTATAAACTTAAAGGAGCAATTAATATCATTATAAACCAAAAGTGACAGAGATGAGAGAGAGAAAAAAGGTAAATATTTGATTTATAATTTGAATTGAGTAATACATGAAATAAGACATAGAATTTATATAGGCAATACATGAAACATACTAAGACTATGCTAAACCTAAAAGGGATGTACAAGTCTCGGTTAAGGAAGACCAAAGGTGGGAGAGGTTGAAGGTGTAGCTAGAGCAATGACAATACACATAAAAGTTATCACTAGCAGCGTACTCGGACTCAGCTATCTCAACTACAACATGTATAACCCTTGTGTCCTCAGTTAGGGATGCATCAAATACGGGATCAATAGAAGTAGGATTAGTGCCTGGAGCAGCATGAGTAGGGTAGGTGATATATAGGATTTATATGTTATTTTCCTATATAAAAATGTCATTTATTCCTCTTTATTTTTATAAGTAAAAATGAGGGAAGTGAAGAAAAGGATAAGAGGAGGAATTTTGATTTAATTAAAATAAAGAAATTGCTTCTCTAATTGGTCGAGTCTAGCTACAATCCCCAAATACTATCTCACCTTAGAACCCTAGCCCTATTACAACCAAATTTAAGACCTTTTGATTCTTATATACTTTAGTTCAATTAAGTGGTGGCAAATTTAAAGTAATGGAAAACATATGGGCGATCATAATCATTTGGAGAAAATTTGAGAGTAAACACATTTTACCCTAGACACATAAGAGTGAGCGTTCACACATGCCAAAAGTAAGAATCTACCAATTTAACTTTCATTAATCTTAATCTAGATTTACATGGTGAGATAGTAACTGTACTAATTATTTCTCCCTAACTACTTGAGCATTTGATACAACTATTTATTGCGTATGTTCGATGTGTGATCCAAAACATTTTCAAAGTTTCTCTCTTGTGAGATAGTAAACTCCATGAATGACTAAATCCAATATTATACTTCTTTTAATTCAGAACTTGTCTCATTTGTAATCGTTGATGTTTCTTTTGTGCATGACATAATTTTTCTTGAGGACAAGCAACAATTTAAGCATGGGGGTATTTGATATATAGGATTTATATCTTATTTTCCTAAGTAAAAATGTCATTTATTCCTTATTATTTTTATAAGATTTAATCTTATCTCAAGTTTTTCTACTTTGAATAGATTTTGTAGGTAAAGATAAAAATGAATAAATTCAAAGGAGAAATCGATGGAAAGAGGAAATGAAGCAAAGAACACATCAACAGATATGGAATTAATGGAAGAAAAAACTAGAAATGAAGAATATATATCAAAGGGAAGCTCATACTGAAATTTCATAAAGAAATAATGAAGGAACAAGAAACATGGTAGCTCCATGTTTTATAAACACGACTTGTGTTTTTCTATTAGCATACAAAATCTCAGTTTTCAAAACTCAACATTTGGCAGAGAATTCAAGAAAAAATACAGAGGTCTCGTGTTTCCCAACATGGACCGTGTTTTTCTTAAATTTTGTAACTGTTCGCGTGAACATTTCCCTGATATATTTTTGAAGTTCTAAATATTTGAGAGGCAGTTCTAGGGAGTTCGAGAATTAGATTCTCTCTTTTTCTCTATATTCTCTAGATACCACATGTAATTCATAATTCTAATTTTCTTTCTCTCCATTGTATTCAATTGAACAATCAACACTCTACAATTCAAGATGATAAGTTCTTCTCCATTCCTTTCTTAATTATAAGTTTTGGTTTTTTATTGAATGCAAATAAATTTCCTTTATTATATGGTTTTATCTCTTACTTTTAGTGTTTCATTGTTAATTTGTTCTTAATCATTGATGTTAATTATAGATTACTGCATTTAATTGTATGTTATTACAATTATGAAAATAGTCTTGTAGATAATATAGGATAAGAGGATTTGATGACGGAATTAGGGTTTCACATATGACAATGTAATTTGAATTTATGATTATAAATGAAATTTGATTGAATTAATAGGCGGAATTGAATGATCTCACATCATAGGTTAAGAATTTAAAATAATTATATTTTTCACCTATTTGGTTTAGATCTTAATCAACACTAGGATAATGAAATTAATACGTAATTGTTAATTAACGTTTCCAAACTAGCAAAAGGTTAATTGTTAATTGTTAATCTTGTCTATTATTTGTACAATTGCATGATCCGAGCTTATGTGATTATGGTCATAGTTGGCATCTTACCATTCTTAATGCTGCCATTAATTGAATCTAGCATTCTTAACCTAGGTTATTAAGTGGTTAGGGATAAATTGAGAGCTTATTCAATTTATTAGAATTAAGAGAAAGAAAAAAGATGAATTATTATGAGTTTCTAAAGGTCAATATTAAATAATTTAGAATCATTATTTTCTCCATGATTGTTTGATATCATAATTCCATAGTCAATACCTTCATATCCTTATTCATTAATTAGTGAGTAAAGTGTTCCATAGTATAGAACTTAGTGATAGAAGTAAATGATGTTGTATAACCGGGGTTTTAACATTGATTATAGAAATATTGATTATATACCATTCTTTGTGGGTTTGATTCTTTCTTTCCATTTACTATATATTTGGAAATTAGGATTTATATATTAAGTTTGTTGTATAGTAGGGTGATAATCATCATGGACAAATGAAGCACTTGGAGGAGTGTCCATGTGATCCTCTTTATGCAGCACAAAGTCAAGCTAGATTTTAAAGTGGAGCACACACAACTCTATCTCCATGGTGGTCAGTAATTAATCCATTGAGGTAAGCATTCCAACGATAAGAGGAAGGAGATCATGGACATTGGCAAATGTCATACAACCAGATGGAGGAGGCACATGTGTACAAGAGGTGGATGAGGTAAAGGTGGATTCTAATAATCCCTTAGTGGATAAGAATGGTATGTAGATTGGAGCTAAAGGGTCATTCAAGGGTGGTGGCATATCATCTTTAACTCGCTAGGAAAATTGTGGTGTAGATTATATAGAGAGGTGACCACTACAATGTAGTGAGGCAAGAGCCTTGGGTGCAAGCTGAAGTGGTTGGCCATCCATACTCATCTGGTAGCCCATTCTTTGGAAGGTAGAAACATCAAGGATATCAAAACCATTGTATAAGTGCATTAGGATAGCAAAAAATGCTCCAAGATTAGCACAAAATTCACAAAGAATTTATGTAATGAAGGAGTCATATCCTAGGGTTGAATGGGTGTGACTGGCCATATAGGACATGTGTCTAAAGATGAAAACCCTAAAGCATATGGGGTGGAACAAAGAATGTAATCTACCCCATATAAGTCCTTGAGGCTCATGTATACTCTTAGCTCTTAGAAAAACAATGGATAATACCATGTAATGACACACCCATTTGAATGGTGGTAGATAATAGGAGCTGGCAGTGCATCCATAAACAAACTGTCTATGATGCATATCCGATAGAATCTCATTAGGAATTTTAGTATTCATCCACTCTGTATAGGTCATGCCAAACTTCATATTTTATCAATAGAGAGAATTCGAGCTAGTATTACCTCATTCAAGATAATAGGAACACCCAATACATGAATGGTGATGGTGCTTACCATAATATGGACGGTGAGATTAACATAGAAATGATGAATGAAATCTTGGTAGACTAGATCATTAAGAGTGAACTGATTTGGAAGGTGAAGGTCAGAAAGGGATTTCATGAAGGGAAGCTTGAACTCATTAGTTTGAGATACTACATCAATACACTTCTTAGGGAGTAACTTCTTTTTGTGAAAGGATTTGATCTAGCATTGTTGGCCATCCATACTCTAGAAGAAATATGTAGAATGAGGAGAGGCCTCGTTGGTTTGAGCTAAGTGAGAGGTAGATAACATAGATGTCCCGATGGATAAAGGAGTGGGATGATAAATAAGTCTTAAATAAGGCAAGTATGGGTAGCTAAGTTCTTCCTGAGGATAGGAAGAAGATGAGGATGCTTGAGATGGAGCATGGTAAGGCAAAGTAATGGACTGTTCAATATGAATTATCATATGAGCCCGACGACTTGATTGCGTACGAGCCCATTTAGTGGGAGGGAAATAGCACCCCCTACTATTGGTTGCTGAGATAGTGGATTTCTTCTTCATCATTTTACTTTGATAAGAATTAGACAAGAAGATTTTGATAATGAAAGGCCATGAATCTATGCAACCTAAGGCGAGGGAGAAATTTTGAATAGGGTTATACAAGAATGGGATTTTTCATAAATGATAAGAAATAAAGGAAACCAAAGAATGATTTATGTGAAATTATCTTAGTTAAGGTATTTAATGCACATCAACACACAATAAGCCTTAGTAATACCCTTACCTAAAATGACATCGATCTTGGAATATGCTCCTACGCTTCCTTAGGGTTTTGATAAAATAATAACATATTAATAAAAATAACATTAACTAATTTCTAACTTTTCTAAAGGTATAATAAATAATAGAAATATTATAAAAGTTGATAATATATAGTTGAAGACTTTACCCTAATAATAATAATGATACTAAAATAATAATAGCAAAGATACTAAAAATAATATCAATGAGAATATAATAAGAATAATAATAATTGTAACAATAATAATAATAAAAATGACATTATTCTAAAAACAAGGTAAAATAAAGGCTTCGGTCCCTTTACCAAAATAATACTAATAATAATATTAGTAAAATAAATAACCAAATTTAGTAGTAATAATAATGATGAAATAATAATAATAATAATAATAATATGATGATGATGATGATGATGATGATGATGATGATGATGATGATGATGATGATGATGATGATGATGATGATGATGATGATGATAAAAAAATTTAATAATATTACAAAATAATAATAACCACAATATTAATAATAGTAAGGATAATATTTGAAGATAAAAATGAAGTAGTGTTTCTACCCTACATTGAGAAATAATAAACTTATTAAATAATAATAATAATAACACTAATAAGAATAAATACTAATGATAATAAAAATACTAATAAATTTAATAATAATAAGACATGATATTTATAATACTACTACTACTAAAATTCAAATAGGCACAATAGGATTTCAGCCCTATATAAAATAACAATACTAATACTTGAAAATAATAATAATAATAATAATAAATAATAATATTATTATTATTATTATTATTATTATTATTATTAATAAGAAGAAGAAGAAGAAGAAGAAGAAGAAGAAGAAGAATAAGAAGAAGAAGAAGAAGAAGATGATGATGATGATGATGATGATGATGATGATGATGAAGAAGAAGAAGAAGAACAACAACAACAACAACAATAACAACAACAATAATAATAGCAAAACTAATAGTAAAGTAGTTGTAGTATTAAAAATGGAATAATAATAATACCAATTTTGAAATAGGAATAATTATAATTATTATTATAATGATAATAATATATTAATATTTATAATAGTAATAATAGTAGTAATAGAAATAATAAGAATAATAATAATAATAATCAAAAATAAAATACAATTAGGATTAGGCCCTCAATAGAAATAATAATAAAAACATTACTACTACTAATAATAATAACACATATTAATAATAGAAATAATAATAATAATAATAATAATAATAATAGCATTTATATTCAAATAAATGAAATAAAATAAAATAAGGCTTGTAAAAAAATAGGGAAAAGGGTTGAGAGGGTCTAAGGTTCAACCTTAGGATGGGGGATGGGTGGCACCAGAGGTGGTGCACGGCGAAGGCGGCGGTGGCCGGAAAAGGAAAGGAAAGGGTAAAAGTTGAATACTGGGAACAAAATAAGGAGAATGAAGGTAGGAGTTGGGATGTTTAAGACTCCCTAGAGAGAGAGGGATAGAATAAGGGCGGTGGCGTAGCCAAAGATGGCGGCGCACGGCAGCGATTGTGGCGTCCGAATGGGGAAGGAGAGAAAGAGAGGAGGAGATGGAGAGAGAGGAAAAGAAAGGTAGGGGAAGGTAGAGGGTGGTCTGCAGACTAGAAAGGAAGGTGAAAGAAGCGGCGGTAGAGGCGGAAGAGGTGGATAAGGGCGGCACAAAGGGTGGCGGAGGTGGAAGGAAAGGTTGTTTGGGAAGGCTAATTCGTACAGCCGGGGTGGCTTGTGCAGGAAGAATTGAGAGATATGGGACGTTTGGTTATCTAGTGGGCGATTCAAGGAGGAGTTTGGAAGGTGGAGTGTATGACGGCGTTAGCTAACTATGGCAGGGCTAGCGTTTAAAGGGGTTATGGCGGCAAGGTTGGTTTTTTGGAGGAAACAACCGGTATTTATAGGCTTTAGAAGAGAGTTTAGGGTTTTTTGGGTTGGCTACGAGGTAAGGCAGGTAGGTTTGTGGTTACTGGTGACGAGGTTGGCCAGTGGGAGTCAAAATAGGGCAAGGGTTGCGCAGGCTAGGGGAGGGGAAAACGTGTGAGAATAGGGGAGAAGTAGGTTGGAAATGGGGTTGACTAATCAGTAGGGAAAGATAGGAGGGAAATGGCCAGTCAAAGGGGTGAGATCGGTGATGAAAAACCATGGTGATGGCGGCGGAGTTACAGGTGCAGCGGCGTCAACGGGGGATGAAGGAAGAAGAAGATGGGGGTTGGACTGGCAATTTCACGAAAGAAAGAAAAGAAGAGGGAGATAGGCGAACTAAGCACGGGGAATTTTTTTTAAATGAAATGTTGCGTTCAAGGGGAAAAGAGAGAAAACGCAATGCGAAGAGGGAGAGGGAAGGAGGTCGGCTGCTCAGGCTGGGTCGCACCGAAGGAAAAAGGAAAGGAAGGATTAGGCTGAGGAAGGGAGGCCCAATCGGGGGAAAAGAGGAAAAGAAAAGGAAAAAGGAAAGAAAA
This sequence comes from Tamarix chinensis, assembly GCA_030549775.1. Lineage (NCBI taxonomy): Eukaryota > Viridiplantae > Streptophyta > Magnoliopsida > Caryophyllales > Tamaricaceae > Tamarix > Tamarix chinensis. Next base: position 52,585,630 of record CM060178.1, read on the forward strand.
GGAAGAGGAAAAAGGGAAAAAGGAAAATAGTGGGTTGGCTTAATTAAATTAATTATGATATTTGGGATATTTAAAAATAATAATATTTAAATACCCTTTTTGGCTAATTTAGGATTTTTAAAAGATTTTCCATAAATTCCATTTTAATTAGCAAAACACCCTAATTTTCTTCAATTAAATTATTTATAAAATTAATATTAATTTGGAACCATTTTCTCTTTCTTATTTTAAATAAAATAATTTATTTAATTAATTTCCAAAATAAAATTCTTAATTAGCTAAAATGCCAAAATTATCTAATAAAATTATTTATTATTTTCTTCTTGAATAGCCCTAATTAATTCCCTTTTCTTTTAATAAAAATAATTTATTTAAATCATTTTCCTAATAAAATCTTATTGAGCTATAATTTTTGAAATTAGAATTTTTAGGGTATTTCATCATGTGAGTCAAGTTGAGGTGTTTATGGGTCTATTCCACTAAATAATAATAGTTGCTCATGTGTGTTATCTCTAAGAGGTGCTTCAGACTATTCCATATATTTAAGAATAGTGGCTCAAGATTATTTTTTCCTAGAGGTGTTGGATCTGATCCACTGAATGATAATAGTAGCTCAAGTTTGTTGTCCTTGAGAGGTGCTTTAGTTCATTCCACTAGATCAAGAATAGTGAAGCCCTATACTTATCATAAATAAGAATATAATTTGAGATAAGTAACCTAAAGGATAACATATTAATAATTTAAGGTGGAAGAGTATGTGAGTTAGGATTGAGGTGTTTAGGTTAACGAGGACCCGTCAGATGATTTTCCTACCATTGATACATTATACTGGGAGGAGTGAATTTTCCTACTCTAGGTGTTTGGCCAAATAGTCATGCTATTCTGATGTATTTTGTACCTGTATACCTTTTGGAAACTTCAACCCTTAGTATTCGTTTTTTATGTATTTTATTATTATATCCTGGATTTAATCTCTAGACTCATATTAATGTTTATTAAGTGTGAGCTTATGACTCGTATTTAGTGTGTAGAATAGCTTGAGTTGGTGTGTGAAGTGTTTCAGAGAAATTTGAAGTAGAACTGTGAGCTATTCTGGAAATATATGAATATTTACATTGAAGAAATTATAATTTGGAAATGTTCTTAACATGAAAGTTGTAGATCTCTCTGTTAGCTTTCCAACGCATCAAGAATCGGCTCCATCGGAGGTTAGATGAAGAAGTTGTGGCTGAAATATTGAAGATTGTCAAAGCTGAAAATAAACACGGGGGGCCCGTGTTTTGGAAACACGGTTCCTGTTTTTTGGGTTTTTTGCTCCGCCTCAGTTTTCGCTAATGACAGTTTCGTATAGTATAAATACCATGCGATTAGAACCCTAATCGAAGAGCGAACGCCGTCTTCTTCTCCTATTGAGTTCTATTGTAATTCCTTGATGAATTGAGTGATTTAAGTGAGAATTTCTTTGATTCTTTGTAATCACAATTACTTCACATCAATAAGATCATCTGTTTCCCTAATCTGTGTTCTTGAGTGTTATTCTCTTCTCAATTCTTGTTTGTTCTAATTGATTCTAATTAGATCTTATTTTTCCGAATTAGTATCGATCCATAACAAATTGGTATCAGAGCGTTGGGTTCGTATTCGGGATATCTACAAGATTTGATATAGAGAAGTTTGATCAGTCTGTGAACTTCAGCTTGTGGAAGTTGAAGATGAAGGCGATCCTGATTCAGAATGGATTAGAGAAGGTGTTACTTGGGATATCAAAGAAGCCCGATTCGATGACAGATGAGAAATTCGAGGAGATAGATCAAAAGGCCCTTTCCACCATACAATTGTGTTTGTCTAATGAGGTCTTGTGTGAGGTGACTAGAGAAACAACGGCGGCATCCTTATGGCTCAAGCTGGAGTCTCTATAGATGACGAAGTCGGTGACGAATCGTCTGTTATTGAAGAGCAAGTTGCATGAGTTAAAATTAGGTAAGGGACAATCCCTTAAATCTCATCTTGATGAATTTGACTCTATAATTATGGATTTGAGGAATATAGATGTTAAATTGGAGGATGAAGATCTTGCTATTACATTGTTATGTTCTTTGCCTGCTGATTACAAACATTTTCATGAGACCATACTGTATAGGAAGGATGATGAGTTGGTTCTTGATGATGTCAAGACTACCCTACTACAACGGGAATTGATTGAGAATCAGTTGACTGGAGGTGCTTCTAGTGACTCACATAGTGAGGGACTTGTAGCTAGGGGCAGAACTCAGGAACAGGGTTTTGGTGATAAGAAGAAGAAGTATAGGTCGAAGTCGAGGAATAATAGATCCAAGAATGTCATGTGCTATAGATGTCACAAGAAGGGTCATATCAAGAAGTTTTGTCCTAATAAGATATCTAGAGATAAACCAGGTGAATCATATGGCACAAAGGATGATGCTGCTATAGCTCAATATGATAGTGATGGTAGTGTGTTAACTGTCACTGATAGTCATACCAAGATTATGGACAGGTGGATCTTGGACTCTAGATGATCTTACCATATTTGTCCCAACAGGAACTGGTTCCAGACTTACGAGACGACTCGAAGTGGAGTAGTTCTGATGGGTAATGATGCTGCATGCAAAGTTGCTGGGATTGGGACAGTGAAGGTGAAGATGCATGATGGTGTGGTCAGAATATTGTCTAATGTTCGACATGTCCCTGAGATGACCAAGAACTTGATTTCATTGAGTTCTTTGGATTGTAATGGATATCTTTGTGTGATTGAGGATGGCATGATGAGGATTACTAGAGGGGATCTTGTTGCAATGAAAGGCAAGAGGATCGGAATACTGTATGAGCTTGTTGGTTCCACTGTTGAGGGAGCAGCTGAGGTAACATCATCAAGTATGTCTGACTCGGATGTTACTAGACTTTGGCATATGCGATTTGGACACATGAGTGTCAAAGGCTTGACTGAACTCCCCAAGAGAGGATTGTTGGATGGAAAGAGTACAGGTACTATGGATTTCTGTGGGCACTATGTGTTTGGCAAGCAGAAGCGGGTTAGTTTTTCAAAGGCTACACATAGTATAAAGGGGCCTCTGGATTATGTTCACTCTGATTTGTGGGGTCCTGCAAGGGTGGTTTCCAAGGGTGGTTCGCGATACCTACTGGCATTTATTGATGAATTATCTAGGAAGGTATGGACTTATTTTATTAAAAATAAGAATGATGTCTTTGAAGTTTTCAAGCATTAGAAGACTTTATTAGAGAAGCAGACTGGGAGACAAATAAAGTGTCTCAGGACAGATAATGGCCTTGAGTTTGTGGAATGTAGTTTCACTGAGTACTGTGAGGACCATGGTATTGCTAGGCATCGTACTTGTGTTGGAAGACCACACGAGAACGGGGTTGCTGAGAGGATGAATAGGACCCTATTAGAGAAGGCTCGATGTATGTTGTCACAAGCAGGATTAGGCAAGGAGTTTTGGGCGAAGGGAGTTCATATGGCGGCATTCTTGGTAAACAGGTCACCCAATCGTTCCATTAATTTGAAGACACCTGAGGAGTTATGGTCTAGCAAACCAACTGATTATTCTGATTTGCATATTTTTGGATGTCCTACCTATGCTTATATGAATGATGGGAAGCTCGAGCCTAGAGTTAAGAAGTGCATCTTTCTTGGCTATACATCCGGTGTGAAGGGGTACTGGTTATGGGATCCAGCTGCATCTAAGTTTTTGACAAGCAGGGATGTTACCTTCAATGAGTCCGTATTCCTCTAAAAATCCGAGTCTTCTTCTGATAGATTATTTGAAGAGGTGGAGCAGAAGAATCTGCATGGTGTTACGGATAAGGTGGAGGTAGAGGTTGATTTGGATCACTCAGACTCTTCTAGTATGAGACCCACTATTCCTGAAGTGGGTGGATCCAGGCAGCAGGTGGAGCAAAGGGGCGTTGCTCCTGGTACACCACAGAGGGTTGTGAAGCCTCCTGTGAGGTATGGCTTTGAGGAGTTAGTAGATTATGCTTTGGCTAGTGCTGAGACTGTCGTTGATGTACAAGAGCCAGTGTCATACTCATATGACATTGTTAGTGCTGATTTTGCTCAGTGGTATGTTGCTATGGAGGAGGAGATGCAGTCTCTATGGAAGAATTAGACATGGGAACTTGTGAAGGCACCTAGGAAGAAGAAAATAGTTGACTACAAGTGGGTGTACAAGTTCAAACAGGGAATTCCAGGTGTTGAGGTACCGAGGTACAAGGCTCGTTTAGTTGCACGTTGTTTTAGTCAGATACCTGGTGTAGACTATAACAAGGTATTTTCCCCTGTTGTCAGGCATACTTCTATTCGTACTTTGCTTGCGCTTGCGGCTATGCAGGATATGGAGTTAGAGCAATTGGATGTCAAAACAGCTTTTCTACATGGTGAGCTCAAGGAGGAGATCTATATGCGCCAACCAGATGGTTTTGTTGTTGAAGGCAAGCAGGATCATGTGTGCTTATTGAAGAAGTCACTATATGGTATGAAGCAGTCGCCTAGACAATGGTATAAGAGGTTTGATCAGTTTATGATTGAGCATGGGTTCTCCAGGAGTGAGTACGATAGATGTGTATACTTGAAGCAGGTTGGTGATGGTTCTCTACTGTATCTTTTGTTGTATGTCGATGACATGCTTGTTGCAGCAAAAGATCTGTCTGAAGTTAACAAGGTGAAAACAATGCTGAAGACTGAGTTTGAGATGAAGAATATGGGAGCTGCGAAGAAGATCCTTGGCATGGAGATCATTCAAGACCGCAGACAGAAGCATCTTTACTTGTCACAAGAGCAATATGTGAACAAGGTGTTGGAGAGGTTTCATATGATTGATGCCAAGCTGGTTAGTACTCCCTTGGCTACTCACTTCAGATTATCTGCTTTAGATTGCCCCAAATATAAAGATGAGGAGGAGTTTATGGCCATAGTTCCCTACTTTAATGTTGTGGGATGCATGATGTACGCTATGGTTTGTACCAGGCTGGATATTGCTCAAGCTGTGAGTGTTGTGAGCAGATATATGGCGAATCCTGGGAAGGCTCACTGGCAAGCAGTGAAGTGGATTATGAGGTACTTGAAGGGTACTGCATCATCTTGTTTGGAGTATGGGAGGTCAACTGATGCGTTGACTGGGTTCGTTGACTCTGATTATGGTGGAGATCTTGATAATAGGAGATCCACTGGAGGTTATGTGTTTTGTCTTGGTGGTTCGGCAGTTAGCTGGAGGTCATCTTTGCAAGATGTGACTGCATTGTCCACTACTGAGGCTGAGTATATGGCTATGATGGAAGCTTTTCAAGAAGCTTCGTGGCTTGGTGGTTTCGTTTGTGAGCTTGGATTTGGTCATGGTGCTCCCGTTGTTCGTAGCAATAGCCAGAGTGCTATTTGTTTGGCAAAGAATCAGAATTCTTTCCATCGTCGGACGAAGCACATTGATATCAGGTACCACTTCATCTGAGGTACTATTGCTGCAGGCAAGGTTATGTTGGAGAAGGTGGCTACTACTGAGAATCCAGCAGATATGCTAACGAAGCCATTGATAGTGAACAAGTTCGAGCATTGCTCGGACTTGGTTGGTGTTTGTGTACCATGAGGGCCTTTTGGGGCCTAGGGGTTTTTACAGATGGTCTTTTGTGTTCCTGGTGCTATCTACTTTAAATACGTCGTCAAGGTGGAGAATTGTGAGCTTATGACTCGTATTTGGTGTGTAGAATAGCTTGGGTTGATGTGTGAAGTGTTTCAGAGAAATTTGAAGTAGAACTGTGAGCTATTCTGGAAAGATGTGAATATTTACATTGAAAAAATTATAATTTGGAAATGTACTTAACATGAAAGTTTTATATCTCTCTGTTAGCTTTCCAACGCATCAAGAATCAGCTCCATCGGAGGTCAGATGAAGAAGTTGTGGCTGAAATATTGAAGATTGTCAAAGCTGAAAATAAACACGGGGGGCCCGTGTTTTGGAAACACGATCAGTGTTTTTTGGGTTTTTCACTCCGCCTCAGTTTTCGCTAATGACAGTTTCGTATAGTATAAATACCATGCGATTAGAACCCTAATCGAAGAGCTAACGCCGTCTTCTTCTCCTATTGAGTTCTATTGTAATTCCTTGATGAATTGAGTGATTTAAGTGAGAATTTCTTTGATTCTTTGTAATCACAATTACTTCACATCAATAAGATCATCTGTTTCCCCAATCTGTGTTCTTGAGTGTTATTCTCTTCTCAATTCTTGTGTGTTCTAATTGATTCTAATTATATCTTATTTTTCCGAATTAGTATCGATCCACAACATTAAGCTTCTTTGATTTTTAATAACTCTATTTTATTCTAAATGGTTTTAACCATGTGATTATGTACATTTGGTATGGTAAACCAGACTTACGCCAATTATGACTCTAACACCTAGTATTTTGATTATAAGATTCCCTTACAAAATGAAATTTGTTAGTAGTAAAATATGGGGTGTTACAAGTTGGTATCGAAGCATTAGTTTTGATTATCGTGTTTTATTTTAAGAATTTGATTTTCAAATGATCCCTCATCTGATTTCATCAATCTATTTAACATTTTGTAAAAACTTGATTTTTCAAATACTCAAATTAACTTGTAAGGAATTGAGAATAGGTAGCCTAGGTGGCCCTTGAATGTGATTGTGTGTATTATATATTTGTAAGATGGGAATATTTTTCCTAATTCATCTCTTATTTTGTAGCTAAATTAGTATGGCACTTAATGGTCGCGTTGGTTGTTTAGAGGAGACATTTGATGTGCTCATTGAGTTTGTTTGATACCATCCTCAACTACCGCCACCACCTCTACATTACCCAAAACAGGTTATCAGATAATACTTTCTTCGAAGGGTTATGGAACATCATCCCCTGACCTATGTTAGTGATGTAGACCCAATCATCATAGGGAGATGGATTTGGTACATGTATAGGATGTATGAGGTAGCTGATTACCCATTTATTCAAAAGTCAAGCATTACAACCTTCTTCTTACCAAGAGTCACCAACACTTGGTAGATAGGAGGACCACCAATGTCTTATGAGGACTTCAAGGTGGTAATTCATGCCAAGTTTTACCCTAAGAGCCTTAAGAGGGATAAGATAAAGGATTCATACAATTGACAAAGGGAAGCATAACTATGAGGTAGCATTATGTTTGATTAACCGAGTTATTGGTGTTTGTGCTAGGGATCACAAGTAGTGAGTCAACACTGGTCTATCAGTTCCAACAAGGGCTCCATTTTAGCATCTGAAGGGTGATGGGCGTCGTGGCTTTTTAAGACCTAACCATATTATACAAGAGGACGTATGTTAGTACTATACTGGTTTAGAAGAAGGCTTCTATTTTGGGTAAGAATATGCTGGAGACATAGGGTTCTATAGGTATAATCTAATTTTGAGGAGGCAGACCTCTAGGGTTTTAGTAGTGAGGTTAGATTCAGCCTCTGACAAGTTAGTTTCGATACCAGGATTAGACAAGCGGTCAGAGTAGATTTTCAGGTTAGCTGAGGTGCATCATGTGATGATTCTACATATGGGACCATCCAGTGTGAGTCTATCGGGGTACTCCTATTTGATGTAATACATATAGTCAGCTGGGCCACTAGTCTTTTGAGTTTCAATGTCAGCAAAGTTAGTACTAGCAGTAGGGACTGCTGATATCTCAACAGCAAGCATACCAACAATGGGCCTGCCATTAGCAATAGTAGTTGAGGGCACCTGCCCAAGCCTATGATCAGTCTAGGGAGGCTAAGGGGAGATTATAGGATCCTTGCATATTTCCCTAGAGAGGATGAAAGATCCAAGGTTCTAGAGGATACTATGAAGGACAACAAGCAATACAATTAGGTTGGCATTTGAATATCATTACTAAGGTAGAGGCTAATCAACTATTGGATGTGTTCACTAGTACGTTCTTTATCCTTTCATTACTAGATTATTTGTTGTTTGATTCAAGGGTATCTCTATCATTTATATCTCCTATATTTATTGCTAGATCTGCTTTATCTCCATCTTCTATTATATCTATTTCTATGATGTTGCCTTTTAGGGATAGACTAGATTGTACTAGGCACTACTTAGACGTGGCCATAGAGATAGGAGAGGTAGAATTATAAGTAGACTTGGTTGAGATGGACCATTAGGACTTTAACATCATCCTAGGGATGGAAATATTGGGGAGGTATAAGGTGGTGATAGATTATTTATAGGAGATATTTGTGTCGTGGGGACCTTAAGGTGTTAAGGTCTCTTATCAGAGATACAAGCCTAAACCTATAACAAAGGTCGTATCTTCCCACACACTATATTCATTGATGCAGACGAGTTACCCAATGTATTTGTGTTGAGTTGAGGAGTTGAACAAGGAGGTGTCAACACTAGAGGATATTTTAGTTGCCAAGGAGTTTCCAAACGTATTTCCCAAAGAGATCCTAGGTATGGCGCTGATATGTGAGATAAACTTCACTATTAAGTTTGTGATAGGGGATGAGTCAATCTCAGAAGAGCCTTACCAGATAGCAGCTATAGAATTAAGGGAGCTAAAGGCCTATTGGAGGACTCATTAGCTCAAAAATACATTCGCCCTAGTTTTGTCTCCATAAGGAGCACTAGTTATGTTTGTGAAAAAGAAGAATGGGAGCCTTCATTTAAGCATAAATTATCAGGTTCTAAACTAATTGATGGTGAAGAACCATTATCTTCTTCTACTGATTGATAACTTATTTAACCAAATTTGAGGTGCTTTTATCTACTCAAAGATTGACTTGAGGTGAGGATATCATCAGTTGCACATCATTGAGGCAGAAATTATGAAGATGGCTTTTAGGACATGGCATGTGTACAATGAGCTCATAATGCTACCTTTTGGGCTCATCAATGTGCCTATCGTCTTTATGGATTTGATGATAAGGATTTTTTTTTTCATTACTTGAATAGTTTGTGGTGGTTTTTATAGATGATATTTTAGTTTACTCTTGGAGTGGAAATGAACATAATCAACACCTACTTATGGTATTGTCCCTCGTTAGAGAACATAATGCCAAACTCTCTAAGTGAAAATTTTTCCTTTGAGAGGTTGCATTTTTGGGTCACGTGGTGTCTGCAAGAGAAGTCACCTTATTCTAGCAAAGATTTTGGTAGTTATTGAGTAGAAGGCACCCACTAGCATCCCTAAAGTTTGTAGTTTCATAGGTTTGGCCAAGTACTACTAATGCATTATATAGGACTTCTAGAAGGTATCTCATCCCTTGATTAATCTTTTGAAGAAGATAATCAAATTCCAATGGGATGACATATGATAGGGAGAATTTTAGGAGTTGAAGCAGTAGTTGACTACAACATTATTTTTGACTCTGGCATCAAGATCAAATGGATTTAAGGTCTATAATGATGTGTCAAAGCATGGATTGGGTTGTATATTAATGCAAAATGGTAAGATAGTGACTTTCTCTTCTAGTTAGTTGAAGCAATATGAGTAGATATACCTGAGGCATGATTTAGGGTTTTAATCATCATTTTTGCACTGAAGATTTGGAGGCAATATCTATATGAGAATTGGTGCAGATTCTTCACTAACCATAAGAGCCTAAAGTATAGATTCACTCAGAAGGAGTTAAATATGAGGCAGAGGAGATGGTTAGAGTTGGTGAAAGACTATCATATCGAGTTGACCTACCATGAGGATAAGGTTAATGCCGTTATAAATACCTTGAGTAGGAAGATAACACACTTCTTGATTACTTTTGTGGTGACTAATTAGTTTCTAGAGGAGCTTTGATGAATACATCGATGGTCTTTGATGAGATCTGAGTTGGAAACCTTAGAGATGTTAAGCTTGAGAAGATTCGACATGAGATTTAGGATAGTTAAGCTAAGGGATTTTAGATACATGAGGATGGAAGCATTTAATTCATAGGTGGTTGGTGTGTACCTCAAAGTGTGAGATATTATAGGAGGGTCACTATACTCTATATTCCATCTACCTCATAGAGGTAAGCTATATGAGGACCTTAAGAGGATCTATTGGTGGCCTAGAATCAAGTGAGAGGTAGTAGAGCTATGTAAAGATGCATGACCCATCAGAAGGTTAAGATCAAGCATCAGAGACTTACAGAGTTACTTCAACCCTTAAACATTATGGGATATAAGAGAGGCTCCATCTTGTTAATTTATATGAATGGATTGCCAAAGAATCATAGCAGGTGTGGAATAATTTGAGTGATCATGGATAGGTTGACTAAATCAGCTATGTTTGTGCCTATGAAGTTGACTTAGAGTATGGATCAATTGGCTTATGCATATATGATGTTTTTCATGAGTAGGCATGGTATACCTATTGACATAATCTCTAATAGTAATTCAACATTTTTTTGCACTTCTGGGAGAAGTTACAAGAGGTTATGGGCATGAGATTGAGGATGAATACCACCTTCCACCAAACTATGGATGGGAAGATAGAGAGGACTATTCAGACACTAGAGGATATGATACGAGCTTATGTTTTGGATTTTCATGACAACTAGGAAGAGTTTCTAAATTTGGTTGAGTTCTTGTACGTCAACATTTATCACACTAGTATAGGGATGGTACGCTTTAAGGAACTATATGAATGTAAGTGCCAAACTCCCATGTGTTGAAGGGACATTAGTGAGATTATGGTACTTGGCCCAAAGATGATTGAGGAGAGGGTACAACTAGGTTAGTTGATCCAAGATAAGATGAGAGTAGCTAAGAGTGGCCAGAAAATATACATAAATTAGAACTTCCATAGTGATGGATTTGAATCGGGGGACAGACATAATTACCATAACTATTATTCTTTTTACTTGCCTTATAGATGTCAATAAAATCTTCATATTTAGCATATAATTCCTTTAACATATCAAAACCTAAGAATTTAACATCCAACATAACTAATATCATAGATCTTCTAGATAAAGCATCTGCCATAACATTTTCCTTACCATCGAAATGTTTGATAGAAAATATAAAGGATTTTGATAAACTAACCCATTTGGCATGCCTAAGACTAATATTCTTTTTCCCACGCAAATATTTTAAACTTTAATGGCTTAAATGTAACACAAAAAGGCTTACGTTTAATGGCTCCATGTTTCTAAACTTCTTATGATGGTATAAAATTCTTTATCATTTGTTGAATAATTCAGTTTTTCCCCATTCAATTTCTCATGAAAAATTCAATGGCCCATTTTCTTATGAGCATACACCTCCTATTACTACCCCACTTGCATCATAGGTAACCTCAAATAATTTATCAAAGTCAAGTAAAGATAATACCAGTTTATTACATAGCTTTCTTTAAAAGTTTCAAAGGCTTTAGTTGTATCCTCACTCCATTTAATTTTGCCTTTCCTCATGATTTGTGTTATTGCTGTGGTAATAGTTGAAAAATTATTAATGAATCTTCTATAAAAACTTACCAAACTATAAAAAATCCTCACTTCATGAATATCTCTAGGTATTGGCTAATCTTTAATAGCTTGAATATTCATGGGATCCACTTTAATACCTTCATCATTCATAATATATCCAAGGAAAATAATATTCTGAAGCATAAAATCACATTTCTCCATTTTTCCATATAGTTTAGTTTCCCTTAGCTTATAAAATAATTTCCTTAAATAAATAAGACAATCATGCTCACTTTTACTATAAAAAAAAGCATATAGTCTAAGTATACCACAATGAAACTTCCAAAAAAAGGTAGAAGAACTCCATTCATTAGCCTCAAAAATGAAATAGATGCATTATATAAACCAAGAGGCATCACAGTCCATTCATAAAGACCATATTTTGTTTTAATTACTGTTTTCCATTCATCCTTTTTCTCTTATTCTCATTTGATGATATCCACTCCTTAGATCAATTTTAGAGAATAATTACACTCCATATAATCCATCTAATCTTGGCATTGGAAATCTATATTTGATAGTTATATTGTTCACAACTCTTGAGTCAATACACATTAGCCACGTACCATATTTTTTACAGATAAATAATGCAAACATACAACATGGACTCATGATTTTCCTTACATACCCTTTTCTTATGAGTTCTTTTATTTAGTTCTTTTATTCCTTACCCTCCTCGTTGTTGCATTGATATGCAGGTTAATTAAGGAATGACACACCAGGTATTAAGTCTATGGCATGTTATATCCCTCTCTTAGGTGGTAATTTAGGTGGTAAGTCATTAGGAAAAACATCATGATACTCATTAATAAGTTTATTTAATTGAGGAGTATTGTTATTTTTCTCCCCTTGTAGGGATTCATTCATAATCATAGCATATCAAATTCCTTCTTCTTTAATACATTTGACTACACCTTTCTCACTATCATAATACCATGTTCTACCTAACAACATTCCACATGCAGCCATAGGTTAAAAAATCATATAGTACATCATCATGATAATTATCAATTCAAAATGGGATTAGGGTTTATTTAGTTACCTTAACTCCCTTATCCTTGCTTAACCATTGAAGAGAATAAAGCTTTAGATGTGGTGTAGTATTCAATCAAAAATCCTTCACCATTATCTCATTGGCTAAATTTGTACAAGATCTACTATTGATAATAACACAATAAAATGTATCTCCCACTCTTCCTTTAGTCTTGAATATCTTTTCACGTTGATTAGGTTGCTCACTAGCTTGGAATTGAATTACTCCTTCCAATACATAACAAGTACTTTTTTCTTCCTCTAATTCATTAGATATTTACTCAATAGGCTTGAATTTATTATCTTCTTCATAAGTCTCCATAGCTTTAATTTCTTATATGGACAATACTCTTTGATTAGGGCATTCACAAGCAAGGTGTCCAAATCCTTAGCATTTTAAACATTGCCTTATAGAGATTTCATTGAATATATTATGTCCTTTCTCCTCTCGAGTAGATCCTTTCTTTTTATCAATACTTATAAAATTTGAAGTACGTGCTCCATACTTTATGGCTTGAGTACTTTATAGATGAAGTAGTTTGCTTAGCATGAGGCTTAGTGGACTTGATTTTCTTTTTAAATCTAAAGGATAGCTTAATCATATCATCAAGAGAATTATATAGACAAGTCTCAACTTTATCTCAAATCATCATGTTAAGGTTGCCGAGAAATCTAACACACGTTTCTTCCTTTTTCTCATGGATATCGTATATAAGTGTTAATCTCTCAAAATCCCTAACACATTCTTCAACACTAAAAATTCATTGTTTAATAATAGTTAGTATAATATAATTATCTTTCTCATATTCTTTAGGATTAAATGTATTTCTTAGATTCTTCTCAAGTTTATCCCAATATTTAATTTTTGATTCACCTTCTATTTCCCAAGTCCTCTTTAAATTATTATACCATATCCTAGAAAACTTCTTAAACTTCAGAGTAGCTAGTTTACATTTTTTTTCATCATGATAATTTTTGAATTCAAATACAGCCTCCACCTCATGTAACCACTCAAGAAATAATTCTACATCAAGTTAACCATCAAAATTAGAAAGATCAAGTTTAATGCCTTTATCTTCTCTTTGATGATGCTTTAGTTGATGGTCATGGAACTTCCAATTACTTCCAATACTTATTGACTCTTCATCAATATACTCATGAGTTTAGACCCTCCCTTTATTGGATTGGTTGATGTTATAGCACTCCCTATTCATTCTCCATGGAACTCCCTTTCTTCTTGGATATTTTAGACAAATTCTTATTTGAAAAATCTAGATTCTAACCTTTATAATTGTGTTTGTATTGCAAGAATTTAATCAAGCAAAGCATTATTGGAATCTATATTGGTTGAGAGTTTTTGAATAGCTTCAAACATTGTTTAAAAATTTGGTTCCCCTCCACTATTTCGATTACCACTAGAATAAACCACCCTTGAGTATAAAACTCAGGGCTTTAGTTGATAAAACCAAATCAGCTTAATGTTACCCTCTAGTTCTTGTTCTATTCTTCCAAAAAAAATTGATTCCAATGAATCAAAAACACAACAAGCAATCAGATGTACTAACCACACAACTAAATGAACACACTCAACACTTATCTTGCTAAGTTCTTGATATATAATTTAGTAAGTTTATTAAAATACCATTCGAAAACCTTCACTAAATTTCATGCCTACATTCAAATTTTTCAAGTGTAATTTGATAAAAAAAAAAGGAAAAAGAAACACTCTATTCTACACTTATTATACTCCATTAATAAGCACAACATTCAAAAGCAACACTTCAAAACATACGACTCAAAGATAAACAAACACACATTAATCGGTTAACTCAACAACAACTAAGCAACATTTCATTCCAAACTTCACTTAGTTGAATCTATTACTAAATTGTGATCACCACATGTGATCAACTAGTGCACAAGACACATTAAACATACATACTTTCATGCAAAAATTGAATGTTATTAATTATAAAGAAGACATATACTACACGTACATGGTTCTTGAAATCATTTAACTAAAATTTATCTTATATTATGTCAATTCTTTTTTTCACTTTCCTTCAAGATGCTTTCAAGATTCATGCAACACTACCCTATTCCATATAGATATCATGTAAGCACATAAATTCTATCAAGATATACAAGACATTCATGAATATTCTAATAATTCTATCAAGAATCTTACTAGAACTTCAATGGTGATATTTTTTGTTGTCAAAACCTTGAGTTGAAATTGCACATGTGATAGCGACTCCAAATATCCAGTTTTGATACCAAATTTGATGTGGAAGATCATAAACAAACAATATTCTATAATCTAGGAACTTTTCTTTTGGATCACAAGTTGTAAAATCTTCTCACAATCACTTGAACTTTGTTAAACTCGATGGTTTCAATGGTATGTTCTTGATCCAATCCAAGATCAATTACTTTCAATAGAGAAATCTCCTATTTTTATAGAGAACACTCTACAACCCTCCAAGACTCACCTTTGAAGAAGAAGAGAAGAATAATAGGATTGCACTCTCTCTCTTTGTGTCAATTTTAAAATCTCAAATCCTATTATTCATCATGCTTTCAACATACAAGGTCATATATATATATATATATATACACACACACACACACATATACAAAAACAGGCCTTTCATTAATGAGCCCACGTAACCAGCCTTATCACTAAAAGTTAAACTGCATGCATAGTACTAATATATACATATATATAGAGTTATTACAATGATAATTTACAAGCATTGAAAAGTATACAATAATATAAGAAACCTACAAAAACTCTAATTATGTAATACTTTGAATTAATATATATAATCAAACTTTATCTTGTAGCCTTGTCTTCCATACAACTTTGCAATCCTTGTGATGTCATTATCGTATATATCAAAGATCTATAATAGTTTGATCTTCTTAACAACTAGCACCATCTCTAATTATGTTCATTCTTGTAAATCATTCTTAGAAGGCTAAGATTGAGGTTAACCTTAATATTCTCCTACATCATTTACCATCAAAATTAGGAAGATCAAGTTTAGTACCTTTATCTTCTTTTGTTATGATGATTTTGTTTATCATCATATATCCTTTGATTACTTCCACTCCTTTGTGACTCTTCTTTATATTCTACACTTAAGTTTGAATATCTCTCTCTTGTTGGATTTGTTAGCTCTGCTACACTTTCCATTCGATCTACATAGAACTTGTTTTGCTCTTGCATATTTTGGACCAATCTTGCTCAACAAATCGAGATTGCATCCTTTTCAATTGAGTTTGCATTACTAGAAGTTGTTGAAGTTGGGTATTGGTTGTAACTAGATTGATTGACAGCTTCTAGAGTTTCCTCCTCCATTTTAATCAATTTACCAACAGACTCAACAAAAGAGTTAGTAATCCCTAGGGTTTCAATTGGAAACCCAAATCAAAGTAATGTTCCTCTTCGGTCTTTGGTTGGTTATTGAAGAAGTTTTTAACTCTAATGAATCAAAAACACGGCAACAATCAAATATACTACACACACAAAATGTTTTTTGTTAAGTTTTTGATATAGAAATGAACAAAAATTATAGCTAAGTCATTTGATGCACTTGTAAAATTCATGCACATTTTCTATGCCCTCGCATGTAATATGCTCAAGGTAAAATGAATGTCCTAATCCATATGAATTATAAGCATAGATCTCACCAAATAACCTCGTTCAAATTTTGAACTACTTATGCCTCAACTTTTGACAAGTATAAGACACACATTTGACATCAAACCTCACAATCAAGTTATGATTAGGGCTATTGTAAAAGTGATTCTCATACTTCTAAACCAATTTCAAAGGAGAGTATGTAACATGCATCATCTATAATCATGTGGGATCTCATGCACAACAACTCTCTTCAAGGCCAAAAAAACATAAGTAATACACACACACACATTTTCCTTCCTAAACCATTTGAAACCCTAACATACAATCACTTATTTTTGGTTTAGTTCTTAGCATGGAAATGTTCAAGATTTACTTCAATATTACTATATCACATTACCAATCTCTACGTAGTTTCACTTAAGATCATAAACATGCATTTAAGATTCCAATAAAAATAATCAATATTCAAATAATTACAGCAATAATGATCAAGAAACTCAACCTAAGTTTGTAATACCCCCAAAATTCATAGTTAAAATTTTTGTTTATACAGAAAATCATGTGCTAATATGGGGGTGATACCACCGTGATTGGCACAAGGGTGACCCCCAGCCAATCTCATGCCAACCATAAGGATAGAATATTTAAAGATATTAATTTGAGAAGTAAATAAAACCATAATAGTTCCAACATTTCATAAATAAAACATAGTACATAAATATCAGAGTTGATACAGAAATAAAAGTGAGTACAATAACACCCATATAGGGGAAATAAAATAGTGAATATAGCGATAAGAAAAGTAGGTAAAGGTAAGTCCAAACAACACCCTCTCAGACCTATGGCAAGTACAATAGGCCATCATTCAGTCTCTCCCATAGCATCGTAGGCATCAAAGTCATCATAGGCATCATCTCCTACTTGTAGAAACTCGGGAGGGGCTGGTACTCATGGGAATGAGCACCACCCATAAAATAGGTGATCAATGCACTGTATATTGATTAAGGTAACCATATGGCTAAGACCATGCAAGTGCAAATAGGCAAAATGATGCATACAGTTCTTCATTTAGGTTCACCATCTACTTGATTTTTGTCTTTACACATCTCTCAGATTATATCTACTTGAGTACAGAGACCCCACTATTATAGTTGATGGACTAGAAATAATACTCTAGGGTAAAATGCACCTGACCACTATTATAACTAGTGGACCAAAAATTATCCCATCCTAGCCCAACTCATGTGGTGTTCCATTATAAGTAGTTAGTATCTTTTCCATGATTTATTAGCATAAAAAGTTTGGTTTATCAAGCTTAGAACCCCCACTATTATAGCTAATGGACTGAAAATGAAAATCTAGGATAAAATGATCCAATCCACTATGATAGCCGGTGGACCAAAATACACTCTAGGGTAAGAAGGCTCTTGGCCACTATTATAGTCGGTGGACCAAAAACACTCTTACTTGGGCTCAGCTCAATAATCTTTTACTTTAAGTAATTAGTGCTTTACTGGTGTCTTAATCTACATACAACCCCAACCAAACATGCACGCCCTCCGAGGACTCCCAACTCACATCCCAAACTCTTGAATGACCCAATCCCATATCTTAGGGCCTCTGCACTCCCCAAGACTTGAAGGCCTCTAATGTTACTTTCCCCTACTCACCATGAATCTGATCCCCTATACTTATAGGTCTAGGCCCACTTACCTAACTCTCCACCTTGGCTCACCATCACCCATTAGGGTTTCCCCCTTAGAAAACTCTAACCTCTCCTCATCATACCTGGGCCATAAACCCGTTTTGTTCCAACCCATCACACCACTCAACCAAAACCAAATACCATAACCCTACTTACCGTCCTTCACATGTGATACTGAAACCCTAATTGGCCACCCTAAAACCCTAGTATCTATCCTTTCCTCATGCCATCCCCTCCATCCATACACTCTCCACCATTCTTTCTATTTGACTAACCCCTCATCATTGGATACCCTCCTAGTCTCAATCCTTACTCTTCCCACCCACCATCAACCTCTCCACACACTTTCCCTACCTAACGTTTCCCCACAAACCCTAAACAAGCCTTTCATGCACACTTCTAACAACCCCATGTACTATTTTTCACCTATAGATTCCAACTATCCAAAACACCATTCCCTCACCATTCTTAATCCTTAAATCACCTTTTTCCCATGTAAATGTTACCCCCATGCAAAGGCTAACCACCCCATGCAAGATTTACCCCAACCCTTAATTTTATTTATATTATCTTTTTATTTGGTCACCCATAAATCATAAGGTACTTAGGCTTTCCTCACTTCTCCCTAGTCACTCCCCCCTCTTTATTTCTTTTAGCTTCCCACAACTTCATCATACCCCTACGGCCTTCTAGTATGCATGTCATATTCATAAAATAATACATATGGCATATCATAAATACAAGTCATATCACACATATCATAACACATACATCGATAACCTTAGCTCCAAGCATGGCAACCGGTAATACAAGTAATTAGTCCATATTCACATATGATACAAGCACATAACCAAAACATCCATGAACATATAAACATACAATTTGGCTTAACCACATTCTTGCCTTGATGGACACCCAACTTGGAGCATGAATCCTACCCCTCCTTAAAGGAAGGGTTTGGTTCACCTATAAGAGGAGAACACTAAGGTTAACTTCCATCTTACTCCTTTTTCTTTTATTATCCCCTAACTAATTATAAGTAAAGGACTACTAATATTAATGATAATAAGAATAATTTTAATAATACTAAGGTTAGTAATAGTAATGATAATAGTAATAATAATAATAATAATAATAATAATAATAATAATAGTAATAATAATGATAATAAGATTAATATTAATAATAACAGTGATATAATAATAATAATAATAATAATAATAATAATGTAAAATAATTTATACTTAAGTAAAAATAAAGGTTAGGGCACAACTAGGGGTGGAGGTAGCAACTAGGGTGGAGGTGGTAGTGGTGGCACAAAGTAGTGGAGGTGGTGGTGGTTTAGAAAGATGAAACTTTGGGGTTGGAAGATGGGAAGGGAAGTGGTGGTTATGAGGTGGTAGGGTTCCTGAATCAAAGGGGGTTGTGGTGGTGGTGGTGGTAGCATACCACAGTAGCGATGCAGGTGACAACAGTAGCGGTGGTCGAATGTGGATAGGGATGTAAACGGGGCGGGTATTACCCGAAACCCGACGGATACTTAAACGGATATGGATAAACGGATATGGATACGGATATGGAGGATAGAAAAAAATATCCGTCGGGTACGGATACGGGTATGGGATATCCATACCCGTACCCGTAACCATACCCGTATCCATATCCGTACCCGTTTACCCGATATATAATTACCCTTTTACCCTTAATTTTAAAATAAATATAGTATAAATTAAGGTTAAAATTGTCTTTTGGCTTAACTATAAATGGGTTTATCCGTCGGGTAATGGATTTATCCGTTGGACAATATTCATTAACGGGTAAACGGATAATCCGTCGAGTAATGGATATCCAACGGATACGGATACGGATATGTCAACGGATATCTGTTCGGGTACAGGTACGGATTCGGGTACAGATTTTCTTATTGGGTACGGATACGGGTATGGTAATACCCGACCCGAACCCGCCCCGTTTACATCCCTAAATGTGGAGGAGAGGAAAGGATGGGGAAAGAGGGGGAGAAAAAGGAAAGGGAGTATATGGGGAGGTAGGGGAAGGACTTATGGGTAAAGAGGGAGGCAGTGGGGTAATGGTTGCAGCAAAGGGGGTGATGCAAAGTGACGTGAGGGATGGTGGCAGGGTGCAAAGGGCAGCTCGAGCTGCCTAAGTTGCACGAGTAGGGAGGATAGAGTAGGGGTAGTTATAGGAGGGGAGTGGTCTTGTTTGGTAAGGTGTAGTGTAGGGAAGAGGGTGGGTGGAGGTTTGGGGTGGTGGTGGCGAGGCGGCGGTTGGGGTTGAGTCTGAAGGGGCGATGGAGGATGGTTTCAAGGTTGTTGGGTAGAGGGAAAAGAAGGGAAATAAGGGCGATGGGGGATTTATAGAGGAGGGGTGGAGAAAAGGACAAGGGAGTGGGAGCCAGCGGCTGTCGGTCGGTAATGGTAGTCGGCGTAGGGCTACAAGGTGCAGTCTTATAGGTGGTAGGGGAAGAAAATGGAAGGGACATGGTGCATAGGAGTAGGGAAGGTTGGGCTAGAAAAGGAAAGGATAGGGACGGGGAAAGAAGGAGGGGGAAGGTTAGCCGGTGCAGGCATAGGGATTACAGGCGCACATGGTCAATAGTAAGCAAGGGAGGAAGAAGAAGAAAAGGAAAGGAGGAAGGGGTTGACAAGTTGGGTGGGGGAAGCAGAAAACAAAAGGAAAAAAAGGTGGACCAGCACGCGTGAGGAAGAGGGGGCTACTAGGCTAGCCTTGTCAGAAAAAAGGAAGAAAGAAAAAAGAAGGGAGGAAGGGAGATGTAACACCTCCAAAATTCACTACTGAAAAATTTCGTTTTATTTGAAAGAGTTAGCGGAAACAAATTATAAAATCGTGAATTCTGGGGATATTACCGCCACACTTAGTACTAGATCGGTTCACTTCTACCTTTCCGGTACTAAGTGCTAAGGCTAAAAGTGTAAAACACAATTTACAATCCATTATTACATCATAGTAGCGCAACAAATCATTTACAAGAGTAAAATCCATCAATGATGGTTACTTTAACAACATTAATATTAAAACCAGGAATTTAAAAGAAAAGGAGAAAAACCCTAATGATACCGGATAATTCCTTACTCTCCTTCCCGTCGCCCACTTGAGTAGCACCTGAAAAGACCTGCAAGGGACACTACCCATTGAATAGGTAGGGACCCCACGAAGGGAACCCTTCAGTACTATGGTACTGAGTAACTCTTTAATACCACACTTGAAAATAGGCCTGCAATGCAATACATAATGCAAGCTATAGACATATGTAATGAGAGGTGCATACATAACAATCCATATATAACAAGGCTTCTACATATCAACGAGTTATAAAAGTACGATCGTTACATTTAGGCCTTAAACCATCAGTCCATTATTATTCAATCGTCTCTTTGTTATAACCAAGTGAGTGCAGGAACCCCACTATTATAGCCGGTGGACCGAAATACATACAGGGCAGAACGCTCATCACCACTATTATTGCCGATGGATCGGTCTCCAAGGCAAAAAGCTCCTGGCCACTATTATTTGCCGGTGGACCGGTCTGACCCCGACTCACAAGGTATTCCACTATAAGTAATTAATATCTTTCCATGATTTATTCACATCCAATGCTGATTTTATTGAGCTCGGGACCCCCACTATTTTAGCCGGTGGACCAGAATACATATAATCATCATCCAGGGCAAAACGCTCCTGGGCCACTATTATATCTGGTGGATCGGTACTCATAATCACTTGTCAGGGCAACACGCTCCTAGGCCACTATTATAACCGGTGGATCGGTACTCATTATCATAAGTTATTTGGGCCCGGCTCATTAAACTTTCACTTTTGTAATTAGTATTTTTCCTTTCTTTAATCAGCACAACAATTATATTTACTTGCCTCGGACGGGAGATCAAGAACCCGGGACACAAAGGTACACCGATCGTACCGGTGCATACAAGCTACTCAGTACCCTTCAGCCACGAA
Source organism: Tamarix chinensis (assembly GCA_030549775.1). Classification (NCBI taxonomy): domain Eukaryota; kingdom Viridiplantae; phylum Streptophyta; class Magnoliopsida; order Caryophyllales; family Tamaricaceae; genus Tamarix; species Tamarix chinensis. The sequence continues at coordinate 52,607,482 of CM060178.1, forward strand.
CCCAGGGACGCAAAGGTACCTTGGTCGTACTAGTGCATAAAGCTACTCAGTACCCTACCGACAAGGAAACCTAATCCATAAGTATGCATACCCCTTAAATAGGTTCGTAGAGCTAGATAGAGTAAGATATAGGTCCTAGCTGGGGCATAATTTCATAAAGGCACACCAGCAAATACTAGAATAATCATGGACTAAACCACGTCTTTAGGGTAGCGACCCCTAAAGAGTCACCATTCCCAATCTCGAGGTCTTTCACTTTAAGTATTAGTGTCTTAATTAAAGTGATCACGAAAAGCACGATAATCAGATACTTATTCACTTTCAATCGTTCGGATATCATTAGTCATTTTTTATTCAGACGATTATCCAAGATAACACATAGAAATCATTAAGGCCATCCTAATATCATCCAATTCTGAATTAGGGTTCTTTCTCATGATGCTTAATAATCATCAAATAATCTTACCTTACTAATCACATTATTAGAGTCACATTATGGAATTCCACAATCATAACGTCATGTTAGATACATATTACTCATTTACCCCTTACTTATATAATAGCTAAGTCATCCCTTCCTTACTTGACAAATTACCATATTACCCTTCAAGTTGCATAATTAATAAATTACCCCTTATCCGATTTAGGTTACCAAGTTATCCCCAATGCCTTTTTAAATCACTATTCACCCCTCATAATTTCTACACTTAACATATCTCCCATTTGGTTGGTTAGATTACCAATACGCCCTTTTCTTTTATTACAATTAACAACTTTCCCTTTAGTTGGATAAATTACTAAATTACCCATCTTCGCTATCATGATTACCAATTCCCCCCTTTAGTAGGTTAAATATTTACTAACTCACCCTTTAGTCAATTAAATTACCAAATTGCCCTTCTCCATCATTATAATTACCGAATTGCCCCTTAGTTGATTAAATTACCAAATTACCCTTTTTCCATTATCATAATTACCATTCTACCCTTCTCAATTATTATAATTACCATTTTACCCTTTTCCATTATTATAAACACCAATTTACCCTTCTCCATAATTATAATTACTAATTTACCCTTCTCCATATTTATAATTATTGATTTACCTTTCTCTATAATAATAATTATTAATTTATCCTTCTCCATTTTTATAATTATTAATTTACCCTTCTCCGTTCTTATAATTACTATATTGCCCTTCTCCATTATTAAAATTACCATAATGCCCTTTTATTGGTTAATTTACCAAATTACTCTTCTCTATTATCATAGTTATCCAATTACCCCTTTTTAGTCATAATTTAATTACCAATTTATCCTTCGTCATCATCATTATTACCAAGTTACCCCTTACTCCCAAATTTGCCATAAACATCCTTTTATTTACAAAATTACCCTTCTACCCCTTACTTCCAAATTGCCATAATATCCTTTTATTTATAAAAATTACCATTTTTCTCCTTACATCCAATTTTACCATATTACCCTTTTGCTTGCAAATTACCATAATACCCCCCTTCATCCAAAATTACTATTTTAACCCTTACTTCCAAAATTACCCTTCTTACCACTTACTTATAGAATTACTATATTCCCCTTAGACTCCAAAATTACCACTTTACCCTTTTCTCCAAAAATTACCATAATACCCCTTTACTTATAAAATTACCATATTGTTCTTTTGCCTCAAAAATTACCATAATACCCTTCTTTCCCACAACTTACAATTTTATCCTTTTACTTATAAAATTATCATTTCACCCCTTTCTTTTGAAATTACCAAAATACCCTTTTTCTTACAAAATCACTGTTTTACCCCTTTCTTTCAAAATTACCAAAATACCCCTTTATTACAAAATTTCTAAAATACCTCTTTACTTATAAAATTACCACTTAACCCCTTTACTATACCACTTTTATGAATTTACCACCACTACATAAAATACTAATATTAGCACTTCATTCTTATCATTTACCTCTACCAACTTGTCATTATTCAACATAATACTCATTAGCAACTACATATATTAGATCACATACTTACATAGGCATATTACTAAAATACCCTTAGGCTCACAATAATATTATTCATGTATTAATGACAAAATAAATCATAGACAAGCATTTAACATTTCCATCAATAATCAAACTCCTTCCTTAAGTATCATACCTACACATGGCACAAAAGCTATCATACTTTTATTTTTCTTTTTTATCAATCAATATAAACAATCGTCTATCAATCCTTAAGTGACGTTTAATGATTACTTTAATCTCGTAAAAATCGAACCTTACCAGTATCCCGGTTAAGGATTCAAGGCTTAATTAGCAACTCAACACCTAAAAATAATATCAATCATTATTATGTTAGAAATAAGAAATTAAAAGGATAAAACTTTATAAAAATTTATTTAATAATAAAACACTTTAATTAACTATTAATATACCTCAAAATTTAGCCAAATAAATTCCAAAATAATGTGGAGCTCACTCTGCATGAACAGCGTGAGCCACATGCAAAATAATGGGGAAGAAAAGGGTCGAAAGGGGTGAGATAGAAGGGAGGAGAGATGGCTCGGTTTAGGGACTTTAGGCTAGAAAAGGAGGTAGATGGGGGAGAATTGGAGGCATGCTAAGGATGCAGGAGTGAAGAGGGGGTGTAGGTGGAGGCTGGGGATGGTTTCACGGCTGCATAGGGCGGTAGAGGCGGCAGCAGCAAGGCGGTGAAGATGACTGTCGGGTTGGGCGTGGCCGAGAAGGAAGGAAAACATAAGGGAAAAATGGAGGGGTGAAGGGGCTGGTTTCTAGAAAGTAAGGTATGGGGTGGTAGAGGAGGATGAAGGGTGTGGGTTGGTGGTTTGTTGGCGATAGAGGTGGTCGGACGGCGGCGAACGGGGCGGTTGCAGATGGCTTGGCGATAAGGGAGAAAAGTAGGGAGAAAAAGAAAAGGTGGAGAAGGGAGGAGCTGTAAAGGCTCGAGGGTGACTTGGGTGGTCTTGTGGTGGTGCAGGGCAGTAGGAGGTGGTGGCAGAACGTGGCATAGGGGGTGTAGTGTGGCAGTTGGAGAGGCAAGCAAAAATCGGGGGGAAAATGGGAAGGAGGAGAAATGAGAGAAGAGGCTCGGGGAAGGAGATGAGGGCTTGAAATTATGGGGAATGAAGGGTTGGTGAGGGTAAGAAAAAGAAGAGGGAGAGGTAGGGAGAGTAGGTGGTTGGTCAAGGTAGGTTGTAGGGTGGCAGATGGTGGTTGGTTGACAGGGAGGTGAAGAGAAGAAGAGGGAAAGGAAAAAGGGGCACGCGGGCTATGGTACAGGGATGGTTTGGGTCTGAAAAGGAAAGAAAGGGATGGGGGGAGAGAGAGAGAGAGCTGTAGTTGGCAGCAGGTCGGCGTGGCAGTTGTAGGGTCGTGCATGGATGACGGGAGCAGATCGGGGTAGAAGTAAAAGAAGAGGGAAGAAGAAGGGGGCGGGCGAGCGAACCGGTGCAAGAAGAAAGATAGGCCGGCTGGTCCAGGGGGAGGGAGAAGGAAAAAAAGAACGATGGGCTGGTTGATGAAAATAAGGCAAAAGCGGGTCGTGCGATGAGAGGAAGGAAGAGGGAGAGGAGATGTGTAATACCCTAAAATCCTAAATTAGGAATTATGGCAAAATAATGATTTATTATGGAAAATTGAGAAAATAAATTACTTTATTAAATAAAGAGGAAATCAATTGAGAAAAATAAAGATAAATCAATAAATAAATTATTTATAAAATTTTGGACAATTAACTAATTAGAAGGGAAGGAAAATTTATCCAAAATTGCTCAATTAATCTAAAAATGAATTTAATTATTATTCTTAAAATAATTATTATTAAAATTAAATATCTAAATTAAATATATAAACAAATAAAGACCAAATACCCCCAACCCAACCATTTTATCATTTCTCCATTTTCCATTTTCCTTTCTCCATTTAAGTTGAGTTCTAACAAACCGCGACCAATTTAGTCATTTCTGAAATCATTTTTCTGTGAATCAAAAAGCATACAACACAATAAGGCTGATTTTGGAAGGAAATTCCTGAATACGACTTTTAAATTTAAAACTTCCCAAAAAAAGTAACGATTTTTTAAACGAATAATTTAGAGTCAAAAATATTTCCTACGGATAAAATCATTGCCATTAATATAATCATTTAACAGAAATTCTATAATTTAACTAATGTATTTTGTCAATGAAATAAAATCCAAAATAAAGTCGTAATCACACGGCAAAGTTTTACTCGAAAATGAATATAAAATATAAGATCAACCAAAAATCAAAATCATAGGAATATAATAAATTCATTATCGCAAACGAGTTTATCTACTATGGTTCACGATGACAACAATTAATTAAATTCAACTATGGGTTTGAAATCATCGATAACTCCATAAAACGAATCAAAATTAGTTGTTTACATCGAATTACGCTAATAAAATTGTTAAACTTAATAAATCTGAATTTTGAAAATACAATTTATTACATCACTACTCTCTTAGAAAGGAACTTCGTCCCCGAGGTTCGAGAAAACCTAAATAGTGGAAACTTGACAAAACGATTGAATAGGCCTTTATCAAAATAATTAGGTTAAAGGTAAATCCGAAGAGAAATAACTTGATGTTTACAAGTTTAAATCAATGCTTAACCAACCAAATACAATGGAACTCAATCAAGGAAGAAGTACATACTTAGGGTTAGGCAAGTCACCAATCTAGTTCCTCGCAAACTCCGAAAGTGAAACTACTTCACCATAATATATTCCTATTCGCCCCGTTATACCACACCCGCCAAGTACGACTTAAGGCTATCACTCCACTAAATATGTAAGACTAGGGTAAATCTAGAGGGGTCATTACCCCCTTAAGGGCAAACTAATTATAAGAACCTAATCAAGGTGACAAAACACAAGGCCACTTACGCTACCCAATCACACTATCCTCACAAGCAAATCCGGATCTTAAAAAAGAAAGAAACGCTTGAAGAAGTGAAATACATTTTTAGTTAAAACATTTAGGATCATGAGAATCAAATCTCTAACCGAAACCCGATTCTCAACAACCAAAAGCTTTGATACCAACTTGTAACACCCCCAAATTTACTACTGAAAAATTTCGTTTAAATCCAAAGGTTTAGCGGAAGCGAAAGAATTAAAACCGTAAACTTGGGAGTATTACCACCACACTTAGTACCAGACCGGTTCACTCCTACCGTTCCGATACAAAATGCTAAGGCTAAACTAAACAATCGTTAAGTAAGGATCATCAAAATATAGGTTCATAGTTAACATAGATCATTCACGAAAATACGAGTCAACAACAGTTAGGATATAGTTTAAGAATACAACTTAAGAGTACCGTTTCGAAACACGAAGCATAGTATAAAATATAGCTAAATAAAACAAATCCCACAGGACCAGTATCCGGACCGCCTACTCACTCAAGTCAAGCCTTCCACCCCAAATTAGTAACCGATCAAACCTGCATAGGAGGTATGCTCCCCACCATTGGTGGATCATCACAAAACCCATTCAATCAAGGTAGTATCAGTACGGGTCCAATACTGATTAAGGGCGCTGGTGCGCTAAGGCCAAGCATACAATCATACCACATAGCCCACATAGTATAATCATATAGACAACATGCGATAACCCACAAGATAAGGTCTGAATACTTTTCTAGTGACTTATTCTTTATTCTCATTAATGATAATAAGTCCATTTCACACATTCTTCAATAATCCATGTGATCACGGGAGCCCCACTATTATAGCCGGTGGACCGAAAATAAAAACACAGGGCAGGACGCCTCTCACCACTATTCTTACCGGTGGACCGGACTGGCCCCACCTCACAAGGTGTTTCACTATAAGTACTTAGTATTTTTTCCGTGGTTTAACTTATTTACTTTGGGTCTATCGAGCCGAGGCCCCCACTATTATAGTCGGTGGACCAGAAATAAACACACAGGGCAGAACGCCTCTGACCACTATTATAGCCGGTGGACCGGAACGAAACGCACAGGATAGAACGCCTCTGACCACTATTCTAACCGGTGGACCAGACTGGGATCGGGTCAACAGTCTTTCGCTTTACGTTATTAGTGTCTTATCCGTGTCTTATTGAATCACACAACACCCCTGGCATGCATACGGTTGATACTCTACTTCTTTCCCCTCCAGAGGGACCGTCCCATATTTTGAGACTCGTACCTCTTCTCACACCCGACATCTATCCCCCGTAGACTTAAACATAGTGGCATATATTAAGGCACAATCTCTAAGAATATAGGCCATCCCAACACATATGATATCGACTCCGTATGTCCTCATCCCTCTAGGGTTTCTCCTCGGAGACCCTAATCGGACCTATGTGGCCCAACTCTTTCTTACTTACCCAAACGTTACTTTATTCTCTACCTCGCACCTCATTTTTATTAGGAAATTCCCCAAATGTATTACTTTATCTCCCAAGTTCACGTGTGACCGACAAAACCTTAGTTGGCCACTCAAAACCCTAATTGACCACGCCAACCCTAGTTGGGCGCGCCAAACTCTAGCACTTTACTTCTTCAACAAATAACCTCCCTCTTTCACCCCAAAATCTCTTCTCTCATTTAGAAACCCTCACTCATCCTTTATATAAGTGAGTTCTCACTCTCAACCCCATACTCCATCCCCCCTTGATCATTTTTACCCTCGTACCCTTCAAATTGCTCATTTCCTCCCAAAAACCCTAATTGGGTCCCTTAGACACCCTTACATCGGCCCACGTGAAATTTTGCACCCAAGTCTCCAATGGACCCGTATCTTTGACATTATCTTATTTACTTCTTAAATCAACTTTCCTCACGTAAGATTCATTCCCATGCATAATTTAAACACTCCATGCAGACTCCCCAAAACCCACTTACACACAAAACCCTAATAAGGTATCTTATGCACCAACTTACGTACTATTTTTCATACTAAGTCTCCAATCATTCCAAGACTCTCACAAGCTCTTACTTACAACCCAAATCAACTTTTCACACGTAAGGATCATGCACATGCAAGGTCTAGTCCCCCCATGCAAACTTCCCAAACGTCCACTTCCCCGTTGTTCTTTTATTATCATTTCATGCTACCCAAAACCCTAGCATGCATGTCCTAGAGGGCCATAACAAGTCACATCATCAACATCAACATCAAACATGGAACATGTCATACACGTATAGTATAAGGCACACACAAGATACCTCATGATCCACGTTGCGCTACGCAAAACAGGTTATTCATAACACATGCATAACACACATCGACATGGCATGCTCATCATTCACCCACACATTACATCACACATAGCACAAGGCCATAGCTTCGTCCTTACCTAGGTAGGCACCGGGCTTGGAGCACGCTCCTCTAGCTCCTTAGGGCTCGAATCGGGGTCACTTATGAAAAGGGGAAAAAGCTAAGTATTAGTTTCCCTTATAAATACTATCAACCCTTATTCTAGTTTAAGGTTAGGGTTCTTATCCCTAGTAGGGGCATTGTACAAAACTAGGGTTTTTGCTCTAAATTATTATGCTAAGTATTACTCATTGATATATCTTTAGTTTCAAAACTCATTGTTACACTTATATCATTAGACCCGTTAGTTCCATCTTTATAACATTAGTGTTTGCTAGACATAGTAAAATAGTGATAATAATAGTAATAATAAGACTACTAATAGTGGTAATAATCCTAACGATAGTATTAATAATATTAATAACACCAACACTAATGGTTAAGTATGTCGAAAGCTAGGGTTTTTGGGAGAGATTATGGCTTGTAAGAAAATAACACATTTAGGATACAGAAATTAATAATGGTAATAACAATAATAATAGTAATAATAATAGTAGTATTAGGAATGTTAATAATGAAGATAATGATACTAACCCTAAGTTAAGTATAATAGGGGTTAGGGTTGGAAGGGGTGATAGTATGATAACATTAAGGAAAATAACTGAAATGGTATTAGTTAATAAGCTAATAATAATAATACTAACTATAATAATACTAATATTAGTTAAAAACTACTATAGGTGGCATAAGAAAAGGGTTTTAGGGTTCAGATGAGTGGAAGACCACCTGAGGACAGTGGTGGTCCGGCGGCGGTGCGTGGCTATGGCGGCGGCGGCGATGGAGGAGGAGAAGAGAGAAAAGATGGAGGAGGTGGTTAGATGGGAGGAGAAAAAGGAAAGTTAAGTGTGGGGGAGGAGATAGCAGGGAGAGGGGAGTGGAATGAGGGTGGTGGCGTGAGAAGGGCAGCGACGCGCGGTGGTGGACGCAGCGGCCGAAGGAGGAAGTAGGTGGTGGAAGATGGTGGAGGTAGGTGCAGAAGGAAGCAGGGGGTAAGGAGGGTATGGGAAAGTAGGGGAGGACCTGCAGGTTACTTTGGGAGGTGGAAGGAGGGTGGATCGTGGCGGAGATGGCGGCTACGGGCGGCGTAAGGGGTGGCGGTGGCTGGAAGAAAGGTTTTCCAACAGTGAACTTCGCACGGCTAGGGCGGCACGTGCAGGGCAAGGCAGAGGGCGGCGGTGGTTTGGTTTTGTTGAGGAAGGTGCAGGGGTGTTTTTAGTGGCCAGCGGTGGCGGCGGCGATCATTGGCGGCGGCAGAAACCTCGTCTGTTTTTCAAGCGACAGAGAGGCAGAGTTTCGGGGTAAAAATTGCAGCACTGGTTATGGTTGTCGATGGGGGTATTTATAGGCAATTGGGGGGAGAAAACGACGAAGGAGGAGAGGACAAGCCAGGTCACGGTAGTACATCATCCAGTGGCGGTCGGGCAGGCTTGCAGATTCTCTGGCAGGTAGGTTTTGGCTCGATTTGGTGAGAAAGGAAAGGAGGCAAGGCCTGGGCGGTGTAGGACGGGTAGGTTGGGACAAATTAGGAAAGAAAGGGACAAAAAAGGACGGGAAGGACGGCCGGACAGAGATGTTGTTGGCGTTGCAGCGTCGACGGCGGTTACAAGCGCGAGGAAGAAGACGACAGCGGGGAAGGTTGGACCGGCGGTCTAGGGAAGAAAAAGAAAGGGGAGAAACCGGCCGGTAGGCAATGGTTATAATGCTCATAATCTCGACGCATCGTTTCATTAATTATAAGATCGAAACGCATCGTCGCGACGTTGGCTGGAAACAGTTATAAGATTCATTAATCGTGATGCGGCGCTTCGGCGGATTGAAGGGAAAAACGATGCGTTGCACACAAGGGTCGGCCGTCGAACGACACTAGGCAGCGGGGAGGGAGAAAGGAAGGAAGAAAAAGAAGGGATGGGTTGTGCAGGCCGGCCCAATCGGGGGGAATGTAAAGAAAACGAAATAATTAAAGGAGGAGGAAGAAAAAAAAAGAAAAGAGAGGAGAAAAGGAAAATGGAAAATGGAGAAATGATAAAATGGTTGGGTTGGAGGTATTTGGGTCTTTATTTGTTTATATATTTAATTTAGATATTTAATTTTAATAATAATTATTTTAAGTATAATAATTAAATTCATTTTTAAGTTAATTAGGTTATTTTGGATAAATTGTCCTTAACTTCCATTTTAATTAGTAAAATGTCCAAAATTTTCTAAATAACTTATTTATTATTGTCTCCTTATTTTTCCTCAATAAATTCCCTCTTTATTTAATAAAGTAATTTTTTTTCTTAATTTTTTCCTAATAAATAATTATTTTGCCATAATTTCTAAATTAGGATTTTTGGGGTATTTCATGGGGTGCCTTGGAGATCGATCCACCGGTGAATAATAGTGGCCATGAGCGTGTTGCCCTGCATGATTTTCGGTCCACTAGCTATAATAGTGGGGGATTCTGTACTCAACAAACCAAACATAATGGTGCTAAGACATGAAAAATACATTAAGTACTTATAGTGGAACACCATGTGAGTCGGGGCCAGACCAGTCCACCGACAAATAATAGTGGCCAACATTTTACCTTAGAGACTGGTCCACCCTCACTCCCCTCCACAAGCCCTCAACCCAACCCCTAAAATCCCTACCCGAACTAACCTTCTCACTTTCCCCCTATCCCCTCTTCGACCCTTTTTTCTTTACCTTCTTACATATAGCTCACGCTGCTCATGCACCGTAAGTTTTGCATCCCTTTAAGCTAATTTTGGGTTAATTTTGAGGTATAAAATAGTTAATACTAGAATGTATTTAATTAAGCTTTTGATAAAATTTATTCTTTTGATTTTCTACTTTTAATATACTAAAATTTGATATTATTGTTAGTTATTGATTTTTACTAATCAAAGCTCAAACCTTTAACGGGGGTACCGGTAAGGTTTAATTATTGCTGGAAATAAGGTAACTATTATACCCTACTAAATTGTATGAATATACATCTGCAAGTACATTAGGGTTTTATATATGTTTATGTGCATGTTGTATGTTAGTAAGTACATTATAATTTGTGGCATATGTTGGGTGCTGAAGTGATAAGATTATTGATTTATGTGGTATGTGTAGAAATGATAGTTAAGGAAGGAGCTTTATGGCTAAGGATAATGTTAAATGATATGATAAGTTAATGTGGGCATGGATAATGTTAATCTAAGCCCTAGGGGTATTTTAGTAATTTGTCTTGTACAAGGTATGGCCTAAATAAGTATGTGAGGTAGGTAATAATGAGTATTAATAATCAATGAGAATATTTGGGGGTGTTAGATGATGTATATGGACCATGCATATTAACATTTTATGTTGTGACGGTATTTTAATAAAATTGGTATAATAAGGATGAAATGGTAATTTATAAGAGTAAAGGGGGTAAAATGGTAAATAAATAAGTAAGAATGTCATTTTAGTAATTTTATATGAAAAATGGGATAACTTGGTAATTTTTGTGAGTCTAAAGGCATTTTGGTGAATTAATTAAAAGAGAAGGATATTGTAGTAATTTGGCATAAAGGAAGGGTATTTTGGTAATTTTTGTGAGTAAAAAGGAATAGGTGGTAATTTAATACAAAGGAAGGGTATTTTGGTAATTTGGCACGTAAGGAGGATAACTTGGTAAGTTTGTAAATAAAAGGGGTAAAATGGTAAAATAATGAGTGAAAAGGGTATTTTGGTAATTTAACCAACAAAAAGGGTAATTTGGCAATTTTAATAAGTAAGAAGGGCAAGTTGGTAATTTAACCACCCAAAGGGGCAATTTGGTTATTTTAATAAATAAGAAGGGAAATATGGTAATGTTACCAACCAAAAGGGAACTTGGTAAATTTATTAAGTATGAAGGGCAATCTATTAATTTAACTAAACAAATGGGCAATATGGTAAATGTAGCAAGCATGAACGGTAATTTGGTGATTTAATAAACTTAAGGATAATTTGGTAATTTAAACAAGTATAAAGGACAGTTCGGTAATTTAACCAACTAGAAGGGTACATTGGTAATTTAACAAGTATAATAGATAAAGTTGGTAATTTAATCAGTATGGAGGATAGTTTGGTAATTCAACAAATTCAAGGGGTATTTTGGTAGTTATACAAATATAAAGGGTAATATGGTAATTTGGAAAATAGAAAGGGACGACTTGGTAATTTTACAAACAAGAGGTGTTTTAGTAATTTTATAAGGATGATGGGGGTAAATCAATAACTTGCATATAACATGTCAATGGATTAAATAAGTCTCCATAATAAGACATGTAATACTGAATAATAAAATAAGGGAATTTATAAATTAGTGAGTATCACAAGAACATGGCATAACATGGGGTTGGATGGACAACTAAGGGTGTGATATAGTATTTATCTTATATTCATGCAAGAGGTGTCTTAATCATTAATTATACATGGTAATGACTAATGAGTCTTGGTTGTGATAGAAGGGCATGATAGGGTTAAGTGTTCTATGATCCTTTGATGTAGACTACCAGACTCTAATACCGTATTATGATTATGATGTGATAACCCTTTATGGCATGTGAATAAATGGAAATGAATTCTGATATGGAAATGGATGATATAAAGATGGCCTTAGTGGTTTCTTTAAGTTAACATGGATAATCGTATGAATAAGGATTACTTAATAATAATATAAACAAATGAAAATGATTAATATGTGGATGTTGTATTTCTTATGGTCACCTTAATTAAGACACTAATAATAAAAGTAGAAGACCTCAAGATAGAAAATGGTGGCTCTTTAGGGATTGCTACCCTAAAGACGTGGTTTAGCCCATGATTATTCTAGTATTTGCTGGAGTGCCTTAGTGCCCTAATCAAGCCCTACATCTTACTCTATCTAGCTCTACACACCTATTTAGGGAGTATACATACTTATAGATTAGGTATCCTTATTAGTAGAGTATTGTGTGTCCTCGTGCTCCAGTGCGACTAGAGTACCTTTGCATCCTTGAGTTGATGGTTGAATGGTATTGTGTTGCTTGTATGTGCTAGTATAACTAGTGTACCTTTGCATCTCTGGTTTCTTGATCTCCCCCTAAAGTTAAATAAATGGAGTTGTTGTGCTAATTAAATAGAAATGAAATATTATTGAGCCAGGCCTAGATAGATTATATCATGAGTATCAATCACCGGTTATAATAGTGGTAAGGAGCATTTTGCCCCAAAAGATGTATATGTGTACTAGCCAACCAGTTATAATAGTGGCCTGGTGCGTGTTGTCCTATAGTGTATTGTCATTCGCCGGCTATAATAGTGTGGGATCTTGAGCTCAATAAACCAAATCTTGGATGTTAATAAATCATAGAAAAATACTAATAACTTATAGTGGAATACCATGTGATTCAGGGCTAGACTGATTCACTAGTGATAATAATGGCCATGATTTTTCTACCTTAGAGACTAGTCTACCAGCGAATAATAGTGGTCAAGTGCATTTTGCCCTGAAGTGTATTTCTGGTCCATCGGCTATAATAGTGGGGTTCCCGCACTCACATGGATATAATTTGAGAGATGATGTTGAATAATGCTTCATTAATGGCTTAAGACTAAAAGCATTACCTTCATCCTCATGATCTATTGATATAATATAAGCATAGCTTTAATACCTGCCACTCTTGGTAAGTGTTGGAGGTGTTAAGTAAATGGACTTTGTATTGTACGATTCTTATTGGTTGATGTGCGTAATTGCTCTTATGTGGCCATGACTATGTATATGCCTGCATATGACATTGTCTTTACTTATAATTAAGTATTATGTGTTGCATGTGGACCCTGTCTTTCAACTTGGTATAAAGGGTTACTCGGTACCATAGTACTGAAAGCTTCCATTTGTGGGCTCCTACCTATTTAATGGGTAGTGTCCCTTACAAGTTTACTGCAGGTGATATTTAAGTGGGCATCGGGTAAGAGCATAAGAATTGTCCAGGAATGATTTTAGGGTTTCTCTTTTAACTTTTTTTCCTTGTTTAATCTTATTTTTATTCTTGTAACCACTGATAATGGGTTTTTATCTTTAGTAACGTCTTTACCGCACTTCTATGATTTAAATGAAAGTAAATTTGTGTGAATTATATTGTGGTTCTTTTTAGCCTTAGTATTTGGTACTGGAACGGTAGGAGGAAATAAGTCTACTACTAAGTGTAGCCGTATCATTCCTGAAATTTATGATTCTTGCTTCTGCTAATTTTAAATAGAACAAAAATTCTTTAGTTGTGAATTTTGAGAGTGTTACAAAGACACCATGGCATTTGAAGACCAATGAGAGGTGAGCCATCTTTTTATCAACCCCTTGGCTCAAATATACATGTGTAGTGGAGTTGAGCTCCTATGTGTTGAAATTCTAACCATGATAACCATATGTGTTAAGATAATTTGTTGTGATGGCCATATGTATTAAGTTCCCTAGTTGTGATGGTCATATATATATATGAGGTTCCTAGTCATGATGGACATGTGTTGAATATTCTACTTAGCGGATTTTGTCCATTTGCGGTAGAATGAGATTCTCATTTGATTTATGATTCCCTATGAATTTTATCTGTAGTACTAGGATGGGATATAAAAATTTGATTTTGGTTTTTATGCTTTATTATTTGTACCCTTTATTTTATTCACTATGATAGAGTAGTTATCCCTATATGCCTTAGACTCTGTTTCTATTATTTATGCCCCATGGGTTCTTTCTATTGGTGGTAGGATTGAATATCCCTGTTTATGCCTCAAATTTTGAATCCATATGCTTATGGCTTATGTGATTTACTTTATTATGCCCTTGCTATACATGTCCATATGTGACACTTGTTGATAAGCATGATAAAGATACCTATAAATTTTACCTAATTCCTCTATGCTTATTAAATCCTTTATGATTTCAATTTATACATTGTTTATGTTATAGGTTGCTAGCTTTATGTATTATATATGCTTCATTCTCATAATACTATTATTAATATGAATGTATATCCCATAGTTACCTACAAGTTGTGTCTATTTGCTTATGTATGATAAATTCCATTATTGACATGGTGTTGTATGATATAATAACTTGTTATGTCTGAAGCATGTTTATATGAGATAATTAGGTCTTACTTAGTATGCTAGTTATACTAATACAACACCTTTTTAGTTTATGTGGGCTCTCATGCTTTGTTATGAGAGTGTCAAGTCCCTAGTTGGCTCATTGATCATTGTAGTTTAAATCCTCGAGATCTAATATTTAATTTGTTTTTGCTCTAATATAGCTCTCTTTTTTATCTTGTATTTAATTTCATATTATTTTGTAAGTTTTATATCAAACTCAATTTAGGTGATAACTATACCAAACTCTTAGGATATGAGTTTTAGCTTTAGCCCACCCAACATAGGTTAGGTATTAATTGTACCTCTCCTTTGTAGGATGCAGCAGTACTGCCATGAATTTCCTATTTAACATCCACAAAATGCCTTAGAAAACAACATTTTCTAGTTGTAATAATGAGGATGTTAATGTTATGCCTTAGGAGAGACTGATTATTGTTATTGGTCCACCGGATATAGTAGTGGTTCCCATGAATGTATTACCCTGAAATGGTCGTGTAATTAGTCCACCAGTTATAATAGTAGTTCACAGGTGTCTTATCCTAGAAGGTTTGTTGTTAATGTTCTACTAGTTATAAGTAGTGGGGTCCCTAAATTCAAGTAACTAAGTAAATGGGAAACATGTAATCATCTATTATGAAACTCTATTTTGGTTTCTCTATTAACCCATCTCGTGTCCTCATTAATGTGCTTGTATAGGTCTTCCATGTGACCTTTTGTATTATGCATATCTGTAATACTCTAAAATTTTAAAAACCTCTAATTTAATAAAAAGCTTTATTTAGGATAAATTAGCTTTTAAATTTATTTAATTTAACTATTTTATAGATTTTTTAGTATATAAAATTGGATATGAATATTTAATAAATTCAAATAAATATCTTGTTATTTTATTATACTCAATTTATTTAAATAATTTTCCAAACGAATATTTTATTAAAATTATCCTTTTTAAACCAATATATTAAATTATATTATTAAATTTATTTATCTACCAAAAATATTACATTCTATTATTCCATAAATTATGTTATCTATTTTCTCCCTATTTTCCCTTTTCCTTTTTCCCCCTTTTCCTTTTATTTCTCCTTTTTCTCTTTTTCTCTCTTCCTTCTTTTCCCTTTTTCTTCTCTTTGGGCCGCCAGGCCTCACCCCCTTGCACTTGGGCCCTGGCCCGTTTCTTCCCTTCCCCCTTCTCCCGCGCGGTAATGCAACCCACTCCGCCTTCCTTCTTTCTTTCCTTCTTTCTCCCCCGACGGGGCTAGCCCAATTCCTTCTTTTCTTTTCCTTCCTTCTCCTCTTGACCGAGCCAACCCACTCCTCTTCTTTCTTCCTCACCCCCCGCCCTACTCTTTCTCTTCTTCCTCTTCCTTCATTCTTAACCACTCTGAGCAAGCCCTACCAGCCACCTTGCATGTAGGCCGCCTCCTCCCTACCACTAGTGCAACTCTTCCTCTCTCCCTCTCTCTCCCCATTTCCCTCTCCCTGTAACTTCGGCAACCACCTGCCACCTGCAACTACTCCGGCCAGCCACACTTGCTCCCCTCTTCTCCCTCTACTTTTTCTTCTCCACACCAGCCTCTTTCCTACCCTATTTCGCGCCTTCTTTCCCTCTCCTGACCTCTCTTTCTCTCCATTTCTTCTCCTTTATCCCCTTACCTAATTTTGCTTCCACCGCCCCATTTCGCCACTCCACTGCCATAACCACCACCTGCACCTCCTCCTGCCACCTCCTACTCCCACCCTACACCACCATGCCACCCCTTCGAGCCCTCTACTACCCCTTTCTTCCTCTCCTCTCCTTTTTCTCTCTTCTCGGCAACCACCCTACTCCTCCTCCATCCACCATTGTCCCGCCGCCTCTACCACCTCCTAAGCTACCAAATCATTACCTGTAACCTCCCCTATCACCCCTACTTTCTTTGGTTGAAACAAACCCCTGCAGCCTCTCCTTTTCCTCCTCCCTTTTTCCTTCCTTCTCATCCTCCGCCACTCCTACAGCCCTCTTCGCAGCTCTACTACTGCTGCCTCTGCCGCCGATCACCCACTACAACCACCACCTACACCCCCACTCCATCCTTTGCCCTAACTCTCCCCCACCTGCCCTCTTTCTTAGCCCAAAACCCTAACCTAAAAAATAACACCCTCCCTTCTCCTTATGCCTCCTTCAACCTCTTACTCCCTTGTTTTGCATGCAGCTCATGCTGTATGAACAACATGAGTTTGCTACCCCATTTCATTATTTTGGTTAATAATTTTTAAGGTATAATAATGGTTAGATAAGGTATATCATTAATTAAGTTTTGATAACGGTTTATGCTGTTTGGTTTTTCCTATTTCTAATATGATAATTATTGATATTATTTTTATATATCGATTTTGCTAATCAAAGCTTGAATCTTTAACTAGGGTACTGGTAAGGCTCGATTTTTGCGAGAAATAAGGTAATCGTTAAACCTCACTTAAATGTACGAATAAACGTATGCTAGTACATTAGGGTTTTTAATATGTTTTTTATGCATGATATATGTTGTTTAGTATACGGTATGAAGTTGATTTTATTGATTGATAAAAAAGAAAACATGCTAGTTTATGTTCCATGTGTAGAAATAATGCTTAAAGAAGGAGCTTTGTTATTGATAAAAATGTTAGTACTTATCTATGATATGTTATATTATTGTAACCATTAATACATAAATACTATTATTATGAGCCCTAAGAGCATTTTAATAATATGTCTTCTGTAATAGTGTGGCCTAACATGTGTGAGTGCTAATGAGGATTATGTTGAATGACAATAGTTGGTAGAGTTGGATGATGAGAATGGAGCATTACTAGTAATATTTTATGTAGTGAGGGTATTTTAGTAAAAGTGGTGTACTAAGGAAAAAATGGTAATTCTGTAAGTAAAGGGGTAAAATGGTAAATTAATAAAGTAGAAGGGTAAAATGGTAATTTTGGAAGTAAATGGGTAAAATGGTAATTTAATAAAGTAGAAGGGTATAATGGTAATTTAGTATAAAGGAAGGGTAAAATGGTAAATTGGTGTAAAGGAATGACAATTTGATAATTTAACCAGGTAAAAGGATAATATGGTAATTATAATAATGGATAAGGGCCATTTGGTAATTATAATAATGGAGAAGGATAATTTGGTAATTTAACCAATTAGAAAAATTCGGTAATTATAAAAACGAAGAAGGTCAATTTGGTAATTATAATAATGAAGGACAATTTGGTAATTATAATAATGAAGAAGGACGATTTGGTAATCTAACAAACTAAATGAGAAATCTGATAAGTGTAACAAGTATGAAGGGTGATTGGTGATTTAATAAGTATGGAAGATAACTTGGTAACCTAACCCAAATAAGGGATAATTTGGTAATTATGCACTATGGAGAGTAATATGGTAATTTCGCAAGTAAAGAAGGGATACCTTAATAATTATACAAGTAAGGGGTATTTCGAATTTTATAGAGATTATAGGGGTAAATCGGTAACTCGTATCTAACATATCAATGGGTTAACGGAGTTTTATAATAAGAATCAAGTAACATTGATTAGTAAGATAAGGGTATTTGACCATCAGTAAATATCACGAGAATGAATCTTAAATCATAATTAGATGAGATAATGATGACATTAATGATTCCTCTAAGTTATCTTAGATAATTATATGAATAAGTACCTAATGATATCATAAACAATTGAAAGTGAAAAAGTACCTGATTGTTGTTCTTTTTGTAATCACCTCAATTGAGACAATAATAATTAAAGTGAAAGACCTCAAGATCGGGAATGGTGGCTCTTTAGGGGTCACTATCTTAAAGATGTGATTTTGCCCACAGTTATTCTAGTATTTGTTGGTGTGTCTTTGTGCCATAACCAAACCCTACATCTTACTCTATTTAACTGTACAGACCTATTTAGGGGGTATGCATACTTATGAATTAGGTGTTCTTGTTGGTAGGGTACTGTGTAGCTTGTATGCACTGGTACAACCAAGGTACCTTTGCATCCCTAGGTTGATGGTTGAAGGGTACTAAGTAGTTTGTATGCACTAGTATGACCAGTGTACCTTTGCATCTCTATGTTCTTAATCTCCTCCTTGAGGCAAATACATGAAACTATTATACTAATTAAAAAGGAAAAATACTAATCATAAAAGTAAAAGACGAATGAGCCGGGCCTCAATGGATTATAATATGAGTACCAGTCCATCGGTTATAATAGTGGCCCAAGAGCTTTTTGCCTTGAAAGATGTATATATGTATTCCGATCCTCCAAAATAATGAAAAATGCTAATCACTTATAGTGGAACACCATGTGAGTCGGGGTCAGACCAATCTACCAATGATAATAGTGGTCAGGATCATTCTTCCCTGTATGTTTCCAGTCCACTGACTATAATAGTGGAGTTCCCACATTCACATGAATATAATTCAAGAGATATGATTGAATAATGATTGATTAACAACTTAAGGGCCAATAGTATTGATTTCACTTTATGACCTATTAATATGTGATGGACTTACTAAGTATGTGGACATTGTGATTTCTTATTACACATGTATATAGTTTTGCATCATATGTTACATTGTGAGCCTACTTTTCAGTGTGGTTTAAAGGGTTACTCAGTACCATAGTACTGAAGGGTTTAATTCGTAGGGCCCCTACCTATTCAATGGGCAGTGTCCCTTACAGATTCATTACAGTTGCTAGTCAAGTGAGCAACGGGAAATAAAGTAAGGATTATTCGAAAAATTTTAGGATTTCATTCTTTCTCTTGTAATTCCTAGTTTAAATGTAATCTTTGTTCTTGTAACAATCATTGGTGGATTTTATTCTTGTAAAATATTTATTTGCACTACTTTGATTTCAATATGGTTTGAATTCCTAGCAATTTGTATTTTATTCTTTTAACCTTAGCACTTAGTACTAGAATGGTAGGAGTGAACCGGTCTGGTACTAAGTGGAGTGATAATATCCCCGAAATTCATAGTCTTTTTTTTTGCTTCCGCTGCATCTTTTAAAAAATAAAAATTTTCAATAGTAAATTTTGAGGGTGTTACAATATCCCTCTTCTTATGAAATGTATTATTACCTTACTTAATACGTAGAGTATTGACTCTCCTTTTTATAGATGTTGCTCATTCCCACGAGTACTTACCATCTTATTTTTGCATGTAGTTGTTGATTAATGCATTCGATGTGATTTCCTATAGTAAGTGGTTATAGGTTGCTTCACACATATGGTTACCTCTCTCTTTCTTTTTATTTTTATTTTTTTATAATCTTGTATCATCATAGGGTCAAGTGTTTTCCACACATGTTCTCTAATCACAAGTTGATTTTTAGCCTTACATATGTGTGGTATAAGGAGTACCTCTTTTATGTTGGATGTGGTGTAACCCTCAATATATTTATTATTATGTTTCCACAAACTAAAACAAATTACTAGTAGATTTTGGAGGTGTTACACCTTTATGTGTGTTAAGGTGGCTCTTTGTCGTGAATGAGCTAGTAGTTTTAGTCCTCTCTTATTTTAGTTGTGCTAGTTATCTATAATAGTCGAATTGATGGTTTTAGTCCACCTCTTGTTTAGCTACATTAGGAATTTATATTAGGTCAGCTAGTAGTCTTAATCTACCTTTATTTGAGTTGTGTTAGCTATCTATATTAGGTCAACTATTGGTAGAAAATCTATTTGTGTGAATTTGTTGTATTATGTTAATTATTAATATATGATTAGATAGTGATAGACAATCCACTTACTAAGTATGAGAATGATATATGTTATATGATGAGTATGGATTGTAGAAAGCATGAGTAACATTCTTTTATGAGTTGATTAGTAACAAACTAACAATATTATCCCTATAGATATCCTATTTTTATTTATTTATTATTTTTATACTATGTCTTTTGTAGTGCAAGCTATCTTTATAGGGGATACCTTTGATAAATATTAATAATTTTTTTATTATGATTAAAAATAACAAGCATATGAATATTATTATTTCTAATTATATTTTTTTAATTAAAAAATATGTAGAAAATAATGATATATATTTATATAAAAAACGTAAGAAACCTAATGTAGTTTATTTTCTAACTTTCTTCACAGATTTGGAATTTTTTTTTCAATCATAAGAATAGAAAACATAAATTCTAAAATTATTTTCTGAATTTCTAAAAATAATTAAAAATATAAAATATTAAAAAAGTTTTCCAGAAAATTCTGAAGGTAAACTGACCTTTAACAATTCTCCGTTTTCGAGACGAGGGCAAGTGCAAGGAAAGTGCTAGCACGATTTCATCGCCCCTGCCCGTCTCCCCGGAAAGGCAAGTACTCACAGTTCGCATTTCAGTCGGTGCTGACACGATTTCGAGGGACTGCGAACATGGCGTCCACCGGGAACCTCAGCTCATCGTCATCGTCTTCGTCACCAGCTCCTGCGCCCAAAATCCTCCTGGCAAAGCCTGGCCTCGTTGCCGGGGGTTCCGCCTCCGGAAAATTTATCCGTGGGGGTAGCGGAGGTGGTGGCGAAGACGATGCTGCTTCACTTCGATCTCGTCTTCCACCTGTTGGCTCTCTCAATCTCCTCTCTGATTCCTGGGACTTTAATATTGACCGGTTCATTCCCGTAAATCTTTTTCCTCCTTTGTTCGGTCTTATACTGTTTCTTCTTGAACTACAAATATATGAGACATTTGATGCGCCTTGCTTTTAATTGCAGTTTTTGACGGATAATACTGAATTCACTGTAGTTGGGGTGATTGGACCACCTGGAGCTGGAAAATCAACTATTATGAATGAGATTTATGGCTTTGATCCAGCCTCACCTGGTAACCTCTTTTCTCGCGCATCCAACTTTTGGCCGACTTCTTATATTAACATACAAAGTTCTAAACTCCGAATTGGTGGAAAATGCCTGCACTGCAATGTTTTGTATTACGGTGAGGCTAGTCTGAAACTAACCTACGTAATCTTGTATCTTAGCTATCAAGTTGTCCTCTGTAATACTTGGTACGGGGAAGGTGTTGTTGAACATGATTTCTTTTCGTTTCTAGTGACATTTGTGGTGAATGGTTGCCCTGAAAAATATGATCTCCCAATATCTAGGAGGAAGTAGTTGGCGTTTGATTTTATGAGCATCTCTATGTATATTGTGTTGCATATTTATCATTAGTTCATGCTTTGTTGTGACCATGTAGATTTCTCGGTATACAGGAATGTTGCCACTTTTTGCGACTCAATCAGAAGAGATCAGAGCAAATGCAAGGCATTGTACAGTTGGCATCGAACCTCGGATATCTGCTGAGCGTATTATACTTCTTGATACACAGGTGCTGGCTTTTGATAGCACCACTTATAGCTTATTTTTTCCTCCCTTTTGTGTGTGTTCAGATTTATCTCTAGTATGTTCTACTGTTACTAAGTGCTTAGTTGCCCTTTGTTACTTCCTCATTGTTGGTGACCTTGTTTGACTGAGTTTGAGCCTTTGAGGTTTCAGTCATAGGCTTATATATCTGTTCCCTCCTCCTTTTGTTCATTTCAGTCAAGCATCTTGGGCATACTTAGCAGTATTAATTGTAATGTGTGTCATGGGGAGCAAACTGATGAGAACGAGAAAAAGCATTCATCTATGAAATTATCTATATTCTGAGGAACTTGTAATGGGAGATTTGGGAAAAGATGATTTTCGTATATCATAGCAGTAGGATACAATACCTAATATGTATACAAGTTTGTAGCCATAAATAGAAGAGATCTTCTATAATGGTTCAAGAATAAAGGTGTTAAGGTCCCAAGTTTGAGATCTAGCAGTGGCAGATTCAGGAATCAGGACCTTTTATCTGATTGGTCCTGTGTCTCTTTTCCTATGCCCCTTATGATTGATCTTTCTCTTGAATCCTACGGTTATTAGAATCAAGTTTGATTAGGTAGTTGATGACTGTAGGAGGTTGTGGGTTGTAATTGGTGTTGAGCGGCAGTTGTGGCAGCCTAAGGAGGCTGATGGCTGGTAGAGGAGAGATTAAGAGGGAGATTACATGAAAGAGAGAGAGAGAGAGGAGTCAAGGAAATTAGCTTTTGACTAATTTTCCAACTGGGATCTAAGCTCCTTTCTTATACCTAATTACAATGTATGGGCTTAAGTCCTTATGAAAATAAGTTAAATATTCCCAAAATCCATGAAGGAAATATTTACTAATTAGATATCAACCGATAATATATTTAGTTATATACTTTTCCTAATGTTTTAGATATTAAAAAATAAAATAGCAACTTAGCACTTCACAAATAATAAAGGACTTACGGAAAAAGAAAATGCTTGTATAGTTTGGGCTGAGGTGGCCTTAAGCCGTCGGCCATTAACAAAAGGAAAAGATGATAATGTAATATTTGATTTGCTTAGTTAGTTAGTGGATCTAAAATTGAAAGAGTTATGTTTTAAAATAGGAAGATATGCAGTGTAAAAGAGGAAGAGATGGTGAAATTCTATCCTTTAGCACTTTCCCAGAAGTTGGAGTGTATTCTAATGACACCCAACTTGCCCAGCATAATATCAAATTGAGTTGAACTCTGCATCTTTATACAGAGATTAGCGGGTTGCTTTGTTGTCCAAATTGAGTAGCCTTTACCTTACCCATTTGGGTCTTCTCTCATATCAAATAGCAATCATTTTTTGTGTTTTCTTCTCTCATTAAACACAAGATTTGATTCTATGTGTATATTTGCTTGGTTGTCATAGAACAATTTAGCTTGTTGAGTGTGGGATGCCTTCAAGTCTTTTGGTATATTTTTGTGCTAATTGATCTCACTGCATGCGTAGCCATTAAACAATAATTTATACCGTACCATGCTTTGTTTCTTTGTCCCCCATAAGATAGGTGCATGCCCAAAGAAGATGCAGTTTCCCATTATTGACCTCCTGGTGCCTTTGCATTTGTCCCAACCTGCATCACAGAATGCCCATAATTCTAAGGGTCTAGTTGAGAGTAACACAATTTCCTCCCAAGGTGACAATGTTATGTGAGTACTTTATCTGCATCCTCAAGGTGCACTTGTGTAAGCTTGTCAGTTGATATAATCTAAAATAAACAATTTGCTGAGTCCCCTCAATTAATTTTGGCCAATCGGAACTATACTTGAACTAATTTGAATTAAAAATTTCAATGAATTATTATTATTATTTTATCATTATTATTATTATCATAATTAATATTTTCCTTTTTAGTGCTATGGTTATCATTAATATCATTATTATAATATGCTATTATCATTAGTTTTATGTATTTATTATTATTATTATTAAAACTTTTCCTATCCCATCAAGTAATCCCTAGAAATAAGTAAAGGAAAATACGACCTTACTCAATATGTGAACCATGTAAACCAAATCTTACCTTGTCATGGTGAGGTAAATCAAGCCTTCGGAATGAGGATCGATTAGTTTACCACTTGTTTGTGCAAGTGCTCGATTTGGATCTACTAGAAATCTAAAAGGCGTTGCACGTAGAATACTTGTATCCTCTAGTAACCCCTGGGCATACATTTGAAGGTATAATGTGATACCTTGTTGAGATTGGGCCACTTTTGTCCCAAGATATATTTGAGTTTACCCATGTCATTCAACTTAAAATATTTTGAAAGGGAAGAACTAGTGTCATCAAGTATTACATCACCCAAGTATGCAAGTAATGCCATGAACTTATCAGATTGGCTGCAGATGGACAATGAATGGTCACTTCAAGATTGAACACTGCTGCCAAGCTTGTTTTAGGTGTAATTTGAAGAAAACCAAGGCTTTTAATAGTTTGACAAACCAAGCTTGTTTTGCCATAACTTATGTAGTTTGCACTTGCACACCCTAATCTCCCCATTTTTCCAAAGCCAGGTGTAGACATATAGACTACCTTTAAAAGATCACCATGAAAGAATACATTTTTTACATCAAGTTGATGTAATGTTAAGGAGGGCACATATATGGTGAGTTTGGTTATGGGGCCATTGGGATGAACTTGATCTTGTAAACCCATTTGTAGCCATTGGGTTGTCCATGTGATGGCAATGATACAAGGCTCTAGGTCCAATTTCCTTGAAGCACTTGGAGTTGGGCTTCAATGTTCATTGATTCTTTCTATTTTGGAGCGTGAACTGCTTATGTAGATTTGGATGGTTCCTTTAGATGGGTCAATTTTGTAGTAAAAGCTCTATGGTGGGATGAAAAATTATCATAATACAAAGTATGGGAAAGTGAGTAAGGCGTAGCTGAAGTAGTGACCATGTTTGATGAAGGTGAAGGAGCGGACCGTGAAGGGAGGGCTGCTTAAACATGAACATCCTATAAGAAGTTAGGTTGTTTGGTAGGACAAGTGGATCTTCTAGGGGATGGTACAGGTTTAGGTGTTTTGATGGCTACCGTGGTGATTCTGTAGTTGGTTTGTCATGATTAGATGGAGTATTTGGTAAATGCGATGATGGATTAGTGGTTTGACTAAGAGTTGAAGGTGTAGAATTTGTGGTCGGAGAAGCTGAAGATGCAGAAACGTCATGAAAAGGATCGGCAAGTTGTAGGTTGTTGTTGGAGAAAAATGGTAAATATGGCACAAAATTTTTGGTTTTTGTTCCAATTAAGGCAAGAAAGTTTTGGAATTTTCAAATAAGGAATAAATGTTTTAGTCTTTGTTCCAGATGGCAAACCGCTTGCAAGAAGTCACTAGAATTTAATATAATAATATTATTTGTGTATTTATACGATAGAATATACAATGTATAATTATTATTTATTACATTGTAAATATTATATACAATTATAAGATTACTAGTAAAGATAAATGAAATAAGAATATTATATATGTTTTATTTATACAAAGGTAAATAATAAAGATATTTAAAAGTTTTAAAAGTATTGTATTTGATTGCTTTAAACATTTATAAATTTTACAAGTAAAAATATTAGATGTTTATCATATATTATATTTATTTGATTGCTTAAAATATTTGATTACTTAAAAAAAGATAATTTTATAAAATAAAGGTGAGCCTAACAAGAATATACAATGTATAATTATCATTTATTATATTGTGAATATTAGACACAATCATAAGATTACTAGTAAAGATAAATGAAATAAGAATATTATATGTGTTTTATTTATACAAAGGTAAATAATTTATAAAATAAAGGTGAGTATAATAATACTATACAATGTATAATTATCATTCATTACATTGTATATATTAGATACAATCATAAGATTACTAGTAAAGATAAACGAATAAGAATATTATATGTATTTTATTTTTATAAAGGTAAATAATAAAGATATTTAAAAGTTTTAAAAGTATTATATTTGATTGATTTAAATATTTATAAAATTTACAAGTAAAAATATTAGATTTTTATCGTATATTATATTTATTTGATTGCTTAAAATATTTGATTACTTAAAAACAAGATAATTTTATAAAATAAAGGTGAGCATAACAAGAATATACAATGTATAATTATCATTTATTACATTGTATATGTTAGATACAATCATAAGATTACTAGTAACGATAAATAAAATAAGAATATTATATGTGTTTTATTTTTACAAGGTAAATAAAATAATATATATATTTATAAGTTTTAATAGTATGATATTTTATTACTTCATATATTTATAAATTTTACAAGTAAAAATATTAGATGTTTAACATATATTATATTTATTTGATTACTTAAAAAAATATAATTTTATAAAACAAAGGTGAGCATAACAAGAATATACAATGTATAATTATCATTTATTACATTGTAAATATTACATACAATCATACGATTACTAGTAACGATAAATGAAATAAGAATATTATATATGTTTTATTTTTACAAAGGTAAATAATTTATAAAATAAAGGTGAGTATAATAATACTATACAATGTATCATTTATTCTATCTTTTTTTTCATATTCATTTCTCTACATAATTTATCTTATTAATTTCTCTAGTTGTATTTATTTTATTAATTTCTCTACTTATATTTATTTTATTAATGTTATTATATTTATATTTTTATTGTAATATTTTTATTAATTATATTATATTTTTATTTTTATTGTAATATTTTTATTAATTATTATTATTATAGTAAAAAAACTATAATAAGTTATTTTAAACATAATTGAAATTAAATATTAATTTTATATATTTTCATAAATTATTAATTATTATATATAAATTGATATAAATTAAAAATTAAATAACGTAAAATATAAATAATTAATATTATAATTAATAAAACTAATTAGATATTGTAAATTTAAAATTGATGAACGTAGAATACTTAATTATATTTAATGTAAATTAATAAAATTAAAAGAAAAAATATAACTAAAACTTTAAATTTAGGGTTGTAACGTGAGATACTCTTGATACGGGGTATAGTTATTGCATGTTGGATTTTGTGGGTGATAACTGATAAATGATACTATTATGCTCTTCTAATTTTTTTTTTTTGGTAATTAATAAAAATTTTATTACCAAATAGAGAAATGAAGAACAGATTGTCAAAAAAATATACAAACTCACAGGGTCATTCCCCTGATCAAATTAAACCATCCATCTATCAAGTCTCTCTAGATACTTTATTATATGCACATTTGGAGTGTCACCAAAGCAAACAAAAATCTCAGCAATGATTTGTCTAATAATGGTCTTTGGATTCCTTTGTAGCATCTGGAAAACAACCAAATTCCTATTAATCCAGATATGATATAGCAATGCATTGAAAGTAGCTCTCCACACCACTTTCTTGCCTTTTCCCTTAGTCTTCTTCATCAACCAGTGAAAACAGCTCTGCCAGTTGTTGAAGTCCCCCTGTATATTCAGCCATTTCAGAATAGAACTCCACAAAACTCGAGCACCTGGACATTGAGTAAATAAATGATCTATATCCTCTTCTTCTTCTCTGCAAACTTCACACACTTTATCATTGGTTACCCCCCATTGATACAGTTTGGATTTAACAGGCAAAGCAGAATGACACATAATCCATGTAATGAATTTATGTTTCTCCAACCCTCTATGCTTCCAGACAAAAGCACTCCATTCAACTGGTAGGCCTGGGGTTCTGAGATGCTGATACACTAGATTAGAGCTTAGTTTACCAGAATGACAGCAGTTGGCATAACAAGTTCTAATCTGATTTCTTACCCTTAGCAGATGTTTAATATTCAAAGAAAACTCTGGCTTCTCTGCCAGCTGCCAAATATCCCTCCCTTTGATGTATCTCTCATGAATCCATTTGACCCATAGACTTTCTTTTCCTTCAATAAGCTTCCACAGGAATTTTGCAATACATGCAGAATTCCAGTGAACCAATTGTCTCAAGCCCAGCCCTCCTTCTTGTTTAGGCATGCAGACTTTCAACCAGGCAACAAGTGCTCTTCTCTTTTGTGGATCCATATTATTCCACATAAAACATCTACACAGACTGTCTAGTTGATGAATGACAGCCTTTGGCAGAACAAACATTTGCATCAAAAAATTTTCAATACCAAAGATAACAGATTGGAGTAACTGCAACTTCCCAGCAAAGCTGAGATATTTCACAGTCCAGGATTTCAGTTTATGCACAATTTTATCAATGAGAGGTTGATATTGGCTGACAGAGAGGGAGATAGGATTAAGAGGAATACCAAGATATCTGCATGGAAAAATGCCCTCTGTAAAGTTTAACTTCTGTAAAATCAGTCTTTTATCAACTTCATTAACCCCTCCAAAAAATGCACTACTCTTTGCAGGGTTTGCTTGGAGACCAGCTGTGAGGTGAAAGATCTTCAGCTTTTCCTGAATCAACTCAACAGATAAGACATGCCCTTTGCAAAAAATAAGCAGATCATCTGCAAAACTAATATTAATGATC
Organism: Tamarix chinensis; assembly: GCA_030549775.1. Classification (NCBI taxonomy): domain Eukaryota; kingdom Viridiplantae; phylum Streptophyta; class Magnoliopsida; order Caryophyllales; family Tamaricaceae; genus Tamarix; species Tamarix chinensis. The sequence continues at coordinate 52,635,935 of CM060178.1, forward strand.
TTTGTGGTCTTGCAATCAGGGTGTCCTCTGAAATTGTTGTCATCCCATAGAGTTTTCAACAACCGATGGAGATATTCCATGGTTAAAACAAACAGATAAGGGGACAAAGGGTCCCCTTGTCTTAAACCCCTACCACCCTTAAATGGTTTGCATAAGGTACCATTTTAACAAATGGAGAACTGTGTTGTTGAAATGCATTGCATGATCAGGTGTATAAAGTGGCTAGGAAACCCCTTACCTTCCAATAAATGCTTAATAAAACTCCATTCCACAGTATCATACGCCTTCCTTAGATCAACCTTTAGCATCATACGAGGGCTAATATCCTTCCTTCCATATTTTCTCAGAAGCTCTTGAGCCAGCAGCACACTTTCACCTAACCATCTCCCTTCCACAAAAGCATTCTGTGAGCTGTGTACAATATCTGGCAAAATCTTCTGCATTCTGGTAGTGAGAATCTTGGAGATGATTTTATAAGCAACATTGCAACATGAAATGGGTCTATAATCTGCCACAGTTCGAGCTTCAGAATTTTTTGGTATTAAATGCAATGAAGTGTTGTTCAAAGTTTTTAAAAGAAAACCAGTCTCCCAAAACTGTCTAACAGCATCCACAACATCTTTCCCCACAATAATCCAAGCTGACTTATAGAAGTGGGCATTAAATCCATCAGGTCCAGGAGCCTTTGTGTTGCCCATACTAAAAACAACCTCCTTTATTTCATTTTCAGATACTGGTCTAATCAGATGATCTCTGTGAGCACTGTGAAGTGTAGGGCCATTGCTTATAATTTCAGGATGAACCACCTCTAAAATGTGTGAAGAAGAGCCAAGCAGCTGAGTATAAAAGTTTTGAATTTCTGTGCTAATGTCTATTTGAGAAGTGAGCTTTCTTCCATTTGCATCATACAGAGTATGGATAGTATTGTATCTTCTTCTCTCATTAATTTTTGCATGGAAAAAACCATTGTTACCATACCCCAATTTTATGTACTGGATTCTTGCTTTTTGCTGAAGGAAATGTTCTTCCATTTTTGCTTGCTTCCACCATCTCTTCCTTAGAAGACCCTCTTGCATCTCCAAATCAGTATCTCCAGGATTGGCCTGAAGATTGTGCTTACACTGCAACCAATCAGATTTAGCTTGATCCATTTTTCTGCTCAAGTTACCAAAGTGCTCTAAATTAAATTGTTTTAGAGCCTGTTTTAATCTTTTGAGCTTGATAACCAAACAAAACTGTTTGGATCCCTGAACAGGTTGTTGCCAAACATTTGCAACACACTGTAAGAAGTCAGGAGAAGTGGTCCAAAAGTTAAAAAACTTAAAAGGTTTTACCCCACTTCTATCATTGTTTTGCCACACAAGCTGTAGCCTACAATGATCAGAGAGACAATCTTCCATCACTTCAACCCAAACATGATTAAATCTGGTAAGCCATTCCTTATCACCAAGAGCCCTATCCAGTCTACAACTGACTCTAGCTAAACCTTGTTGCTGATTTGACCATGTAAAGAGAGGGCCAGTGGATCGTAGCTCCCCCAATCCACAAGTACATAGGCAGTCTGCAAATTCTTCCATATCAGCTATGTGTAAATTCCCACCCTTCTTCTCCCTAGCTGAAAGAACAACATTGAAATCACCAATTACTAAGCAACCCTTATGAGAGGAATGAAAGGCCACCAGCTGAGACCATAGAGCTCTCCTGGCAACATTGTCATTCTGAGCATACACAAAAGAAGCATAAAACTGTTTGCCATCAGCAAGAGTAACAGACACATGAATAACTTGTTCAAAAATACCCAGGATTTGGATTTTCAGCATTGAGTTTCTCCAAAGAATCCAAATTCTACCATTATAATGTGCAGAATAGTTATGAGCTAACTCATACTGATTCCCAATTCTCTGCAAAACCCCTTTCATATTTTCTTTTTTCACACGAGTTTCTAAGAGGCAAATAATATCAAGGTTATTATACTGTATATATCTACTAACTAATCTTTGCTTCAGGAGTTTATTAATACCCCTGACATTCCACATAGCAAGCTTCATTTGAGTTCAAAGGGTGGTACACTACCACTTTGTACAATACCCCCTCCAGGCTCAATATACACCCCTTTACCTTTCCCCTTTGCAGTGCCTTCTACTAGTTCATTTGTCTTCACAGGGTCCAGCACATTTGACAGCTCCTGCTCCTTACTAAGAGGAGTTATCTTTGGCCTTGCAGCAGGGTCCAATGTCCTATTCTGTATGCTAGGAATTACATTCAGAGGAATATCATAACCCCTGTCCTGATCTGATACTGGTTTGTTCTCCTGCTGTGAGTCAGTGTTTTTAACTTTCCAGATTCGTTGGGAGGGTTGTCCTCTCCCTATCTGAGGTTTCTGTAGGTGGACATTCTCATCATGTCCCACCCGATCACATTTAGGACAATACCTTGGTCTCCAGTCATAATCAACCTTCTGGTTTCTTACTGTGCCATTCGGAAGAGCAATGTGTATATGATCAATGATAGGAAGGCTAACATCCACCTCCACTAGCAGTCTAGGATAGGACACACATGCTCTAGTGGCTGTAACCATATTTGCACATAATGGAATTCCAACACAGCTGCCTATACGGCTTAGTGAATCAGCAGACCACTGTGTCACAGGGAGACCAGGCAAAGTAATCCAGAGAGGCATTTTCTTCCATTCAGCATTGTCAAATGGTTCATTTGGGTTCCATCTTTTGATGAGTAAAGGTCGCACTCCAAAACTCCAGTAAGGTGTTCTTAAGATGGATAGGAAATCAGTTTCATTATCAAATCGAAATAAGAAATACCCCTGGTCATGCAAAAACACTTGAGGAGTACTAGACACTCTCGTCCAATTTTCCTTTACATATTTCACCATTTGAGGATGAGTTGGTTGAAATCCAGCAACCATACCCACGATAGTATACGCCCATTTTTTTTCCTCACCTTCAATTTCCTCTTAGACTAATTGTGCTCTGGCTTCACCATTCACAATCACCGGGGGAGCATACTTCAGACTCATAACCCCCTCCTCCTTTCGATTTTTAAGCAAAATATCTTTCCAGCTATCGGTAGGGTTAACAACTATATTTTCTCCCATTTCTACATCATTATGACATTTGAACCCAATCGAAACAGGATCATCAATCTGCAAAGGTTCAGTAATTCCCATCAATGAATCCGTATCTGAAACATTTGATTCAATATTCCTTTTCGCCCCATTTGATAGACCCTGAGAGGAGTCTTCTGGCGTGGTCAAATTGAGCTTTCGAACAGGGCTGATCTGATCTTCCATGGAATCAACAATCGGTAGCTCCTTTCCGGCCGAAGATCCGGTGGCCTTAGAACGTATTCGCTGATTCTTTCCCATCGCAGGAGATGGAAATTGTCGCGCGCGTGAGGCGCGTTCTTTTAGAGAACTCGAATCGGCTGCATGTTAGCTATATCATCTTTGCTCTTCTATTAAGAGTTTCTTTAAATAGGTGGATCAGTGGATGTAATGGAACACTTTTTAAAAATTATTTTACAGGCTTACAACTGGATGTTTGCCTATTTTATTTTGGTTTTTTATTTATTAATAATATATCTTATTAGGATATCATTAATAAATAAGAATATCTAGGGTAAAATTATGAAAAATAAGTACAATTTATAAAATACTATATTTTTAAAAGCTTTAAATGAATAATAAAATATGTGTAATTTATTATTATTATAATATATTTTGATGTGTGATCGGGTTAATGTTGGGTCAGATTGGGTGAATGTCGGGTCGGGTCAACGTTGGGTTAGGTCGGATCCGGGTAGGGTCGAAGCAGGTCGGGTTAATACCGGGTCGGGCCGCTATCGGGTCGGGTCAATGATGGGTCGGGTCAGTATCGGGTCAGGTCAATGATGGGTCATGGGTTGGGATCGGGTTGGGTCGGGTTTATTTTTGTCGGGTCGAATGGTTAAATTTTTCGGGTCTTATCGGGTCGGGTCGGGGTCAACTTTTGCTAGCTCTAATTATACCCCTTAAATCACCCTAACCGAACCATAGAACCACTCAAGTCATAATTCCATATTCCTACACACATCAATTTTGGTATCAAAACATAGGTTTTTGATCTAGTTTGATATACAAGATCAAGATCCAATTTTTCCTCAAAGTTTTTTTCAAAACCGAGTTCCTACTTCAAGATTATTGTAAGAACTTATCAAGGAGGTGCCAAGATTCAAACTTTAGTTGATTTGAGAAGGCGTTTTTGGAAGCACACCATTCGTTAGGTGTAAGGAGGCATGGCGAGTCAAGAGGACAAGCTAAGGGATGTTCTCAAGGTATTGGTGGAGGAGATCAAGGAAGTTAAGCTGCATATGGGTAGGATGGAAGCTTCACAAGCTCAAGTATCACATGTCTAACATCAAATCCTAAGAGATCAAATAGAAGATCATAGAAGGGGAGCACATGACTGAATGGAGGAAGGAGGAGAAGAAAGTGTAGGGAGCTATGGACTAGCTCATGACACTTCAAGGAAATCATATGATGATGTGGAGAAGGGGATTCAATTTGAACTACCTGATTTTGAAGGTAATCCTTAATTCGGAATCTTTTCTTGAATGGTTGCAAATTGTTGGATCTATTTTTGAATATAAGGAGCTTGATGATGAGAAAAGATGTTGAATTGCCATACTAAAATTTAAGAAGTTTGCTAGAGTATGGTATAACAATTTGAAGAGGAGAAGGAAAAGAGAGGGAAAAACAAAAATAAAATCATGGGAGAAATTAAAGCAGCATTTAAAAAAAAAATCGTGCCTAGAGAATATGAGCAAGAGAATTTCATAAAAATGACCACTTTGAGGCAAGGGTTGTGGAGTGGAGGAGTACAATAGAGAGTTTGAAAGATTAGCTTTTATTTGTGATTTTAAAGAAAGGGAAGAGCAGAGATGTGCTAGATTTATTGGAGGTGTAAATATGAATATTAGAGAGAAGGTGGAGGTGTATTCTTATGAGCTATTTGAAGACTTGGCAAAATTAGCAATCAAATTTGAGAAGCAATTGAAGAGAACCAAGCCACCAAACAAATCAACCAATACACCATATGGTTTGAATTTCAAGGGGACGTTGAAGCCATAAACCTCTCAAGCCATAATTCAAGACAACACTAGAAGGTTCAATCGTAAAAAGAAGGGCAAGGACAAGATGGTTGATATTGTGAACAAACAATGTTTCAAGTGTAGAGGCTATGTTCATTTTGCTTGGGATTGTTTAAATCAAAGGGCAATGACTTTAAAGGAGGTAGCGAGTATAAAAGCTTGTTATGAGGATAGTTGAATGAAGTTTTTAAATCAAGTTTTCTTTCGTTGAAACCCTGTGTGAGTTTCTTTATTCTATGTTTATGTTATCTGTGTGAGTCGAAAATTAGATTTCTCTTTAAATTATCTTATTTGTATAAGTGATAATTTGGAAACCCTCTATACCTTTCCTGTGTGGGTTTGTATAGAGTTATCTAGTGAAGTTTACCGTGTATTTCTTCATTAGAGATCCTTTGAGAGTTATCTATGTGAGGCTTTCAAAGCTAGTTTGAAGAATTACTTTGTGTGATCCTTCTTCCATATTCTTGATTTAGAATTCATCCTTTTTTTTTTATCATTATAAAATTACAAAAAAATAGGGTATTTTTGAAGCTACTCGTTCTGTTAAGCATCACGAATACTTTTCGAAGTTGAAGATCATGAACCCAATATCCTTGTTGCCCATGAGGATAACCAATGAAGATGCAATGCAATGGATGGGGGCATTAAATTTTGTAGGTTTATTGGCTTGTATGGAAAACAGAGACATCTGGTATGAAGATTTGAGTATGTGGGTATTTTGTGGAAAAGTTTTCTAAAAGGTGTTTCGCTAAGAAGTAGCTTTGTGGGTGTGTGCTTGATCTAGTAGGTATCAATAGGGATGACATCTCCAAAATGATTTGGGAGACCAGCCTAAAAGAGTAGAGCTTGTGCAACATTAAGCAAATGGCAATGTTTGAAAAAGCGCACCTAAGGTGCAAGGTGATGGGGTGGGGGGCTTTTCTTATGTTGGGCACGGCGAGGTCACTAAGGTGGCTAAGGTGCACCTGAGGCACAGAGACGCACACCTTCCAACAGAAAATCACGCCAACTTGCATGTATATACCATGCAATCATTAAGTTGACTAAGGTGAAGGGGAGTAAGCATTTTTTGAAAAAGGGGTAAGCCTATTTATAGTTTTGATTGCATTGAAAATATTCTGCAATCAATATGGGGATGATAGGACTTCCGGTAATTCTCTGAATTTTAATATTTCCTCCAATGCACTCAGTTCAGTATATTGCAAGGAATAAAAATCACAGACAGACTAGAGAAATAGTTGGATTAATAAGAGCCAAAATGCCAGGAATTCGAGGTCCTGGCTCCTCCCTTACAGAGCTTTTCCCCGCCTTACTCTCGAGACCTCCCTACCCCTATATATATCCTTTCTGTCTCCTCCCCCTGCCCAACGCTCTTCCTGCAACCGAAAATACTGTAATGACACAACACCTGGCCTAACCGTCTAACAGACTCGTAAAAGACTAAAAAGGGCAGAGATAAAACAGTAACAATACATTAAAAATATGCCCCTCCCTCATTACTCAGCCCCCGACCCTCCCGGGTTTAGTCTTCCTTCCTTTTCTAACATATGTGAATTTGATGATGGGTCTATCAATACTTCCCCCTTAGAGTTTCACCTTGTCCTCAAGGTGAAAAGCTGGAAACTGCTGGTTCAGGACATCAAATGCTTCCCAGGATGTCTCAAACTCTGGCAGACCTTTCCACTTAACTAGGACTTCCAAAGCTCCTTGCTGGTTGTAGCGTAGGCTGCGAACAGCCTCAAGTTCCACCTTCCATTCCATGTCGACAGATAGGACCGGGGTGAAAGGCTGAGCATGGATGCTATCCCCAACTGCGGGCTTGAGCATTGACACATGAAAAACTGGGTGAATGGCTGCTGAATCTGGTAAATTGAGTCGATAGGCAGTCTCCCCCACTCTAGCTTCTACTTGGTATGGACCAAAATATCGTGGGGCAAGCTTCTCATTCAGCCTCTTGGCCAGTGATCTATGACAGTATGGTTTGAGTTTTACAAACACCCAATTGCCTATTGCATAGGCCTGCTCACGTCGCCCTTTATCTGCTTGCTGCTTCATTCTGGTTTGTGCTCGTTGGAGGTGATATTTCAATTCTTCCAAAACAACATCCCTTTCCCTTAAGTCCTGATCCACCGCAGCAAAAGGTGTACTTCCTTCCTCATAACGCAGAATGGGGGGAGGGTCTCTTCCATACAAAGCAGTGAAGGGTGTCGTTTGGATGGCTGAGTGGAAAGAGGTGTTATACCAAAATTCTGCCCAGGGAATCCACTTAGCCCATTTCTTGGGTTTGTCTCCTGCAAAACAACACAAGTACGTCTCCACACTCCTATTCACCACCTCGGTTTGCCAGTCGGTCTGCGGGTGATAAGCCGAGCTAAACTTCAATGAGGAGCCTTGTAGTTTAAATAGCTCCTTTAGAAATTACTCACGAATATTTTGTCCCTATCTGAGACTATGGATTTGGGCACCCCATGTAAGTGTACGATCTCCTTAACAAAGGCAGCTGTCACCGTTTGTGCATTGAAAGGATGCTTCAATGGAATAAAATGCGAGTACTTTGTTAGGCGATCTACTACTACCATGATACAATCAAAACCATCCGAATTCGGCAGCCCCTCAATAAAATCCAGCGAGATATCTTCCCAGACTTGCTGGGGTATAGGTAAGGGTTGCAGCAGCCCAGCTGGACGTAAGGCTTGGTTTTTATTCTGCTGACACACCCCGCAACCTGCCACGTACTCCTGCACATCCTTCCTCATTCCTGGCCAATACACCTCCCGTGCTAGCCTGTGAAAGGTTCGGAGCACCCCTGAGTGACCCCCTATTCCTCCTCCATGGAACTCAGCCAGTAGTTGGTGCTTCAAGGGGGATTGTGCAGGTATCACTAGCCTATTATGATACAACAACTTCCCTCGAACCAGGGTGTATCCACCACAGTTTGGGTCTCCCTGTTGGATTCTCCGAATTATCGGTCCCAATACGGGGTCAGCAGCAATGCCGGATTGAAGAGAGCTCATGTCACTAGTCCACACTGTTATAAGAGCGGAAAAAACAGTGTCTGCCCCTATTCTTGATAGAGCATCAACAACTTTGTTCTCGCAGCCCGGTTTGTATTCAATGTCGAATTGATAACTCCACAGCTTCGCCACCCACTTTAAGTGTTCCTCTGGAATGACCCGTTGTTCCATTAAGTGCTTCAGACTTTTCTGGTCTGTTCTCACAGTAAACCTCTGTCCTAGCAGGTAATGTCGCCACCGCTGTACGACCAGCACTCTGGCCATCAATTCCCGCTCATAGACTGACTTCATTCGCGCGCGTTGACCCAAAGCTTGACTGAAATATGCTATGGGGCGCTGCTTTTGCATTAGTACTGCCCCTACTCCCACACCCGAGGCGTCGGTCTCCACCACAAACGGTTCTTTAAAGTCTGGCAGCCCCAAAACCGGTACAGTAAGCATGGCCTGTTTCAGTCTCTCAAACGCCCCTTGCGCTTCCTCATTCCACCTAAAGTTATCTTTTTTTAATTGGGCTGTGAGGGGGGCTGCTATATGCCCATAGTGTCTCACGAACCTTCGATAATAGCCTGTGAGTCCCAAAAATCCCCTTAATTCTTTCAACGTTTTTGGTACTGGCCAATCTTTCATGCATTTTAACTTGGACGGATCAGCAGCCACCCCCTTACTAGATATAATATGTCCCAGGTACTCTAATTCTGATTTCCCAAACATACATTTTTTTTATGTTTACCGCTAAAGAATTGGCACGCAGTACCTCAAAGACCCATGTGAGATGTTGAAGATGCTCCTCCATGGTTGGGCTATACACAAGTATGTCGTCAAAAAATACCAGCACACATCTTCGAAGGAGAGGTTTAAATACCTCATTCATCAAGGCCTGGAAGGTGGCTGGGGCGTTGGTAAGCCCAAACGGCATAACTAAAAATTCATAGTGTCCTTCGTGTGTGCGGAACGCAGTCTTTGGGATGTCAGCTAGGTTCACCCGAATCTGATGGTATCCAGACTTTAAATCCAATTTCGAGAACACCGCAGCCCCATTCAATTCATCTAGAAGCTCATCAATCACTGGAATAGGGAATTTGTCCGGAACTGTGACTTTATTCAACGCCCTATAGTCCACACAAAACCGCCAGCTCCCATCCTTTTTTTTTACTAACAGTACTGGACTCGAGAAAGGACAGTGGCTGGGTTGGATGATCCCTGCTGCTAACATTTCCCCCATTAGCTTTTCAATTTCATCCTTCTGCACCTGCGGGTATCTGTAAGGCCTGACACTCACTGGTTTAGTGCCTGGTAGCAGGGGAATTTGGTGGTCCAGCTTCCGTGGAGGGGGAAGGCCCTGGGGTTCCTTAGTTACCTCAGGAAATTGCTGCACTATCTCTTCCAGCCGGGGAGGAATTTCCATGGGTAGGGAGCTGCCATCATCAAGATTTAATGCGCAGCACTCTACCAAAACTCCTTGCCCTCCCTTTATCACAGTTTGGATCAGGGACTTAAGTGAGACCTGCTCCTTACTTAGCTCGGCATCCCCTTCAAGTGTGACCCGAGTCTTACCCAACATAAATCTCATCTTCAGGTTTCTCCAATCCACCTGCATTTCGCCCAACCTTTCCACCCATTGCATCCCTAGTATCACATCGGCACTACCCAAGTTTAAGGGCAGAAAATCCTCAACTATGTCCACTTCCTGTAGGGTCAACAACACTCCTTTGCAAATGCCCTGGGTCTGCACCGAGTTTCCTGTACCCATCAGCACTCCATAGGAGGTGGTGGTAGTGACTGGTAACCGAAGTCGGTTCACCAAATCATTGGCCACAAAATTGTGGGTGGCACCACAATCTATTAAGACCACCACTGCCTTTCTTCTAATTTTTCCTTTTAACTTCATGGTTCTGGGTGAAGTAAACCCCACCATAGAATTCATGGATAGCTCGAAAGCCCCCTCCACTGCCTCTGTTTTTTCTTTGCATTCCTCCTTTGGTTCCTCCTCTCCCTCGTCATTCCCAACCGAATCATCCACGAGCAGGACCTGCAGCATTCGATTCTTGCAGACCTGACCCGGCCCGAATTTTTCATCACACCGGTAACATAGCCCATTTTCCCCTCTGCGGAGATATTCAGTGTCTGATAGTCTGCGAAATCCCGAGCTTCGCCGATTTCCTTGTGACTCAGCAGCCAGGTGTGGGGTGTTCGAACTCCCCCCCCCCCCCCGATTTGGTCCAGACAGTCCCAGCGTTGGGTTTTGGGGAAATTGGTCCAACTGAGCTAGAGGTTGGAGTTTGTCGTGGGCTAGTCAGTGCTTGATTTTGGCCCATTAATTTCGGCCCCAACCCTCCTGGGTTCCTGATGATCCGATTCTTCTCTTCCACCAGTTGGGCTGCCTCCATTATTTCGGTCAGTCCAGAGGGCTTCAACAGCCTCACCTCAGCCCTCACCACCGGTTTCAGTCCATTGAGGAAAGTACTTTCTAGTACTTCCTCCGGCATTCTCCCCTGCAACGGCGCAGCAAGCAGCTCGAACAGCTCTAAGTATTCCTCGATCGTCCCCTGCTGTCGAATGGCCAAAAATTTTTCACACAGAGATCCCTCATGTTTTGGGCGGAATCGGATTAGGAAGGCTTCCCTGAATCCCCTCCAGGTGATGAATCCCTTTCTCTCCTCTACATATTGAAACCATGCCAGTGCTCTTCCCTCCATAGCCACGGCTACAGCTTCCAGGTGCTCTGCTTCAGTGAGCTGGTTGATATTAAAGTACCTTTCCGCCCGAAATAGCCATCCTTCTGGGTCCGTTCCATTGAAAAGAGGGAACTCCAGCTGCCGGGTCGGACGATGCTCCATTCGCTGCCCTTCCATCACCATATGTGACCCTGCTCCCCGGGGTGAGTCCTCCGCCACGCCTTCTGTCCTTTGCTCTCCCAGGACCCTAGAAAATGATGCGCGGCCTCCCTGGTTCATCAACTGATCCAGCCGGCTCAACACTTCGATCATGGTTTTCTCCATTTGAGGTATCTTCCCTGTATCTCCCTTAATAGTATCTATCTCCTTCTGCCATTCTTCCTCTACCAGCGCCATTTTCTCCTCAAGCAAGCCCATCCTCTCCTCAATCACCTCCACCTTCTTCTGGGCCATCCCTCAGTCTCGAGCCTCACTCTGATACCAAACTGATAGGACTTCCGGTAATTCTCAGAATTTTAATATTTCCTCCAATGCACTCAGTTCAGTATATTGCAAGGAATAAAAATCACAGACAGACTAGAGAAATAGTTGGATTAATAAGAGCCAAAATGCTAGGAATTCAAGGTCCTGGCTCCTCCCTTACAGAGCTTTTCCCCGCCTTACTCTCGAGACCTCCCTACCCCTATATATATCCTTTCTGTCTCCTCCCCCTGCCCAACGCTCTTCCTGCAACCGAAAATACTGTAATGACACGACACCTGGCCTAACCGTCTAACAGACTCGTAAAAGACTAAAAAGGGCAGAGATAAAACAGTAACAATACATTAAAAATATGCCCCTCCCTCATTACTCAGCCCCCGACCCTCCCGGGTTTAGTCTTCCTTCCTTTTCTAACATATGTGAATTTGATGATGGGTCTATCAGGGGATTGGGGAGAGTAATAGGTTTTTTGGAAGAAATATAAAGGTGTACTATGTAGTACTAGTACTCAATGCAGGCTGCAATCAGAGTTGGGGAAAAAATAAAAAAGGGAGCAAAATTTTCACCAAAAACAAAGATTTAGGGATTGTGAGACAGAGAACGTGGAGAGCTGAGAGCCAAATACAGCATCAGATGAAGAGGGTGTTCGAAATGATATTGTTTTTGAGGATGATGATTTAGACTAGGAGATTGTTGTCATGCTGGAGTTGGTGGAGAGAGGTTTAACAAAAGATTTGGTGCAAATGGTGGCAGCAACAGCAGTAGCTCACAAATATATATGCTAGACAAGAAATAGAGGAAGAAGTGGAGGATGATGATGAAGGCTATAGGTCAGAATTAGATGCATTGGAGGATGAGGATGTACTCATAGAAGATGATGAGTTTTGAGTAGCTTGCTAGTATTGGTAGTATTAAACTCATAGGTTGCTATTTTTCTAAGTATTTTCTTGTTATGGGATTTTTATTCCCCTAAAAACTTAGTCATTTAATATTTTTTAGCCTTTCGGAATAATTTTGGCGCCTCACATTGCTTAGTCGCATGCCTTTGTCTTGAGCTTAACCAAAGAATAAAATTTTGGTTGCAGTTTTGCATATTGGGATGTTGCGAATGATATTTTATATGTTGTGGTTGTTGCGATGTGATTTTTTAAATTTATTTCACAACAAATATTAGCATGTATAAGTAAATATTGGTAAAATATTGGCCGATAACTAATATATCGACGATAAATATGTGATATTCTAAAACCGTCGCGTATCTGACCCAAATTCCGATAAATATGGCCAATATTGCGTATCGGGATCAAGATTTAATTGTATGCGCTTAACACCTAGGCTCTAGGACCCTGTGCGCCTTAGGCCTTTTCAAACACCAGCAAATGGCTATACTTACCTTAAGAAAAACCATTTTGTTGTGGTGTATGAACATGGATGAAGGATTCCTTTTGTGACATAGAAGTTCTAGAAATCAAGATTTGCTCCATTATCAATAGGAATAACCTCAGTATTAAATTGGGTTTCAACCATGTGAACAAAGTTCCCAAAGAGATGTGTTTTATATTTGTGTTTCATATGTACACCTATGTACTCCTAGAATAGTCATCAACATATTTAAGAATTTCTTGTGACGAAAGGAGAGTATACACGATAACCACCACACTTATCAACATGGACATGATCAAAACTGAAAGTGCTGGTAATAGAATTCAAAGGAAAAGGCAGTCTTGTTTGTTTTACTGAAGGATCAATAAAGCACTGTTCATCAGAAGGTTTATTTAGGGTTAACTTAAGGCCTGTTTTCCTTATATTTTCTGATTTGATCTGATTAGTAATTAGTGCTGATCCAATTTGATAAGAATTAACATAACTTGTAATAATAATTTTTATTATTACAATAATAATAATAATAATCATAATAGTAATTAAGTATAATGATAATAATGATTCTACTTAATAATATTATAATTATTACTTTAATTTATGGTAATGTTTATATTATTATTATAATTATGTAAACAGTAATTATATTTAATATAACATTATGTAAATATTATTATATTATTTATTATAATAATTTATTATAAATATAAATATCATTATAATTATTATATTGTAATAAAAGTAATAATATATATATATATGTATCAATAATACTATAATCTTATTTATATTATTACAAATACTATTATATATAATTATTAAAAAAATTAATAAAAACAATAATATTATAAGCAATAATATAATAATAATATAATTTATTTTTTTATTAATATTTTTATTTGATATAATTATTAGAAATAATTATTTTAAGTATAATAGTTATAATGAATAATAATTATAGTAATTACAATAATTGTGATTACTATTAACTATCTTGATATAATAATAATAATTATAGTAATTACAATAATTGTGATTACTATTAACTATCTTGATATAATAATTAAATATTAAATATTGATATAATAATAATAAGTATCAATATCTTATTTGACATGATTGGTGCTGATCTGATCTGAAAATCAGGCTAAGTAGAAAAAAGGACCACATAGGACATTATGGAGAATAAGATTATATGAAAAAATGACTTTCCCGGCAGGGGTTGAAGTGCCACGATGCAATTTGACGTAGTGATTATGAACCGGCTGCAAGTAAGTTAGGAGGGAGAAATCACAGACTATGGTCAATAGCTCCACTATCAAGGATCCAGACATGCCTTCTGCCATTTTGAGTACAAGATAATGATTTTACTGATAGTTCCCCATGGTTTTGAGCGTTACCAACGTTATTGACATCAGTCTCCTTGTTCATATGAATATCTGCTGACATTCCTCTTTGGAGAAAGGGAAAATTGAGTACAGATCCTCCTCTGTCTTTTGCATGGGAATCCTGATTTCCCTTGAGTTCTGCTGCTTCCGTTCTACTGCTTTACACCTATGGCAGTATTCAATGGTGTGCCCCTTATGATTGAAAAAGCTGCATTTTAGATGTGCACGACAATTCTTGGTGCTATGGCTTGTTTATTGACATTTTCCACACTTTATATCCCCTTCTTCTGCATTGTTTTCATGACCCAATCTTTTTACCACAATGCTGCAGATTCTGGAGTTGGCATGGCCCTTGCATTGGAGACTTCTGATTGCTATGCCAAGGATTTAGCCTTGTTCTCAGTTCTCACCTGGAGTGGATCTAGGAGATGTATATTTCTATGGACTATAGCATAAGATTCATTCGACCCCATGAGAAACTTCATTGTCTTTTGAGTTTCAAGGTAGGATTTGATTTCCTTAGCTGTTCCACAGTTACAGGAAGGAACCTTGCAAAGATTGTCCCTTTCTTTCCAAAGACCCCTTAAGTTTTGTGAAATATGAACTCACTGCCATATCTCCTTGCCCTTTCTATTCTCTTTGACACTGCACATAAGAGCCATGTCTTGACTAGAGTGTTGCAGGGATTCCATGGCCGCTGTTCTTCAGATTCATCTCCTGTGGGTCTCTTTAGAGATCTATTAATGAATCCCTCTTTGTTTTTGATTGTTGGAGTCATGCTCATGGATTGCATCCATGTATTGTCATTGCCTTCTACCAATGGCTGACACAAGATTGCACCAGGTTGATACGAATGGTGGAGGTAGAAAGCATTGTTTAGGTTTTCCCATGTTGGGATTGAAGCCATTCCTGAATTGGTTGGCTCTTTGCTTTCAGTTTGATTCACAGCTTATGGCAGGAATGGATGATTTTTGTGTTAAGTTTTCTGACCTTGCTTTGATGCTGGAAGGGATTTCGTGGGAAAAGATGAATTTTGTATGTCATAGCAGTAAGATACAAGTCCCATATATATACAAGTTTGTAATCATAAACAGAAAAAAATATCCTATGATGGTGCAAGAATAAAGGAAAGGCTTATAATACAATATTTGATTTTTGAAATTGGTTAAATTTAAAATAGTAAGAGATTTGGTGAAATTCTATCCTTTAACCACTTTCATCACTCTTGAATATACCAATGTACCTTTAGATCCATTACTAATGGAACATTCTAAGTGTACTTTTTGGCGGTGATAAAAAAAATGCTTATCCTCAGTATTCCTGCCTATATAGCTGGCCTAAATAATGAGAAATCTTCTTCAATGCTACTTCTGCAGAGTGTACCTTTGTATTATGTGTATCTTAAGTTTTCTTCCACATATTTATTGGCTTCACATCATGCTACTTATTGGTTGTAATAACTTAATTGATGCCTTATTCTTCTTTACATGCAGCCTGTATTCAGTCCATCAGTTCTTGCAGAGATTACAAGGCCAGATGGTTCGTCTACTGTTCCAGTTTTAAGTGGTGAAAATTTATCTGCAGAATTAGCTTATGAAATCATGTGTATTCAGGTAAGTCCAGTGACATAAAGTTCCTAGGTATCATTCCATGGATTTTAGAACTTAAATTTAGCTTTGCATCCATTTGCTTCTGACTTATTCATCCCTTTTCTGGATGCTGCAAAGAACCTCTCCAGCTTGGCGTCCTTCTAGCTTCAATTTGTCACATTATACTGGTGGTAACAGATGGAGTTCATGATGGAAGCATTTGGCGTTTGATGTCAACGGTATTTCTGTATTAGAGCTTACCTCTATAGAATGCAGCCTTCACCCTTTTGAAGTGGTAGAGAGCATCTTTCATGTCATATTTTTCTGTGCTAGATTAAGTGGCTGTCATGTGTGGAGTGATTAAAGCCGTGAGCTTACTGGACTAGTTATCTGCTGGTTTGGGAGCTGTGATCATTCTGTATATGGCTCATTCATTATCCA
Organism: Tamarix chinensis; assembly: GCA_030549775.1. Taxonomy (NCBI): domain Eukaryota; kingdom Viridiplantae; phylum Streptophyta; class Magnoliopsida; order Caryophyllales; family Tamaricaceae; genus Tamarix; species Tamarix chinensis. The sequence continues at coordinate 52,652,047 of CM060178.1, forward strand.
TTCCATGCTTCAATTGTTAGTGATTTGTTGAGAAATGATAACTATTATTCCATTACCTGTTCACAATTCAATTTGACATGCTCATTGGTCTTCTTTTGTTTACATTTGTATGTATAATATGATTGTTAGAGGACTAATTATATGGAAAATAGTTGCGGACAAAATTAGATGGTTGGTTGTAATGTCTTCCCCGGGGGGTCATCATTTTTTCTGATTGCATGTGTTTACAGGTTGACTTGCTGAAACACGGTATACCTGACTCTTCATCCTTGATAATGTCCCATTTGCAAAGCTCTTACACGGACCTGGATAATGATAATAAGGACAAATATCAAGAGGCAGGAGAAGAGTATATGGCGACCCCAGTTTTTGTACATACCAAGTACGTGCTCTCAATTTAATGATGCAATTCATGATATATGCTACGGCTTTTGCGTTGAAGATAACTCCTTGATAGAGATGACCTGATTAAGTTCATTTCACTAGTTTGAGTAGTGTAGCTTTAGGTAGAGACGTCAATATAAATGGACCTTCAAGGAGTTGGAGAGAAATCAAGCTAGTAATCCTTTCTATCCATTTACTGCAGGTTACGTGATGGTGATGTCACTCCAAAAAATTCTGAGCTGATTAGGAAAGCTCTTGCGAGATATTTCCAATCGTCTTCATTCCATCGAAAAAGATACAAATGCATGGCAGATGGACCCGTCTCTTTTTTGGCATCTGATGATACCCAGGGCCAAGATGAGGATTTTGAGTTGCTAAATCTGTTTTTGATCCCATTTAAAACCAGAGAGAGCTCGACAAAGGCTTTGTATGAAAGCTATGATGTGGCGCTGTGGAGACTTCGGGATCACGTTAGCCCATCTTGCTTATGCATCTTTGAATTTCATTTTTAAAGCAATGAAATATTACTCCGTAAGAATATAAGCAGATGCCTTTAGTATTCTTTTTGTTGGCAGGTTATGTCCATGATGCGCCCTTCGTTTACGAGGACGGTTTCTGAACGGGACTGGATCAAGAATTCTGCCAAGATATGGGAGATGGTGAAGAGCTCTCCCATCATTGCAGAGTATTGTAGGACGCTCAAGAATGCGGGCCTTTTCCGGAAATAGTGATGAATTTCTCATCTTGATCCCAGATTGAAGGTAGAAAGATGATAGAGATTGATCTTATGAGTTCAGCTGTTACCTTTGGGAGAGACTTTCGGGTGTATTTTTACGTGTGAACAATTGTTTGTATTTTCAGCTCAACAGAGCATACTTGCTTACGTCTTGTTATAGGATTGACCATAATCTATGGAACTAAAATCTACTAAGGTGCACTTGGCCCAATGTAGTCTTGATCAACGCCTTAGTAAACTCATAGATTCCCTTTTATTTACGTTTACCGCAATGACAATAAAATTAATCAAAAGCCTGAACAATAAATTGATCTACAGCTCGACGAGGGTGAGTTTTTTTGTTTTTTAGTTTATAACAATTGTCAGCTTCATTAATGGTCTGTTGGTCGATTTCATTAGCGATCCATTTGGATTAAAGCGACTTAAGTTATATTATTAAACTAAAAAGGTGATACAAAATAAATGAGAAATGGCCAAATTAACAGAACATTATTAATTTATCTAACATCGTTGTAATTTTCTCATAGATCCAAGCAATACTCACTAACTTATGCAGTGCTTTATCTCAGCATTTCATCCAATATTACATATGGTGGATCATTCTCTTAAATATTAAAAAAAACATGCTTCCCATTCTTCAAACAGCCTATTTGCTTAGTAGCTCGCGCAGCCCTCGGAACCTCTATCCTAAATTTGGAATCACTCTTTATAAGACCATCGATTAATACTTATTCTGATATTGAGTACCATCAACCGGCAATCTAAGTTGGAGGTGACAAATCCGTTTTATAATGGCATCACAAATATGTAAACCAAAAAATAACTTTCTGTTAGCTTGTGGTTTATATTTAATGAGCTAGTATGGAGGTATATGCGTATGAAATTGGAGTTGGAGTATTTCGAGGTAAATATGTGAGTGATGGCGCTGCTGCATTGAAGTCTTGAAAACGCTGATAAGATAGCTAGATTGTGCTCCCAAATGTGACTGTATTGTGGGATTAGGGCTGTAAACGAGCCGAGCCGAGCCGAATACCCCTAGACTTGGGTTCAGCTCGTTTAACTAAACGAGCCTAAAATGATGTTTGGACTCGGCTCATTTAACTAAACGAATGAGCTGAACCAAGCTTTTAACGAGCCGAGCTGAGCCGAGCTCACGAGCCAAAGCCAAAAAATGAACCGAGCCGAGCCCGAGCCTCACTTTTAGGTTCATTTAACTAGCCGAGCCGAGCCGAGCCGAATACCGAACTGGCTCAGCTCATTTACAACCCTATGTGGGACATAGTTAGCCAGTGTTGTTGGACATGTCCATGTCCCCTCGAACTCATGTATTCAGTGTTGTATATACAATGACTTGTATCCAATTTTAGATTAGATAAGTAGTGTGGAACCCTAGGAGAAAGAGAGGGATAGAGGGAGAAAACTTGCAATTCAAGAGAGCTAGTGAGGATTTTTGATTTATCATTCTTGTATTCTCTTGATTCGATCAATAATGAATTGATCCCATTTTTTTCTCTCTCAATTCCTTGTTCTCACACTTTTTTTGGCTCAATTATTGTAATCTTGATTTGTTTATGAGCTAATCCTAGAGATAAACTCCAACCATATTATATCAGCTTGAAGTTGTGTTCATTACTAAATAGGATGATAATTGCACAGTTTGATAATGAAAAATTTGATGGTTCAATTAAATTTTGTTTGTAAAAGTTGAAAACAAAAGCGATCTTGGTTTAAAATAGAATAGTAAATGTTTTATGTAGCATGTTTATGAGGCTTGTGCCTTTAACTAATGACGAATTCAAGTAGATTGATATAATGGATCTACCAACTATACAATCGTGTTTTTCTAACAAATTTTTATGTGGATGCCAAAGTAAATAATTGTGTGTGCTATCTAGCTAACATTGGAATCATTCTACGTGATACAATTAGCAATTATAGAATTGTATGTTGCTGAAGAGCCAATTATATGAATTGAAATTAGGTGGGGATAACCTTTAAAACTTTACTTTTATGAATTTGACTTTATGGTTATGGATTTGTAAAATATACATATCAAATTAGATGATGATGATTTAGTTATTAAATTATTGTGCTCATTGCTCTCACTCTAAGAAGACAATATATATAATAGAGATGACTCAATTTTCAAGAAGATTAATACTACATTGCTATAATGAAAATTGATTGAAAATCAATAGGCTGATAGTAAATCAGGTGACTCACATGGGGATTGGCTTGTAGGTAAGGATAGATTAGGGGTTGTAGTAACAAGAATAAGTATAAGTTGAAGTTGAAGAATAAGTTTAAGAATATTTATAGTATCCTATATTTATAAAATCTATTTTCCATATGTTATTAATTTTATTAATGAAATTTTACACTTTTTATTTATTTATAAATTCTTCATAATAATTGATATCTATTTTTTTCCGTTTAAGGGAAATTGAAATCTATTTTAAGTTGAGAGATAATTGTCAATGAAGGAAGAAACGTTTGAGGTTTTTTCTAACAAGGAAGAAATGATTTTAAATTTACAATAAATAAAGAAATTGTTGAGTTTTGTTCCAATTAAGAGCATCGTTGACATACTAATATTTTCTATAAATATTGTATTTTATAAACTATAAACACATACATAAAATTTCATCTATTAAATCTTACTCAATATAATAATTAACCACAAATCAATCTAATACTTTAAGAAATTCATATTCTTGTAAATTCCATTTTTTATAACCTATAAATTTAAATTTTAAAACATTAAAAATTAAAAATATAAAACAATAAAAAAGTTAAAAATATAAAATTTTAAAATTACAACTTAAAAAATTTTTGAATTAATATCAAGATTTCAAAGTTTCCAAATTTAATTTAATTTTTAATTTTTAAATTTTTTCTATAATTAATTCTAAATTTGATATTTGATATTTTGAATTTTTTAAGCCTTTAAATATAAAACAATTTTTTTTTGTTAAATTCTTATATTAATTTATATTTAATGATATATTAGATAAGTAGCAATATATACAATTGTATGCATATGGATATGATATGTAAAATAGCATATTCATACAAAAAAATAGTATAATTTATATAAAGAACTTTCTTAATAGGAGTAAACCTCACATGTTTCTTCTTTTATTGTAAACTCAAATATACTTACTTTTTAATTGATAATTATCTTATTATATTGATGAAAAAGTCTTTATTATCAAGAGAATTTAATCTATATCATTTTATTGCATTTGATATGAGGCTATTTTAATTTCAATAAAATTATAATCCTAAAAAAATTATCTAATAAAGTTTTTTTGATTGTTCTTTCATATAGTTTTGTGACAATCTTTTCACCAATACTTTAAAAATTATATGCAAAATTCAGAATATGCATAAAATGATATTTCATATTTAAAATATGATTTTGATATTGTTTCATAATTTTTTGAGGTACCATTTGGCAAATTAGTATTATATTTGAATTTATTTATAATGATACTTTTGGATATGTATTTTCAATTTTAAACCATTTATTTAAAGTTACTTTATAATAATTCATGATAAAAAAAATGTAGGGATAGTTTTTAAAAATTGTAAAAAGTAAAGTGTGATATCATCTGAAATAAATGAATAATATGATAACTGAAACAAAAAATAAGTATAAAGACCTCTTTTTTTTGTATAAATATTAAATTCATTAAAAGTTACTTGTGGATTATATGTGAGCCTTTATTTTTACTTTATTTATGACTTTTATTTCATCGTGTATTTTTTTTTATAGTTACAACATTTTTAAAACATTATAATTGTTTGTTTGTTGTCACATCTCTATTTTATGAACTCATTTACAATAATGAATTTATTTTCTCACATTCAAATACAACCCTTTTTAATACTCCATTTGTTTCTAAAAAAAATTCCTCAAAGATTTTAGGATCAAACTTCAACAGCTTATAATTATTGATATATATTTATAAAAATTATAAAAATATATTATGAAATCATTTTTTAATATGAATATTAAAACTATATATTTATATTATAACGTATTATACTTCAAAATAAAAGATGGTTAAACTTTTAATCAAAATTTGTAACAACTTTTTATAGAAATGGATGGAGTATTATATATTTGTTAATACTTATATGTTACTCCCTTCATATGGAAAAAGTTATTCTATCATTAAAGTTTTGTATTAAAAAGAAAGATATTTAGAAAAGTGAAAACCTATATTTCTTTTTTACCTTCATTTTTATTAAATTATATATATATATATATATATATATATATATAATACTTTATTATGTTTTAATAAAGGGCGTACGTGTAGTTTTAAAATTACTTTTGTTACTTCCTAAAAAATTGCATAAATTATTAGAATGATTTTCATTTTGATATAGAGGAAAAAGTTGAAACATCCTAAAATTTTGTAACATTTCTTTTTGGGTGCCTTTTATTCAAAACTAGCATGTAAATACTGGCCTAAATATTTTATTATTGATCTTTGACCTGTAACTTAAATAAATTCTTAAATATTTTTCTGGATTATTTTACCTTTTTCCCCCTTAGTAAACCTATCCTAACATGAATTATTTTTAATACATGATACCTTAGCCTAACCAAACTAAACCTAAACTAAAACAAAATATTTATTTTTCTACTCTACCATCTTACCCCTCTTATTTACCTTAAGTTCCCCCATTTTACTCCCCCAAAATCTCTCCCTAAATCCCTCAAATTCTCACCTTACCCATACCTCTCATCTATCAAACTATCACCCTCGACCATCCCCATCAGCTTACCTATCTACAAACCAACCTCCTTCACCAAACAACCCATTTGCATGTGTGCACATAAGCATATGCATACACACCCGCACACCTGCCTTCCAACACTAGCCATAACCAACACAACCCTCCATCCCTACTCCCATTTGGCCCATTCGACCTTCCCCTGCACACACACCCACACACAACACATCCGCCTTCCAACACCAGCCCCAACCAACACAATCCTCCATCCCTACTCCTATTTGGTCCATTCGACCTTCCCCTTCTCCCTCTATCTTGAATCTATTTGGTTCCGCTTCCTTAACTAAAATAACCTCATAGAACCCTTTCCTTTCTAACTCAACCAAACTAATTTCCCTTTCCCCACTCTCTATTTTTTTCCCTATTTGGTTTCACCATCCCAATGCAACAACCCTTCCTTGTCCTCCAATTTCGTGTGTTGCCACGTGTGGACAACCCAAATCCTCAGCACCGTGCATGCTGCTTCCTACCTTGCACTAGCTCGTGCCCATCAACTGTCAATAACAACCCTCCCCTATATTCCTTCACACAACCAACATTACAACACCTTTTTAAGCTATGTTTGGTTTTAGTGTCGCCTAAACAACCACAACCTAGCCTATTCTCCCCTCCATCTTTGTGCAATCCCTTTATAGGCCATAACCAAACAACCCTCTTCACTCTCTCTTTTGACATACTTCCACTACCATTCTTCTTCTCCTGCGTCACCTTACTATCAATCATCATCCACCTCCTTGCCTTGACTTTTTTTTGCTTCCACAAACCCAACACCATCCTAGCCTTCACCACCGCTAGCCTTTATATTTTCTTTCTTATCATTTTATTCTTCTTCCCTTTCTCCCCTACCACACCTTACTTCTTCTTCTCCTCCCCTACACCCATTTTTAATGTAGCCTACCTACCACCTTCAAAACCCCTTTGGCTACACACCCCTAAGAAATAGTAGAAACTAGCATTGCTTCGTCCTTCACTTTGAATCCTTCCCTTTAATTCTCTATCACCATTATTCATAGCCTCTACCCCTTACATCGCCCTCTTCCATAGCCAACAACAACCCCATAAACCACCTTCTTCGTAGCCCAACCAAGAGAGTCCAACACCACCCTTCCACAAACTACTTCTAGTCATGTCTCCTTTCCTACACCACCACCATTACCACCCTCCACCGCCCGAACTAGCACCAACCACCACCACCATATCCACCCCTACCTCACCCTTCTTCCTTAGACAACCTACCATCCAACCGCCCTCTCTCGTGCATTGTTCACCCTGTGCATACACTATGAGGTAATTTTGGTTTTAAAATTGTTCGGTACACATTATAACTAAAGGGTATTTTGGTAATTTAAAAAAATAAACATTTTAATAGTATATTAATTATTTTATATATTAAATATTAAATTTATAATTGTGGTAATATTTTTAGGTACGAAAGTTTGATTAGCGGGGCCTTATAACTTTAGTAAGATACTGTTAATTTGATTTTTTTAGAAATCAATTAACTTTTATAGTCTATAAAATGTCAGACATCATATGATAGTACATTAAAGTTTTATTATATAAACTATGTTAAATATGTTGCTATATTATAAATTTTATACTTTACTAAAATGGTAAATATAGTATGATAACAAATTAGGGTTTTGAAGTGTAAACCATGGTAAGTATGTTTGTTATATGGTAACTATTATTCTATACTAAAATGAATGATATTGCATCTTAGCACATTATAATTGTTGAGGTACAAATGATGTTAAGTATGTTCATTATATGATATCTTTATACTTTACTAAAATGATAAATATCGCATGATAACCCATTAAGGTTTGAAGTGCAAACCATGTTAAATATGTTTGTTATATGGTAACTTTTATACTATACTAACATGATAGATATTACATGATAGCATATAAGGGTTTTTTTGTATGAAATATATTATGCATGATTCATCATCATATAATTATGTGCTTATTATTGTTATCATGAAAATTGGTAAAAAGAGCATGCTATCTTAAGTAAAAAAATTTGGGTAAGATAGTATGACAAAAATGATCTTTTGATTCTGTATGACATGTACGTAGAAAATGATAGGTTGAACACACTTATATATAATTTTGGAATAATTATAATTGATGTGTGACTAGGGTTAATTTGGTCATTTTATTTTTATTATGATATTAATCACACTAAGCATGTCCAATATGTGTTATATATTATTTAGTATGAGATTATGTGATTCAGGATATAAGATTTTATGTGTAGAATCTTGAATGAGGGAAAAATGGTCAATTGACATATCTGAAATTTTATTAGCATGATAATTAATTAAATTATGGCATTTTAGCCTTTTCATGACAAATTTATAAATAAAATGGAATTGGTATTTATAATGGATAATAATCTGGTAATCTTGGCCTTAGGAGCATCTTAGTAATTTTCGACCTAATGTGCCCAAATATGAAATATTGAGCCTAGGAAGGCCTTGATAATTATGTGTTTGGTTTTATGTGTTTATACATTTGTGAACTACTGTAACACCCCAAAATTCACTAATTTTTTAGCAAAAGAATTTTAAATTAAAACTCGTAAATTCTGGGGGATGTTACCGCCACACTTAGTACCACACCGGTTATCTCCGACTGTTCCAGTACCAAGTGCTAAGGCTAAGAAAAGGTTTACATTAAACTCAAACCAATAGTTCATAAAAGAACTCAAAAGATCATACCTTAAAAATTAGAGTACGTGTAAAAGTTTATAATCAATAATAAGATAGAAATCAGAGTGTGAAATCAAAATTCCTCGAAGGGAATAATCTTACAATTTATAAAAGGTTTAATTGAAACACTTAATACAAGGTAATAAATCAAAAAGAATAAATGCGAATCAAAATAAATAACATAACAAAATTAAATCACAAGATGAGAAAATACGGCCACGAAACTCTCGAACTTTGAGCCAAAACATGCTCGACACTCAACCCCAACTGATGTCTCGCCCACCTGCAAAAAGTGAGAAGGGAATACTACTCATGGGAATGAGTACCACTCATGAAAAGGGTGATTAGTACGCTGTGTACTGAGTAAGGTAACCGAGCACTAAGGCTAACACATAAGCACATAATCCATGCAGAATAATAACAAGGCATAATCACCAACACAATAACATAAAGGCAAATGAACAATCAGGTAAAAATGCTAAGATCCAATATAGTTTAGATTAATTACTTCATTAATCCTTAATTAAAATATTTTCACACCATGCTCTTTATTAAGTACATACGAGTACGGGAACTCCACTATTTTTGTCGGTGGATCGGTCTCCAGGGAACTTTTGGCTCTTGGCCACTATTCGGTGGATCGCTCACTTAGGGTACATGCCCTACCACTATTATATGCCGGTTGATCGGTCTGGCCCCTTTTCGTACGGTGTTCCACTGTAAGTCATTGGTATCTTCCCACATCTTAACAACATATATAGTTTGATTTGTTGAGCTCGGGATCCCCCACTATTTTATCCGGTGGATCGGTCACTAGGGTAACATACCCTACTACTATTATGTCGGTGGATCGGTCTCCAGGCTACTACAGTACCTGGCCACTATTATGCCGGTGGATCGGTCAGGGCCTAGGTCAACATCTTCCACTTTATGTAATTAATAACTTAAGTATATTATTCAAAAGCTTTCACCATGGACATGCACAAATCATTCTCTTTATACTTCACACATCACAAATCATAAAATTCGACCATCATAATTACACATTAATCACCAAATACATGGCATAACACAAAAATTCTAACCACAACAAAACTTAATTGTCTACATAAACCCTAGTTTGGTCTCCTACGGACCCTTATATAATCTCCACATACTATTTTTCATCCAAAATGTTCAAACACCCAAATAACATTTACATTACCTTCCTTATACCCCAAATCAACCTTTCATACATAAATTTCACTCCCATGCAAACTTTACACATCCCATGCAACCTCTCGAACTTTTCATACAAACCCTAAATCCCATGCAATCATTAACTCCCATGCAAAACCCTAACTCCACCATGCAAACCCTAATACCACCGTACAACCATTAATACCACGATGCAACTATTAATACCACCATGCAAACCCTAATACCACTATACAACCATTAATACCACCATGCAAACCCTAGTACCACTATGCAACTATTAATACCACCATGCAACCATTAATACCATTAATACCACCATGCAAACCATTAATACCACCATACAAACCCTAATACCACCATATAACCATTAATACCACCATGCAACCTGAAATGCCCCGAAAATTCCTATTTATAAATAGTATATTTAAATGAGGTTTGATTATAAAAGTTAATTAAGTTAATTATTTTATTTAAAATAAAAGGAAATTAATTAGGGAAAATCAAGAATAAATTTATAAGTATTTTAATTAGGTGCAATTTTGGTATTTTTAATAATTAAGGATTTTATTTTGAAAATTAATTAAATAAATTATTCTATTTAAAATAAGGAGGATAAAATAGTCCCAAATTAATATTAATTTTATAAATAATTTAATGGAAGAAAATTAGGGTGTTTTACTAATTAAAATGGAATTTATGGAAAATCTTTCAAAAATCTTATTTTAGCCTAAAAAAGGGATTTAAATATTATTTTATTTAAATATTATTATTTTTAAATAACCCAAATATCCAGTTTAATTTAATTAAGCCAAACCATTATTTCCCCCTTTTTCCCTTTTTCCTTTCTCCTTTTTCTTCTCCCTTTTTCTTTCTTTTCTTTCTTCTTCCTTTCTTTTTATTTTTTTTCTTTTCCCCACCTGGGCCAGCTGTGGCCCAGTTCCCCTTTTATTTCCTTCCTTTTGTGCGCTCGGCCCAGCCCGCGCAGCGGCTGCTTCCTTCTCTCTCGCCGCGCTGCGTTTTGCTTTTCGTTACCATAAAACGCGTCGTTTGAATTAATGAACTTACCTCCTCGCGCCCGACCATCCAGGCCTGCCTCTCCTTTCTTTTCTCCCCGAACCGCTGGTCCACCTCCCTTTCTTCTTCCTTCTTCCTCCATCCACCTCCATCGCTACGCTGCAACGCTGGCCGCCATCAATGGCTTTTCCGGCTATGGTGATTAATACCGTCCGTTTCTTGCCTCATTGTCTTCCTCTTAACTCCAGGAATAAATTGGCATAATTATTGGACGATAAATCACGCCCTTTTCCTCTCCCCAGCCCCGCGAACCTTCGACCAAAACCAAGGAATTGTCGGCCGTTTTCTAGCGCCGGCCACCCAAATCTTCGCAGCTAATAACTTCCTGCATACCTCCAAAACCCTATTATACCATCTACCATCTATAAAAAGCCTGATTGTAGGAGTTGTGGAAGATTTTTCTTCCCCGAAACCCTCGGCGAGGGCTGCCATCATCGAGACTTTAGACGCCTCTTCCGCCTCGGTTAGCCAACTTCAGCGCTACCTCCGCATGCCAAATTCTTTACTGCAACACCCTCTAGTTAACCAAACTATTTTCAACCTTCGATTCTTCTTGTACGAGCCTCAATAACCATGCAAAGTTGGATGCTCGTTTCGCCGGAATTTTGACCCCGAAGCCTTAAACCGCCTTCCACCACCGTGTGCCGCCACCTTTGGCTGCACCACCACCATCATTTTGTCCCTATCCTCCTGGGCAACAATAAACACCTCTTATACCACCTCAATTCTCCCTATCTTTTTCCCAACATCCATCTTTCTCTTTGTTCTTCTATTTTTCTGGCCACTGCCGCCGCCGCCGTGAACCACCGCCGGTGCCACCTATCCCCACCAGCTTAAGGTTGAACCCTAGACCCTCTCAACCATTTTCCATATTATTATAAGCCTTTATTTAATTTATTTCAATTATTTGCATATAAATACCATTATTATTATTCTTAATATTTATATTCTTAATATGTTTTATTATTATTTGATGTAAAATTTATGCTGAATTGTACTTGCAGGGTGGAGAGTGATAATAAAATACTTTTATTGTTAGTTTCGAATTTTAAGTTATTAATTGAATTATGATAGGATTATTATTATTATTATTATTATTATTATTATTATTATTATTATTATTATTATAATTATTAGAATAATTGTTATTAACATTTTATTATTTATTCTGGAAAAATCTTAGGCCCTAATTTTGTATTAACTTTTGCACTTATTTATTTGAGTACTATTATTTATATTGTTCTTATAACCATTAATAATAATATTATTTTTATCTTTATTATTTCAATATTATTATATATGTTATTAATTTTATTATTAATATTAAATAAATGGTAAGTCTTTAGTTATTTTAAAACTTATTTGTTATTGTTATTATTATTATTATCATTATTATTATTATTGTTATTATTATTTATATTCTCATTGATATTAGTTCTATTATCCTTGATATTATTATATTAGTATCATTAGGGTAAATTCTTTAACCCTATGTTACCAAGGTTTATAATATCTCTATTATTTTTATGAAAGTTAGAATTTTGTTAAAGTTATTTTATTAATATGTTATTATTTTGGTCAAAGCTCTAAGGAGGCATAGGAACGTGCTCCAAGACCGGTGTCGTTTCAGGTAAGGGGTGCTAAGGCCTTTTATGTGCTAATGTGCATTGTGTGCCTCGTATGCTATGCATTCTATGTTTATGATTATTAATTATGCCATATATGATATGACATGGAGTTGAAGTATGTTTTCGTATGGCATGTGTATTATTTGTGTATGACCCTGTAAGACATGCATGGGAGGATGTTGATATGATTTTATGTGGGAGAAAGGATGAAAAAGGAGGATGGAGAAAGAAGTTGATTAAGGGATGTGAGTTGACCTAAGTAATCCATTGATTCATGAGTAAAGGAATAAAATGGAGAATTTTAGGGTTTCATGTGTGAGAATCTGATTTATGATTTTTGAGGTTTTGTATGGAGAATATAATTTATGGTTTTATATGGGGAAGTTTAATTTATGGTTTTGTATGGTTTTGTGTGGTTTTGTGGGAGACAATATAATTTATGACGTTATATAGGAGAATTGAATTTATGGTTTGTTAGGGAGAATCTAATTTAAGATGTTATTTGGGGAGAATATAATTTATGACATTATATGGGAGAACCTAATTTATGATTTGATTGGGAGAATCTAATTTATGATTTGTTTGGGGGAATCCAATTAGTCCAAATTATGGTTTTGCTTGTGAGATTCTAATTTATGATTTTATGTGGGAGAATCTAACTTATAGTATTGTATGGGAGAATATAATTTGTGGTTATGAAAGGGGAGAAGCTAATCAATTGTATTATGTGGAAAAATCTTTGGGTTTTATATGATTTGAATCTTTGTGTTGGTATGGATTGAATTTAGGGTTTTGTGTGAATGAATCTTTGGGTTGTATATGGTTTGAACTTAGGGTTTGGTAAGGATGAATGCTTAGTTTGATATGGATGAATCTTTGGGTTTTATATGGTTTGAATCTAGGGTTTGGTATGAATGAATCTTTGGGATTGAATTTAGGGTTTTGTATGATGAGATTTTGGGTTTTGCATAATGGTTAATGGTTATATGGTGGTATTAGGGTTTACATGGCGGTATTAGGGTTTGTATGAGGTTACTAAGGTTTGTATGGTGGTATTTATGGTTTGTATGGTGGTATTTATAGTTGTATGGTGGTATTAAGGTTTACATGGTGACATTGATGGTTGAATGATGGTATTAGGGTTTGCATTGTTGAATTTAGGGTTTCACATAAAATTTTTAGGGTTTGCATGACAAAGGTTCGAAGGTTTGCATGGGGAGATTAATGTCTGCATGGGTATGAAATTTACGTGTGAAAAGTTAATTTGAGATGTAAGGAAGGTCATGTAAGTGTTGTTTGGGCGTTTGAGCACTTGGGATGGAAAATAGCACGTGGAGCAAATTAAGGGTACGGAGGAGACTGAATTATAATTTGTTGAGGATAATGGTGGTCTGTGGTGGCTGCTTAGGGTTTTTGTCGTATCAAGTATATTTGGTGATTAAAGTGTAATTGTGATTTGTGATGTGTGTTGATTCATGCATGTCCAGGGAAAGCTTTGAATAAGATACTTAAGACACTAATTATTTAAAGTGGAAGATCGTTGAGACGGGACCAACCGATCCACCGGTTCGGAATAGTGGTTAGGGTTTTTACCCTATGTGTGACTGATCCACCGGTTGTAATAGTGGTTAGAGCAAGATGCTCTATGCATAAACTGATCCATCGGTTATAATAGTGGGGGTTCCCGAGCTGAACAGCCGCAAACCAAAGTTTTGCTAAAATGCCTAAAAGATACTAATTACTTACAGTGGAACACCATGCGTGCCGGAGCCAACTGATCCACCGGTTAGGAATAGTAGTTAGGACGCGTAGTCCTATGTGTATTCGATCCACCGGCTATAATAGTGGTTAGGGTATGATACCCTATGTGCCTCCAATCCACCGGCTATAATAGTGGGGGCTTCCGTACTCACATGGATTTGATATAAAGCTTGGTGTGTAACGAATTCCGATAAAAGATTAATTAAGTAATTAATTTAGACTATGATTGGGCATTTATGTATGTACCTGAATGATTGGTCGTTATGATGATATGATGATGGTCTTTATGATCTTTTATTCTTATGCATGATTTTATGTGATTATGTGTTGGCCTTAGTGCTCGGTTACCTTACTCAGTACGTAGCGTACTGATCACCCTTTTCATGGGTGCTGCTCATTCCCACGAGTAGTATGCCCTTCTGTTTTGTGCAGGTGGGTGAGACATCAGTCGGAGCTGTGTGTTGAGCATGTTTGGCTCAAGTTCGAGAGTGTCGTGGCCGTATTTCAGTCTTTATGTAATTATATTTCCTTTTATTATTTATTTTGTATTGGAGTTATCCTCTTTGATTTATTACCTTGTATTAAGTATTTATCCTCTTTGATTTTGCACTCTGATTTCTATTTTATTATGATTCATAAATGTTTATGCGTACTCTGATTTTTAACGTAAGATCTTTCGAGTTCTTTTATGAGCTGTTGGTTGAGTTTAATGTAAATCTTTTCTTAGCCTTAGCACTTGGTACTGAAACGGTCGGAGAGAACCGGTTTGGTACCAAGTGTGGCGGTAACATTTCCAGAATTCACAGGTTTTAAGTATTTCTATTTTAATTGCTTCCGCTTTAAAAAAAAAAGTAGTGAATTTTGGGGTGTTACACAACCCTAATACCACCATACAACCATTAATACCACCATACAAACCCTAGATTCCGTCATACAAAACCCCAAATTCAATCCACACAAAAGCAAAGATTCATCCATACCAAACCCTAGATTTAAACCATATAAAACCGAAAGATTCGTCCATATAATACAATTGATTAGATTCTCCCATTCATAACCACAAATTAGATTCTCCCATATAAGACAATAAGTTAGATTCTTCCACATAAAACCATAAATTAGAATCTCCCATATAAACCATAAATTAGATTATCTCATATAACATCATAATTTAGATTCTTCCATATAACATTATAAGTTAGATTCTCCCACATAACACCATAAATTCATTCCTTTCACACAAAACCATGTAAAACCATAAATTAGATTCTCCCATACAACATCATAAATTACAATCTCCCATACAACATCATAAATTAGATTATCCCATATAAAACCACAAGTTATATTCTCCCACACAAACCATAAATTAGATTCTCCTTCATAAACCCATAAATTTCCCATTTTATTCCTCCACTCATAGATCGTTAAAATACTTAGGTTAACTCACATCCCTTGGTTAACCTCTTTCCTCATCCTCCTTTTTCATCCTTTCTCCCACACAAACCACATCAACACCCTCACATGCATGTCTTACAGGGTCACAACACATATCATCATATATAAATAATACACATGCCATATAACAACACGAGAACATGCTTGAACTCCACTTCATACCATATACAAAATAATTACAATAATAAACATAGGATACATAGAATGAAAAGCACATAATGCATATAAGCACACAAAAGGCCTTAGCACCCCTTACCTGAAACGACACCGGTCTTGGAGCACACTCCTACGCCTCCTTAGGGCTTTGACTGGTTTGACCTTAGGCTGGTGGTGACAGGTGGCACTGGAGGGAAGAAGGAGGGAGAATTATCTGCGCTGGCTGGGTCGTGGCGAAGAAGGGGAAATGAGAACTGGGCCGTAGGCTAGCCTAGTTCGGGGAGGAGAAAAAAAAGAAAAAGAAAAGAAGAAGAAAGAAAAAGAAAGAAAGAAAAGAAAGAAAAACGAAGAAAGAAAAGGAAAAAGGAAAAAGGAAAAGAGAAAAATAGTTAGGGTGGGTATTTAAATTAATTAAAATATTTGGAATATTTAAAAATAATAATATTTAAATAAAATAATATTTAAATCCCTTTTTAGGCTAAATTAGGGTTTTTAAAAGATTTTCCACAAATTCCATTTTAATTAGCAAATCACCCAAATTTTATCCAATTAAATTATTTATAAAATTAATATTAGTTTGGAACTATTTTCCCCTTCTTGTTATAAATAAAATAATTTATTTAATTAATTTTTTAAAAATAAAATCCTTAATTAGTTAAAATACTCAAATTTCCTCTAATTAAAATACTTATAAATTTCTTTTTATTTTAATAAAAGTAATTTATTTATTTAATTTTCATAATAAAATCTTATTTAATAATAAATAATAAAATTAGAATTTTCAGGGCATTTCAACTACACATTGAATGAGTCTTATAAGGTGACCTTGTATTATTAATACCGAATAAGATACTAATCAATTAAAGTAAAAGATTACGTGTGTTAGGTCGAGGTATAGGGTTCGTTCCACCGAACGATAATAGTGGCTTAGGTGTGTTATCCTACAAAGGTGCTTTAGACTATATCATTGGTTTAAGAATAACGTCTCTAGTGCATTTTTTCTTAAAAGTTGTTGGGTTTGTTCCATTAGATGACAATAGTGGCTTGAGTGTGTTGTTGTGATGCACAATGCTAAACATATTAGCTTAAGCCAAGTACTAGTGATGGAATTGGGTAAGATTCCAACAAAATAAAAAATTTAGAATATTAAGAATATGAAGAAAACAACTTAATCTTAAAATACCTTCAAGATTAATCACCTACACTAACAAACTAAGGTATCAACTCTTAGCATAAATGGTGTATGATTTTGAATGAACAAACAAGACTAACTCTAATTCTTAGAGTTGTTTGTCAAAATAACTGGCCATATTTTTGGTCTAAAAGCGCTGGCATTTTATTCAGACTTTTACCTCTACATACAGTGTATTAGGCTTTAGCAAATTACAATTGCACATCTAAGTCATAGTGAGCAGATGTGGTTACACCCTTACCATAGGTTACACTAATACATATTAATTATAATACCCCAAAAATTTGTTTAGCCTAATCCCGTGTCATTACTATCCTAATTTGATTTTAATCTCAGTAACTATTATTTTAGTATTAACCTAATTTTTTAATCCCTAATCTTTAATCAAAACTAAAACCTTGACTCAGATAAATTATAATTCATAAAGCAAAATCAAAACGTACTAAATATTTCACTAATCCTAATTACTTATGGCTAATCCAGAATCATCTAAACTAATTCCCACCCCTCTCTTTTTCCTTGTCTTTATCCTTTTTCTTTCTTTCTTTCTTCTCCTCCTTCTGTGAACCTTAAGCTGGAACATTTGAAATTGTTGCAACTTGTACTTGCAACTTGCACCCTTCCCACTTGCACCATCACCCATAACATTTCCGCACCACCCATCAGCACCCTTATCCATCATCCATCACCTTTTTACACCCTCATTCATCATCCATCACCTTTATCCTTCTTCTTATTCACCTTCTTCCATCTTTATAGACATACACACCCCATGCACACACTCTACCACCCATCTTCTTCCTATTCCTCTTATCCTTATGCAATACTCACACATACAACAATCCCCATCTTTTCCTATGCACCACCCTGTACCATTGATCGCATGTCTCCCCCTCCCCTGCCTTTCTTCCTTTCTTCATTCCCCGATTCACTCTATACACACACACATGACCATATATACATATACTACATTCTCCTTTCTCCCTTTTTGGTTTGCCTCCATTCTACCTATTTTTGTGTCCAAAATACTGCTCGAGCTCCCTCTTCCTTCTCCATTCTTCTTCTTCTTCTTCTTCCTCTTTATTTCCCCAATTTTTAGCCTACACACTACCCATTCCACCACCGTGCACCACCTCGGCCACCACTCACCACCCATTAGTTGGTGGACTGACCACCAAGGTCACTCTAATCTTCCCCAACACCATTTTTGGCAAACAATGCCAACCACCACCTCTTTTTCCTTCTTCTTTCTCTTTTCCATCACATTTTTTCAGAGTGCATAGTCTACGTACAACCTCAAACACAACCGTGCAACACTAAAAATTTCCTATCGCACAACTATGTAACTTTATATTACTTGGCTATGCGTGATATTTTCTTTCGGTTGAGGTGTGCACTGCTTACAACACTAATCATGCAACTCAACATCGCTTAGCCGTGCATGATCTTTTCTCTCAACTAGGGTTACATAACCTACAACACAACCATGCATCTTTCCATTTCGGTCGTGCACCCCTATTTTCACCCCAAACCTTGTCCAAACACCCCCAACCAAAATTTTACCATAGCTCCACCACAAGTTCCTCTACACATCTACACATCTCAAGCTCCTATTTGACTATAGTTATTTCTATTTTTACCCTCTTTACCTTGATTCCTCCTTCGATTTAACTCTTTGAGCCTAACCATGAATTTTATTATTTTTTGTAGGTGGCATTATAGTAGCTTTGGAACACGAAGTTTAGGATTTACGTGCTTAGATCTTGGTGTCCTAGTTAGTAAGGATACTATACAATGTTTAGGGTTTTTTGTGTTATGTGCTTGTATGGTTATATGTGTTTTTCATGATATTATTGATGTATGATGTAACATATATTGATCATGATATTTTGTAATGATATGAATATTATGTTGAAAGGGAGTAAGAATCGGTGAGAGGTACCATTATGTTATGATTTTGTTGTGATAATGTCATATTGTAGAAATATATCTTATGGTATGAGATAAGGGCTTAAGGATATTATGTTATTGAAAGAAAGTAAGAATGGATGATAGGTACCATTATGTTATGATTTTGCCGTGATATATCTTATGGTATGAAATAAGGGCTTATGAATATTATGTTATCGAAAGAAAGTAAGAATGGGTAAGAGGTACCATTGTTATTTTGTTGTGATAATGTCATATTTGTGGAAATATATCTTATGGTATGAAATGTGTGTTAAATAAATTTTGATAAATGAGCTTAAAAATTCTCATAAGGTATGATGATAAATTATGTACTTGTAAAATAATATGTGTGGAACATATAAGATTTTATAAAACAAAGATTATTATTTGTACTTAATGATAATTTGGTCATTATAGGATAATAAGGAAATTTTGGTATTTTATGTGTTAGATGGATTAAAATATGATAATAACAGCATGAGGGAATCTTGGAAGTATTATTGTTGTTTGGGGTCTGTAAATGAATTAATGGATAATTTAGGGAAAAATATCTTATAATGATAATATCATTATTCCATGTATAAAATCTAAAAGTTATTTAGATTCTGAATACGTTGTTAATGTTTAACCATATGAGGTTATCTATTGGAAGTGGTAATCATATAAATTTCATAGGTTTTGGAGATTTCTGTGAGTTATATATTAGGATAGGATGATTAATGTATAGGTATGGGAACCAAATCGTTCAATTTGGGTATGATAATAATGATGAGATTTGGAGATGATATAATATAAGTTGTGTAGAATAATTAATATAGGAGAATGAATACTAAACGTTTTATAAGTAGGGTTTAAAAGGACTTAAAGACTGGACCTATGCCATATGTATATTTGTTTTAATGTGTTCTACACCTGAGAATCAATCTTGAATAAGATACTAATCGCTTAAAGTAAAAGAGCACGTGAGTAGGGCTAAGGTGATTTATTTTTCTATATATATATATATATATATATATATATGTACTCTAAAATTTCATAACCATTTCTTTTGAGTGTTTAGCCTTTTATTCAAAACTAACTAGCAAACCTTAAACTAATTATTTTATTATTAACCTTTGATCCATAACTTAAATAAATTCTTAAATAATTTCTCTAATTATTTTATATTTTTATTTCTTATTAAATTTATTATAAACCAAATTATTTTTCCTAGATTATTTTTCATGCCTGTTGACTAAAAAAACAAAACCTAAACCTAAAATAAAATATTTCTATTTCTACCCTACCATCTTAACCCTCCTATTTACCTTGTGTGCCCCCATTTTCCTTCCCCAATCACTCTCCCTAAATCCCTCCACTTCTCAGCTTACATATTCCCCTCACCTTTCAAACCATCCCCCTTAACCATGCCCATCACCTTATCCCTTTGTGAACTAACCTCCCCCACTAAATAACCCATCAACATGTATACATACATACATACATACAAATCCATACACTTTCTAGAGCCAACCACAACCAAATACAACCCTCCATCCCTACTCCTATTTGGTCCATTTGACCTTCCCCTACTCCCTCTCTCTTAGATTATTTTGGTTCCACTTCCTCAACGAAAATAACCTCATAGCACCCCTTCCATTCCAACTCAACTAAATTGATCGCCCTTCTCCTCTTCCCTCTCTCTACCTTGTTTGGTTTCACCATCCTAGTGCAACGATCCTCCTCTGCCCTCTCTTTTTGTGCATCACCCCCTATGCATAAAATATACCCTCACCATCATGCATCCTTCTACCCTAAACCATCCCATTCCCATTGACTAAAAAAAAATGATTTACTAACATTCCCTCACAAAAGTAATATTTTATTCTATTTCTATACCATATTTGGTTCCACCGTTACCCAACCAGCCACAACCCAATCTTTGCTCCCCTCCATTTTTAGGTAATCCCTCCACAAGCCAAAACAAAATAGTCCTCTACACTCTCTCCCTCAATGCACTTCCACCACTACTCTTCTCCTTCTATGTCACCCTACCATTGACCATGCCTTACTTGCCTACTTTAGCTTATTTTCACTTGCATGAACCTAGCACTACCTTAGCCTTCACCACCGTTGGCCTTCCTTTTCTCCTTTATCTGCACCTCTTCTTCTTCCCCCTTCTTCCTTACTTCTCCTTGCTTCTTCTTCTATTCCCTATGGCCATTTTTGCTATAACCTACCGACCATCTTCGCAGCCCCTCCATTGCTCGCCTTAAGAAATGGTAGAAAATATCATTGCTTCCCTCTTCACATCCGCTCCTTCCCTCTATTTCTCTCCCCCTTGCCGCACCACCATTCTTCATAGCCTTTATCCATCTACACTACTCTTTACCATAGCCAAATCCATCCCCTACACCATCTTCTTTGTAGCCCAACCAGTTGAGCCCAACATCACCGCTCCACCAGCCATCTCTAGCCATACCTCCTTTCCTGTGCCACCACCATTACCAATCTCCATCACCCGAACTAGTACCAACCATCTCCACTATCTTCAGCCTACCTTACCCATCCTCCTCAGCCAGCCTACCATCTAACCTCCCTCTTTCATGCATTGTTCACGCTGCACATGGAGTGCAAGGTAGTTTTGGTTTTAAAAATTTTAGGTACCCATTGTAAATAGTAAAGGTGTTTTGGTAATTTTAAAAAATAAATATTTTAATATTATAATTATTATTTTATCTATAAAATATTAATTTGGTAACTCTAGTATTATTTTTAGGTATGAAAGTTTGAATAGTAGAGCCTTATACTTTTAGTAGGATACTACTAATTTGTGTTTTTGTAAGAAGTTAGGTAAATTTTACAATCTACTAAATTGTTAGATATCACATGATAGCACATTAAGGTTTTGATGTATAAGCTATGTAAAGTGTGTTGCTATATTGTAACTTTTATAACTTAATAAAATGGTAAATATCGCATGATATCACATTAGAGTTTTTTAGTGCAAACCATGTAAAGTATTCTTGTTATATGGTAACTTTAGTACTCTACAAAAATGATAGATATTGCATAATAGCATATTAGTATTTTTTTATATGATATGTTAATAATTACTCTTTACCTTATAATAATCTACTTATTATTGTTATCATGAAAATTGGTACACCGAATTTTATCTTATGTAAAATAATTCTAGCATAATAGTATAGAGAATATGATATCTATAATTATGTATGACACATATGTAGAAAATGATAGGTTGGGCATGCTTATATATACTTGTGAAATAATTATTATTGATGTGTGCCCTAGGGGCAATTTAATCATTTTATGTGTATTATAATATTTATCCTGCTAAGTACATCTAATGTATATTATATATTATAGAACATGAGATTATGTGATTCTAGATGTATCACATACGCATGCTAGAATTTTTTGAGTAGAATCATGAATGAGGGCAAAATGGTCAATTAGAATATGTGATAATTTATTAGCATGATAATTAATTAAATTATGGAATTTTTTCCTTTCCATGACATATTTATAAATAAAATGGAATTAGTATTTATAATAGATGATAATGTGGTAATCTTGGCCTCAGGGACATCTTTATCATTTTTGGCTTAATGCAACAAAATGTGAAATATTGTGCCTAGCATGGCATTGGTAAATATGTGGTTGGCTTTACGTGTTTATAAATTTTAAGAATTACAAATTGAATGCGTATTGTAAAGTGATCTTGATGCGTAAATCAAAGTGGAGGGAAGGTTGGATCGAAAGTTGATGTTTTGGAGATGTCACCCACAAAATTAAGAAAAAGAAATGAAGGTTTAATATGGATTAAACTCGAAGAAAACAGGTTGAAGATGTAGGTTGGTTTTCTAAAGTTTGAATCAGCTTCAAAGTTTCGAAGGTTGAGATCAATGGAGGAAGGATATGCCCCGGGATTTTCCTTGCTCAAAGATGACTCAAATTGAGAGAGATAGATGCAAGCTCTGCTAGCTCAAAGTTGTATTCAAATTCTGTATATTCCATTCATTATTTCATGCGTACAAATAAATGTATATATAGAGAAGTTTTAGCTAGTTTCGACAGCCCTCCAGCCGGCACTTATCCTTAATTCAAGCCCATTAATCTTGGTTGAATTAAGCCCATTAACCTAGTGATCACAACAAACATATTCCTTATATTTATTAAATTTAGTTATTTTATTTTATATCTCATTTTTTATAAGAAACATGTAAGATTCAAGAAGAACATTTTCATTTAATGCAAGAGTGTGATGGTCATTTAAGTGATTACGCAGCTTCTTCATGTTTTATTTTTCCTTAGTTATTATATCATTATCACATTATGAATCATCTAAAACACATAAGAAGTCATCATATGAGTATAGTAATGTAGATTGTACCTCATTAATGTCATTTTAATTGTCAAAGCTTGTGGGTGAGGTGGAGATTATTGATTCCTCTCCTAGAGCCATAAAATAAAGGTTAGCATCTTCTACTTCTTCATTGGAGGGTTCGCCTTCACTTGCTCTAAAGGAAGCCATTGGTTTTCTTGGTCCTTACCTTCCTTTATTTTTTACATGTGAACCCTTTGTTCCGTACCATGTGTTTAGTGATTTCATTTATAAACTCATAGTAGTCATAGATGACATATCAGACTTTTCCACAATTGTGGTATTTGATCTTGCCTTCTATGTTGACTTATGTGGGATTCCTTGTGTTGCTTGAGGAATGCCTTATATTTCTATTTGCTATTAATTAGAGGAACCATTTAAATTGAGTGGTTATAAAGGCTACATCTTCATCATAAATGGGAGGTTATTCTTCTTTATTAGCTTTCTTTCATCCATATCTTCTACCTCTTCTTGTTTTCTAGAAGAAATGGAGGCTTTCAATGCTAGGGGATTCTAATTTCATTCATCTAATCCATCTTCTATTTTTGATTGATGAAACATAGGACTACTAAAGAGCTATTTAATTATCATTTTGCTTAATTCTCTAGCTACTTCAATTGCAGTCAATTAAGGGCTCCATTATTTTGTAAGATCTTGCAAGATACTTCTTACTTCTCTTTGTCAATGATTTATTTCCCTAAGGCCTTGATATTTTTGACAATAGAGGTGAAGCAGTTGCTTAGATTGTTGATGCTTTCACATTGCTTCATTCTAAATAGTACATACTCTCTAGAGTGAAGATTGATTCTTTTATCCTTCACCTATTGTGTCCCTTCACCTATGAGGATGATATAATCCTATGTTTGTTTTGCAATTGAGCATGATTAGATCCATTTCTAAGATAATACCTCACTTTTTGGAGTCCTAAATGTATGATAACCTAAGCATTCAATGGTGATCTAAATGTTTCTAAGAATATCTTAAAAGTGTGTTTAAGATTTGTATGGTTCTTGGATATGCATGACTTAGATTAGCAAAAATATTTGGTTTTATTGAGAAACTAGCTGACTAGTCTGAGGTATCAATCTACTTGTTTGTTTATTAAATTTGACTTTTGAAGCCCAATGAACTGATTGATTGGTTTGGAGTACCGGTTGGTTGGTGTGATAGGTTTGGTTGTTCTTCAAACTTGAATTTTCCTAAGAATCTTTCCCCAAAACTTTCTAGTGTCATGACCACATTTTAAATAGTTTTTTTTCAATCTTTGTGAAACTTTTGAACCTAACTAGCTTATTTTACTTATTTTTAATGATTTCATGAGGGAGGAATTCATGAGAAGTCACTTTCATTCCCTTAGCTCATTTATCTTCTTCTACCCTATTTTCTCTCTCTTCTACAAGATTTTTGGAATAGGTTATCTGTTACTATAACCTTAGTAGATTTTATAAATTTTGATTCTTGTCCATTTTTTTTATTATACCCTTCTTTGTTTGAAATTTCTCAGGCACATTACCAAACTATCTCAAGAAAGAAAATGTCATCTTTGAAACTTAAAAAATGTACACTTAAAATTTGTAATTCATACTAGTGTTTAGGGGTCTCAATTTATACACTTTCTCACCTTTATCCTTTTAATAGAGCCCTCCTTCATTCAAACTCAAAGTCTTCATTTTTCTCTCTTATTCCCAACCCTCGAATTGCCCTATTTTCCTTTACACTTGCTTGGCCATTTTCCTCTCCCCATGGTTGAGTTCCAATATTTTCTTCCTAATTTAGTCCTATTCCTACCTTCTTCTTGCTTTGATTTTAAGATAGAAAAAGTTAGATTGGAGAAATGAGTGTGGATTAAATCTCATCCTTGGTGCTCACATTTTTCCCCATTCAGAAGGTGAGTTTTTCTCTGATTGTCCTCAAGTCTCTATTTTCATTAAATCCCCTTTTTTCATGAATTAAAATAAAGGTATTTATAGAGTTATAATTAAGCTTTTCTTGAAAGGTGTTTCAGTATAGGAAAAGAATTTAGAATTTCAGAGACTTGTGCTCTTTTGGTGTGTTGCTTAGATTTTTAAGTTAAATCATTATCTTCACTTATTATTATAGAAATGATATAGGTAAGTATGATATATGTGCTATAATCATTTGATATCCTAATTAGTAGAGATGACAATGTGCCTGCACTAGCTGGTATAAAATAAATAAATGGACTAATAGGAAACTTGCTTTACAGCTTCCTATGCCTAAATCCCATATCTATGATTCTATATTAAAAAAAAACACTTGATATTCTAGATGTCTTATATGACAATGATAGATGTGACATGTAGAGCAGATTGTTGCATAACGGCCTAGTAAGAAGAGAATGTGATCTATGATTTCCAAATTTAAGTTCATAATATTCTAGCATGATTCTTGATATTACCCATATCAATTCGTGAATATTAATTGTTGTGAGGTAGGAGAAATGTAACACCTCAAAATTCACAACTTTTTTTTGGAAACCAGAAGTATTTAAAATACTTAATTTAAAACCCGTGAATTCTAGGGATGTTACCGCCACACTTAGTACTAAACTGGTTCTCTCCGACCATTTTAGTACCAATTGCTAAGGCTAAAAAGATTAATATAAAACTTAAACCAAGATTTTATAAAATGAATTTAAGAGATAATAACTTCGAATCAGAGCACACATAAAGAATTACGAGATATAGTTGAATGACTGTTAAAAGGTCCATCTCAAATACTGAACACAAAGTAATAAATCACAAAAGATAACTCCGAAACAAAGAGGATTAGTAAAAGCGAAGTAAAATAACAAGAAGGGTAAAAAAAGCCACGACACTCTCGAACT